>WHYT01015468.1:218697-271182 GCA_009806455.1 Tetrax tetrax | reverse complement strand
AAAAAAAAAAAAAAAAAAAAAAAAAAAAAAAAAAGGCCATTTCAGAAGGGAAACCTATACTTTTGCTTTGGCTAGGAGCACAGACAGAATTGTTCCACACCAGAGGATGAATCAGGAACAGCTCCTGACTCCACATGGTGGGCAGAAGTGAGGAAAAAGTGAACAAGAAGCCCCTTTCCTCCTGCCTCAAAACAGATTTACCTGTCCTCACCTTTCTTGTATTTTGCATACTTCAAATTAAGTAGTTTATTGTTACTGGCGTGGAGGCATTTCAAGAGTGAGTTGACTGTACTGTTAAAAGCCTGTAATAAAGTAGAACAAACAGTGACATCGAGTGGCAAGATTCCTGCAATGCACTTCTGAAAGTCCCTTTAGAAGCTTCTTTAGCAGCCCATTTTTAAGGCTTGTGAAACTTTTAATTCTTAACTCTGAACTATTATTATTTAAAGCAGGATGCATGAAGTGGAAGCATTACTTTTTGTCTTACTTGTGCTTGAACTGTCAATGTTTCACTAGAAAGTATTCTTAAATGAAGGAAAAAAAAAAAAACACCACCAAAAAAAAAAAAAATCTTGAAATCTCCTAGGATATCACAATACTCAGGTAAGACCCAAGCAGGTAGTTAATGACAGAAGAAAGATGGCTCATACTTCTTAGGTGTGCAGCATCATACTGTGTGTAAGGAATGGTAACGCATAGGGGTCTTGCGTTATTTGATGGCACAGGAGATGAAAGAGGTTTATTCATTAGGTTCACAGGTCTTGAGCAAGATATTTTCTGGGTAGTTCACAGCACACACACAGCTGGATTTTGAGTGCTAAGGAAACTATTTGCTAGTGAGGAATCTTCTTTCCTCTCCATAGTATCACCATACTTACTAGCTGCAAACTAGAATTTAATCTGTGCTTTCTGGAGAGCATGTACACAAGCAGTTTTAAAGAAAGAACAAAAAAAAAAAAAAAAAAAAAAAAAAAAAAAGGGCTTAAAAAAAATGGAGTACTTCACTGGTAGCTTTCTGAACAGCAATTGGGACATGGGAGAAAAGTGAAAGTTGAAATAAATTAATGAGAATGCAACATTAGGAGATACGTGACATGTTTTTTGGCTTCATGCTGGAAAGCTTATTTCATTAATTGCGTTATGGGATGCTGTGCCTGTGCTATTTGTCAGTATAATCCAAGACAAAGAATTATCTTTAGAGAATTCATATACAGCATGAAACAAATAGAATATTCCTGTGTCCCAACCAGCTATATTCTGTGTGTGTGTGGTTTTTTTTTATATGTATCTATAACTAGAGTTATTTCTTGTCTATAGTGCTATTTTCGCCTAAGGATCAGAAAGCTGTCTATTGCAGTCACTTTGTTTCTCACATCCCTGTGATTTTCCATGGAAGTATAGTTAGTACTTCCTTCCTCTAGCTTGCTGCTGAGTAATGAGGTCTTCTAAGTCTGAGACAACAACAAGCTTCATTTAATTTCCTAATTATTCTGTCAAATTAATCAGAAGATAGACAAAGAAAAGAATCTTAGTTCATCCTTCTTCTCCCAGGTTTCTGTAGCCCAAGAAACTTAAAGAAGAGAAAACCAAACTAATCCATGCAAAATAGCCTATATTCCATTTTCTTTTGAAACAGCCCCAACTCTCTCAGCCTAGCCTCATACGAAAGGTGCTCCAGCCCTCTTACCTTTGTGGCCCTCCTCTGGACTCTCTCCAACTGGTCCACGTCCTTCTTATGTTGGGGGCTCCAGAACTGGACACAGTACTCCAGGTGGGATCTCACCAGGGCAGAGGAGAGGGGCAAAATCACCTGCCTCTACCTGCTGGCCACGCTTCTCTTGATGCAGCCCAGGATGCGGTTGGCCTTCTGGGCTGCAAGGGCACATTGCTGGCTCATGTTGAGCCTCTCATCCACCAGCACTCCCAAGTCCTTCTCCTCAGGGCTGCTCTCAATCCATTCTCCGCCCAGTCTGTATTTGTGCCTGGGATTGCCATGACCCAGGTGCAGGGCCTTGCACTTGGCCTGGTTGAACTTCATGAAGTTGGCACGGGCCCACCTCTCCAGCCTGTCCAGGTCCCTCTGGATGGCATCTCTCCCTTCCAGCGTGTCGACGGCACCACACAGCTTGGTGTCGTCACCAAACTCGCTGAGGGTGCACTCTATCCCACTGTCCATGTCACTGTCAAAGATGTTGAACAGGGCTGGGCCCAACATGGACCCCTGAGGGACACCGCTCGTGACCGGTCTCCGCTTGGACATTGAGCCGTTGACCACGACTCTCTGAGTTTGGCCATCCAGGCAATTCCTTATCCACCGAATGGTCCATCCATCAAACCCATGTCTCTCTAGTTTAGAGAGAAGGATGTCATGCGGGACAGTGTCAAAAGCTTTGGACAAGGGGTAAGGACCTAGCCTAGGACAAGGGGTAATGGCTTTAAACTGAAAAATGCTAAGTTTAGATTAGAGAAAGAAAAACTGCTTCACCGTGAGGGTGGTGAGGCACTGCAACAGGTTGCCCAGAGAAGTTGTGGATGCCCCATCCCTGAAGCATTCAAGGTCAGGCTGGATGGGGCTTTGAGCAGCCTGGTCTATTAAAAAGTGTCCCTGCCGAGCACACAGATTTTGGAATTAGATGATCTTTTTGCTCATCTGCAAAGTCCATACCATAAAACTTTCAGTATTTTGTTATTAATAAATCAATATCACAAGGTCTGTGCACAGGCTAGGACAATAATGTTACACTGACCTCTTGATCCATTAGTTTTTGCAAAGCAGATACCAAATGTTAGTTGTGCCATATGTGCCAGTTGTTTCCTATTTGTATTCCAGTCTGAAGCTTTGCATATGCATGGCAAGACTTGTGTGTACTACGCATACAGTGTTCTAATCTGTCCCAAGCTTCATCCTTCTCGGAACATTTCTCACAGTAGCCTACACAGTGGGAAGCCAGCTGGAAGCAGCCAGAATTCAGTTTGACCTTCCAGCCCCTCACAGATTTCCCATGACTTTTCTGTTACACTAAAGTTTTCTTCCTTTACACAAACCAGCATCGCTTTTGAACAACTGTCAACTATACAGCACCAGAACATGGATCACAGAGAGTCATTAATAAAGAGCTGACAAAAATATATTCAGTACCTCACCTTCAGGATAAAATAACCTCATATAGTCAGATACTTTTAAAAACCTCCAATAGCAGCTGAAATAATTTAAAAATTCTGATACCTGCTTTTATAATAACATTTATCAAATAACTTCCCCTATTTCTTACAAAAGTCAGAAATAGCATAGAGAGGTGAAGAGAAATTAGATGTAGCTCAGGACAGTAGTTTTTTAGTGAAGCAAAATCCAAAGCTCAAGAAGAATTCAGTCCCCAGCTACAGGCATTAAGATTCAATTTTGATGAACACAACTCCTTTTAGTAAAGTTTGCTGATAAGAAGTGCATTTCACACATGGAATACCCTACTTACCTCAGTTATATAACAGCAATACTATTTTGAGTTTCATTCATTTAGACTAAGAGCGATATGCTATTCTCAAAAACTAGTAAGACTGATCTTTCAAATAAAAAAAATAAACACAAACATCTCCAATAAATAGTTAGCTTTTTGCTTTATTTTATCCTTTTACTAGGTTAAAAGTACAGAGCATGGAGTATGGGGATTGTGTAACATAACTTATTTCTAATTTTTCAGGCAATTGTCCCACATTTTTGGTGAATTGCTTCCTTCTTTCTAGGATTAGATCCCCCCAACAGTATTTGTTTCTGTCTACTCATATTACTCATACACCAAAATAATTGCAGGAATTTATATTATCAGCTGCTGCCTCTCACCTCAAGAGGGACCATTTTCTAGAAACTGAGTGTTGCTTTAGCCAAGTACTTACTGTTTACTACCTAGTTGAGTGGCAATTTGAAAGTGAAAGAGAAGGAAACTTGAATTTGCGTTCCTTCCCACTACCGTGGCAAGTAGAGTATTTACAGTCCCTCAAATTTCTTACAGGTTGATAATTTCACTGGTTTTCAGGAATAAAAATTGACATTCCCTACTATTTGGTGGGCAGCAGAATCAGGTGAATGCCACCTTACCCATAAAGATACCAGTTCAGCTGTAGTTTGATCTTGTCTTAGCATTACCCAGAAGACTGATAACTAAGGGGTGCTGTGAAAGAAGGCACCCAGAGAGCAGAACTCTTGGTCTTATTGCTGAAAGTATAGAGAAAAGTATTTAAAAGAGCACATATCTCTGAAGGCATAAGATTATATTTTCGGTTCATTATCTCACTGTGTCTGCTCATTTATTGAATAAGTGTCTCAGCAGCCTTCAATATAATCCTTATAATATTAAAAAAAACAACACATAAACGGCAGTAATTTTAACAACTGGCACATCTAGATTGATGAAAAGACAACTCACCATAAGGTACATCTCACAGTAGCTGGACACCACAAAGCCAAGCATTTCCCTTAGCAGCCACTCTTCAACAACAATTTTCCTTGCCTTGAAAACAGTTGAGCCACAGCTGACTTCCAACACCATGGTTTTCACACGCAGAAAGTCTGAAGATCCACACCAGGTCTTCAACCTTTGATTCAGAGTTTAATAACTTACTTTCACTCTCCTCAGTGCCGTCAAAAAGACTTCTATCTAACTTTCCCAATATTTAATACAGTGAAAAACCAAGTTTTTGTTTAAACTCAGAAGTGCTCTCACAGACAAGATGTATCCTCCCCTATAGGCCTCATAGTTTCCCTAAAATAAACACAGGATGTACACCTGCTCAGAAATGCCTCTCTATACAACCTTATCACTATCACAAATATTATTACTATTCCCACAGCCTACTGGAACATTATTTTTAATAACAAAAATAGAAATAAATAAATAAATAACTTTCTCATCTTTCCTCAACACTCCTACCTTCTACAGAGACTCAGAGCTTTGCTTACTCCCAAAATCCTTTATTAGAGCCTACTCACAGCTGAGACCCATCTGTAATTGGACCTGGCAGCTCTCCAGGTACAAGGAGCTCACTAATTGTTTAATTATTTTGGGGTGTGGTTAACTCTTCCAAGGTCGGGGATGTTTGTATCCTTCTCTCTCGAGGCTTTATAGCAAATTCTCTTGTGGTACTGTCAGCCTGGAAAATTTCCGTGCAACAATTTCACAGTATAATTGTAGAAACTTAAACCACAAAGTATTAAGCACCAACTATTTTGCAGAATATAAGAAGGGAAAAAAAGTCCCCAATGTTGTGATATTAAATGTGTTGAAGATTAAAAATAATCTATAAAATAATCTATATCAAAGTGTTCCAGAATTCAGGCATGGTTTAAAATCCAAAACAAGCAAATAATAAAAATCCTTATGAAACAATATGTACATAATATATATGAAAAATATTTCAAATGATGGAAATGATTCTAGAGAACAAGGTCAACTTTTCAAAGATACCATAAAATTACTAATTGCAGATTATTTACATTAAATATGTTGCTGTGTTAATATTTATTTTGCTTTGCTTTGGCTGTTGGGTAACAGCTTCTTTACAACCTGTATAATACGGCACAACTTCACAGATTTCAGAAGAGCTATTTTGTTTTGCCCTGTTCTAAATGTGAGCAGAATCATGCTCTTTTCTTTCACTCAGTTTTCCACGGGTCTTTTGCTCCTTTCTACTTCTCAGACCATTAGATCAGACACCCATTCTCACTCACAAAAAAGAAAAACATCTGTTCAGTGGTTGGTTTTCTCACTGGCAATTTAGTAAGTGCTGTATCTGAATCTTTCTTGATATAAGAAAGGGAATGGTTATTTTCTATGCACTTTTCTTTTGGATATTTTAGCTATTCTTTGCTGAATTTTCAATACTACATTATTAACGCAATACTTACATTAAGTGAAATATAGTGAAATAACTGAAAACTGAGGCTGTGGGGAATGTGGAGCTCAAGGGCAGTCTTGGCTGCAGTCATCATGAAATGGTGGAGTTCAAGATCCTTAGGGCAGCGAGGAGGGCACACATCAAGCTCACTACCCTGGGTGTCAGGAGAGCAGACTTTGGTCTCTTCAGGGATCTGTTTGCTAGAGTACTACAGGATAAAGCCCTGGGGGGAAGAGAGGCCCAAGAAAGCTGGTTAATATTCAAGGATCACCTCCTCCAAGTCAGGAGCAATGCATCCCAACAAAGAAGGATGTGAATGTTGGAGTGAGTCCAGAGGAGGGCCATGAAGATGATAAGAGGGCTGGAATACTCTCCTGTGAATATAGGCTGAGAGAACTGGGGTTGCTTAGCCTAGAGAAGAGAAGGCTCCAAGGAGACCATCTTGCAGCCTCTCAGTACTTAAAGGGGGCTTATAAGACAGCAACAAACTTTTTACCAGGGCCTCTTGTGAGAGGACAAGGGGTAAACTAAAATAAGGTAGATTTAGATTAGATATAAGGAATAAATTTTTGACAATGAGGGTGGTGAAACACTGGAAAATGTTGTCTGGAGAAGTGGTAGATGCCCCATCCCTGTAAACATTCAAGACCAGGTTGGATGAGGCTCTGAGCAACCTGATCTGGTTGGAGATGTCCCTGCTCCTTGCAGGAGGGTTGGACTAGGTGACCTTCAAAGCTTCCTTCCAACACAAACTCTTCTATGATTCTATGATGCTATTAAAACATTTAATCTCTTCTGTCATTCATCATTATCCCCCAGTTTGCCTGGAATATAACAAATAAGGCTGCTGCTTCTTGCATTGATTTTTTTTTTTCCTAACTGCCACTTCTTTCCTCCTGTTGTGTATGGCAACACCAGATAAAAGTCCTGCTGCACCTGATCTAACTGATATGAGGCCAGTGGTTCGCAATTCTCTTCAAGGTACATTTAGATCATTCTCTTCGCTTAGATTAATGTGCTACATCTACATTGTCACTATTTTCCTGAGCTCCACCATCAACAGTGTTAGCTCTGCAGCTTCACATGAATGTGAATTTGCTCACTAAGGAGACCTTCCTTGTTCTTGTCAAGCACATTTATTACCTTCTGGCATACTGTTTCAGCAAATGTAGCCCGCAATGACAGGGACCATTAGGTCTATATTTTAACTTTGATGACATAAAAGTATGAAAACCTCAATATATTAATCTTTTCACTGTACTGAGAAAGACTATAGGAACAAAAAAAAAAAAATACAAGAAAAGGCTGAATTATTATCAATGAAGTCTAGACTTCACACTCAGGAATCTTGAATTTCTGCATTGTTTTAAGGAAATCTGAAGTAATCCACTGGAACTACATCACATTTGGATCGTGTGATAGGATTCATCTTGGAACTGGCTGTTCTTCAGAAGACTGTGGGAATAATTTCAGCCAGCTGTTTGTAGCAGCAGTTCTGACTCTTGCGGGAAAAAAAAATATTTCCTTTTTTTCTCTTGCCCCTCAGGGAATCCTAAGAATTTTCCTGGATACTTACAACAGATGCTGTAAGTATTAACAACTCTTATATCAACAGAAAGAAAAAGAAGACTACAAATATACATGAGTACCTACACTACTGCAAACTAAAATCACTCAAGTATTCTCTTTTATAGAAAACCTTTAAGAAAATATCCTACAATTCACTTTGCTGAAATTCTTATTTATGGAAAGAAACAAAAAAAAAGATGTTTTAGGTTCTTGTTTAGCTGCTCCTAAAAAATTTAGATTTAATTTTTGAAAACACCTGAAGAGTCCTGAAATTCTCTTCTAAATGAACTTGAATGCTGTTGTCTCTCTCTGAAATTAATGCTCCTTCATACAACTGTAAAAGATATAAATGGCCACACCATATATGTGACTTACATCTAAGTTATAGTCCCTAAAGTATTGTCTCTATATGACTACATTTCTGATTATGTGAGAAAATTTAACATAGTTATCTGACTAATGTCACAGGCATTATTTGTCACACTTGATTAAAAGTGAATATCAAAGAGTTTGGTGGCATTGAGGAGCTAGAGGAAGCATATAACTAGGTAATAAAGTGCTCATTTTGTATTTGTATTTTTTAGCTCATTCCCATTGAATTTTTCTCCCCCATAATAGTCTTTTCTTCCTGTGAGGAAAAAGAAAAGATGTAGGCTGTGCAGTAAATCCTGCTAAAACAAAATTGTTTGTGAGAGAATACCTTTATGACTGAGCTGTGTCTTAGGCCCTTTTGGTCTCTCCTGGGTGTACTTCATAGGTGGTTGCATCAGTTTCCAGGTGAAACTCTGTAGTTCAGCATCTCGAAGGTGACATATGGGGCTGTTCAGTCTGGAGAAGGGAAGGCTCTGAGGAGACCTTACAGCTGTCTTCCAGTGCCTAAAGAAGGCTTATAGGAAAGACAGGGAGAAATTCTTCAGCAGGGCCTGTTGTGATAGGATGAGGGGTAACATTTTTAAAATAGAAGGAGATAGATTCAGATTAGATATTAGGAAAAAAGTTTTTACAATGAGGTGGTGGAACACTGGAACATCCAGAGAGGTGGTGGATGCCCCATCCCTGGAGACATTCAAGGCCAGGTTGGATGGGGCTCTGAGCAACCTGATCTGGTTGGAGATGTCCCTGCTTCTTGCAGGATGCTTGGACTAGATGACCTTTAAAGGTCCTATCCAACCCAAACTATTCTATGTACAATTTATGTACAATCAGAAGTGTGGCCCCTTTTTGTGGTGATCCACATTCACAGGGTATTTATACCTATCCACCATCTGTGTTAAGAAGGTTGTGATCAGGCTGTTGATTAAAATCACTCACAAGAGACCTCTTTTAAATTACCTCAAGGGCCTCAAGACAGTCCTTTCTGTGCAGGTTTGTTCCCTTCCCTCAGTCTCTCCCAAAGTGTCCTTCCAACATCCACACCTGTTCAATACTTCCTTTTCTATACACATTGTAAAAAATAAACCTCCTTGATGGCAGAGTGCCTTCCCTGTGTCCATATTTCCAGTTTGCGGTCACCCAATGATAACCTATAACCCGATCACTTTTCCCCTTTCCAGAGACTAGTATAATTTAAGTTTGCTTCCCTCCAGTATTTAGCCTGTCATCTTTGGGAAAGGTGAATCTTGTAAACCTGGAGAAAGCAAAGGCTTGTCTACCCTTCCCAACTGATGGCACAGCCATTGTAACTTTGATTCTTTAGAAGCTGTTGATCTCTTTTTGTTGCGTATCTGTCTGCACTGCCTTTCTCTGGATGTTTGTTTTCCATTAGCTGCTGCCTTTGACTCACCTTTTGACAGCCATACTCCTTTGTAGCAAACAGATAAACTGACGGGGGACATGACGCTTATAAAAATGAGATCTGTAGCTTCTGCATTCTTCCAACTCTCCTACAAATTGCTTCAATAATTACAACTCAAGGCTTCTCTGTTTTTTAATTTCTTTTACATGGCAATGTATACAATGATGTACTTCATTTTTGTGGCTCTATCAGTTGATGTTCCTTCTGCTGCCTTTATTTGTCAAATTCTTCATAATATTTCTCTGCACGGAGTTGGAAATTTCTTTTTATTTCCTGCAAGTGCCTGAGGTTTCTGCAGTACTTTTTGTTATTCTACTGACTTCACTTGTTCTTTCAGGCTGTTATATTTAAGACTGATGAGGCATTCATTCTCAGTCAAGAAGCTTTTTAAAAGTACACTGAGTTGTATAGATAAATTAATTACTACAATTAAATGCTTTTGTATGTTTAGGAATGATTGTTGACTTTCCCCCCTAAGCACATTGTCTTTAATCAAAGACTGCAGAGGTGAAAATAATCAATTACTTGCTGCCTACTTCTAAAAATATCCTCATTTCTCAGCTGGGTTAGCTGGCGGAGTACAAGGTAATTTATTGTGCACACAATAGGTAAGTAGAGAAGAGCCACAAACTCACAACGGAAGAAGAGGTCTATGGTAATTTCAGATAATGTTTCCTCAAATATAAAAAAGAGCTCACAAAGTAAGAAATTAATAGAATTAAAATTTGTTTACGCTCCTAGATTGCTAGCTGCTTTAATGTGTAGCAAGCATGGCTATGTCCCTGAATGTGACTACCTTCACAACTCACAAGGCATGTCTCTCTGTAGCAGGCTTTAAATAAAATTAGAATATCAGGCTATTTTAATAATAGCCTGAAAGGTAGATTATCTTAGGAGTTACTCTGTGCTGCTGCTGCTAGGTTGTCCAAAACTAGTGTGGGAATTTCTTCTCTAAACTGCAGTGTGGACATGTCTTTAGTAAGGAAAATAATATCTGAAAAGAATGTGAAAGAAAAAAGTCTTTTTAATATAAATTTAACTTGTAAATCACCCACTAAGTGAAGAACATACATAGATCATTAACAGCAGTTCTAATGATACTGCTGGTGCCATTTTATGTAAGAACATTTTCCCTGTAACCAAACTTTTTTTAAAAGGTCAGTAATTTTATACAGGAGTAAATGTAAAATTTTAATACAGATGTATTTAACAAAAACAAAACCAACAAATCAGGGATGAAATAGAAGACACTTGCTAAGTAGTATTACAGCTGTAAATTCAATGATAAGATACAATGTGATGATACATTATCTATTTCTGAACTAAAGATCCACCTGTACCTTCTCAGTGCAAAAAGAAGATATAACAACTTCTAACTAAGCTGACAACACTTAGTGCTACCTACCTTTTTTTTTCTTTTTTTTTTTCCTTTGTAAGAATTGCTTGGCAGTATAATACAACCCTATTATGTGACGCTGTGCTAGGGATATGTAGTTAATGTATGTCAGCTTTGCCTAGCAGATGAAACCCCATCTCAGGACACATGACAAAGACTGTAGAGGAAGGCTACTGAAGGGAGCCGATACGGTGATATAGTACCCTTGGAAGGGGAGTCCTAGCAGCATGTTGCAAAGACTGATGACTGAAGTCATGAATATTCACTTTGGTCCCAGGGCTACTGTTTCTGAAGTGAATGTTAGGAAAGAAGATAGATGGAGAGAGAGAGATGAAAGTGAAAAGAAGGACAGGAAAAGCTGGAACTACAGAGTAGAAAAAGGGCACTTCTGCATGGCCCACTCCCCTTGGCAAGTTGGAGAAGGAGCTGGCTCTCAGTAACCCAGCTTGTCTGCGCTGTGCAGGGCAGGAGTATGAGTTTGGTGTCTGCAGGATAGTCTTATTTGAGAGCCCACACACAAGACAACTATCCTGCCTTCTGCCCAGACCACAGCTGTGCAGTGACGACGAGGAGATTTCTGCACAGTGGGTAACTGCCTGCAGTCTTAGTTGCAAGACGTACCGGTGAAACTCTCAACGTGCTTCCTCAGTTACATGTGATAATACACTCCATCTGCTCATAGAATAGGACACAGACTGATGTGCTCATCTGTTTGCGAAGTTTGTACTAACAGCTTGAGGCTTGTTAGATTTGAACCAAACCGTAGGAGGGGCAATTAGTGTGTGCAAATCTAGGTTTTGCTCCAACATGAGCTGTCTGACATTCTTTGTCCTTAATTCTGAGCTGAACTGTTATAGTCTAACAGCAGCGTAAAGAAATATTTTCTTTTCTTTTTTTTTTTTTTTTTTTAATATCAGTAAGATTAACTAGAGTAACTTATTTCAACAGATACCAAATGTTTGTTTTTGTACTTAGGAAACATTCTGCAGTGGCGGACTGTATTGGTGATATGAAGCTTAAACACACAATCACTAGGTAAAATTCTTACCTAAATTTCACTGGCACAAATACAGAGAGTTCATGATTCTACTAAATTGTTTCACTGTTCATTAGATTTTTACTGAACTTGTCACCTACAAGCCAAAATAGTACTTGATATTATCAAGTCTCATCTGTCTTTTGAGCCAAACACACTCGGATAACTCCTGCTAAGAAACTGGAAAAATATCTTCTCAGTCTTGTGTAAATCTAGTTAAAGGAGGTATGTAACCGTTGCATGCTAATTACTAGTTACAGCTTAACATACTTTAGAAGAACAACTGTGTTTACTAAATCTAATAAAAAGCAGTTCTGAACTGAAGATTTCCTCTAGGTACCCAAACAAATCTTCTGGACACGCTGTGAATCCCAGGCAGACTGTAGAAAAGGAGGTTTAGATGAGGCTCCTACATAGAAAGGTTTTCCCCTAGAGTGGAGCCAGGCTGCTGGTGGAGTGAAGTCCTATACTTGGGAAGCTCAGCTCAGGTAATTTAGGCATGTAGAAATCAGATTTTTACTTTTCTCTAAGAGTCTGAAGCACTTTTAAACTTTGTGATCTGAATGAGTCTTGAATAATCAAGAGAAAGGCAAGATACATTACTTCTCAAGTTTGTCTTTGTCTTCATTGAGCAGATCATTAATTAGTTTATCTGAGATTGTTGTTGAAGGCTGTCTTCACATACTAAGAGCATTCACTGTGACCTGAGGTTAATCCAAGCCTACAGTTCAAAAGCCTGATTCTCACCTCTCTGTTTTGTCATCCTGTGAAGAGTTAGTTGAACAGGTTGACTTAAAACAGTTGTGTGCAATCAACTTTAATACACAAAGTGTAGATTTTCTGGCAGTGACACTGGCCATGTGGCTATTATACACTGAAGACTGGAAGTAGCCAATGGTGGGATAGGGCTGGTTGTCCAGGATGGCTGGATTTAGCACTAAAAAAACAATAAAAATTACATAGCTTTGGAAATGCTTTAAGATTTCTACTCCTACTGTAAAGCAGACTGCTAAAAGGTTCCCATAGGAATAGGACATGTTAGATCTCACACTGGTATTGCAAACTGTATGGGTATTAGATAATTGGCTTCATACAATGAAATAATATTTTATTCTCAATAATTACAGCCATGACTCTGTAATGTGCCAAGCATGTGATAGTTCCCCTGATGCTTCGGGTACCATTGTCCACAAAGCAGTAGCTCTTTATAATGCATACTGTATCTTGTCTTCATTAACTGCTGGTAGGTGCTCTTGGGTAAAGTTCTTGCAGTGTCATTATAATGCAGAGATTTTTGTAGTTGTTAAAGTAAATTGTATTAAATAACAGATGATTTTATATATAGTTTCTTCATGCTGGTAAAAGGTAAAAGAGAGTTTGGCTATTTTTCATTGCCTTAGGAGGATGTTATTCAGCAGATTCTATTTTCTTTTTTTTTTTTTTCTTTTTTTTTCTGATTCAGGGAAAACCAGCCTCACATGTCGCAGGTAGCAGATAGATTTTTTCTTTCCCTTTAAACATATTTCACCAGGCAGGGACCTTTACTTCCTGTTTTCAAGTCAGTTATTCCTAAATTCGTACATTTAGGCACCCACAGTTTGTTTTACCATCTTTATGAATTTAAAACACAAACCCAACCTCCCCTTGCTCCTCCAAACCTCCTTAATAAAGAAACAAGGCCAGACCTCCAGCAGGTGGCAGCCAACTCTAAAATATGTCAAAATTAGCCAACTTCAGTGTATTAATAAAAAGACTTAGAGCACAGATGATGCAGAAATAAGCAAGTAGTGCTTTAAGAAGCAATTTCACACGCTTATTGTCCTCTCTTCATAAAAGAGACATCTGCTTTCCTTGGTTTTAGGTGACAAAATGGCACTTCTTTAATCTATGACAGTTTAATATGGTTGTGTTATCAAAATATCTATTGACTCTTTTCTGAGGAAATAATAACTGCTATTTCCCCTGAAAAATGCTTACATTACAAGGTCAACTTATTATTGATCATGTAGATCAGATAAAAACATAAATACTGCTCACTTTTCCTAAAGAGCAGTAGAATAACAAACATTATTTTAAATACAAATATCTCCGAAAGTAATCTGTACATAAATATTTTTGAAAAAATTGTTCTAAAGCATGAGCAAGTATCCTTATAGACCTACAGAATGAATACTAGTAGCAGGTCCAGTTTAAGTGAAGATGCTTTTGCAGCGCATCGTATAGTACAATGACTAATGTCTGTTTTGCTGTTAATTTATTTGTGTTACTATTAAAAAAAAAGTTTTAGTGGCATTATAGAACACAAAAATAAACTGATTATTCAGATCTGTAGTTAGTACTACAAATTACAAGCATTATATTCTAAAAAACCCCACAATCTATGTTAAAATATACCCGTTTGGTTAATCCATTATTAAGAGTTAGCAAAAAGTTCTTTCCTGGTGGCCAAGATATTGCCACTCTGTCATCAGAAGGGCTGGAATTTGCCCTCTTACGTGATGCTAGTTGCCTACCAGCTAAAGGGCTGTTGTCATGGTCAAGAGAATAGATGGCCAGTGGTTGGAGAGGAGCATATTTTCCAGCTTACTCTAGCAAGACTGCTTCTGAACCTGGTCAAAAAGTAGCTTTCAACCTTCGCTACTTCTTATCCTTGTCCGTATTCCAACTTCAGCCTGTTAGATAGGGCACTTCAGGACAGGCTGGGTCAAAAGACAGCATATAATAAGGGCGAGTTATGCAAAAGCATGATTTGAGTATACTTGATGAGTGAAAAACCATATACTTGGGCAGAGCCTGATCACAAAATTCTAATTGTTTTATTTAGGAGACTCATGGTTTGCCCTGGAGCTAGAGTGCTGTTAGTATATCAGGGTGTGAATGCCACTGTTTGTCTAGCAAGGTGCGTTGTATTTAGTGCCTGTTATCAGACTCCCTGCAGTGCTTAATTCAGAGTTTGAAGATTCCCTAGTGTATATTCATACCCAAGTATTTGGGCTTTATTCCTGTTCTAGTTCTTCAGCAACATTATTATATAAAACAAAATTGAATCACTTCTCATTTTTCACAGTGGGGAGTTTCAAAAGCCAGCATGTCAATCTCAAGTTTGAGAGCAGAATTAAATCTAGATGCTAGATTTAATCTAATTAATTTAATTTAACCCAGAATTAAATCTCTAAGTGGACCAAAGGAAAGTGCTGAAAGACTCTTATGGCTGTGAATCTCCAGTTTGGTTAGTGCCAATGACTACCAGCTTTGAGGCACTGCAGCCTATGTATGTTGTAAAGAAGAAGGGCAACTCACTCAGACTGTCCATGGGCAGTGCCTTCTGAACCATCAGAATTTGTGTTTTGAAATAAAATTTGTTTTAGATTTTTGTCTTTTAGAATGCAATGATTTAACAAAGACTTAAAAATTTTTTGGTCCCTGCAGTTTGCTGAATCTGTGCACTTGCACTACTAACTTAGGTATCTTACATGTTCTGCAACAGACATTTTCAGTTTGCTTTATAATGATGTCTGAATGGAAAATCTTCCCACATTTTCCTACAATTCTTAGGACATATATATCTGACTTCTTTGGAAGATGCTTTTGGAGACGAGGCTTATCTCAGATAGGAGGGTATGCCACAGCAATTACAATCTCCTTCACTCAATTTGCCCTGCTTTTGCTTACTCCTACTTAAAATGTCACAAGATCTTAAGGCAACACAGTAAGAACAACACATAAGAGTAAAGGACAAGGAATCAGTGAACTCTGTCCTCTCCTGATAAGGCACCAGGCTTTCTTACATGAATGCTTAAAGATTACCCAAATGACTTAAAAATTTAAAATCTGAAAAAAATAAGTGTGAAATTTGTGTTAGCAATTAAACATGATTTAATATGCAATATTTTAAATGTTACTCTCTTGCTTATTTGCTAAGAACCTGTTAAAAATTCCCCCTCCTTTTTTTTTTTTTCCTTTTGTAATAGTTGACACTACAGCATTAGACAATAGTTCCTGACCAGACTACCAAAACTAGGGAGTTGTGAAAATGGAAGAAGCTAGCTGCACCTTTAAAACAACATCATTTAAAAAACTTCTCATGTTTTGAAATGGTTTGAGATCCTACCATTTCTCGGCATTACATCTCGCCTTTACAATTGAGAAATATAAAAATATTTTGGTGCTTTTCAACTAGTTGAAATAATTCAAAGTCCCACGAGCTTTATTAATGAGCTTATCTTTCTATACCTATGAAGATTCACATTGTGCAGCTTTTCTGTAATACGGCTGAATCAGGTTGTTTTTTCCTTAGAATAAAAAACTAGTTATTTTTCTATAATTTAGGGCACTCAAACTCTCCAAGTCAGTTTCCTCATTTGTAATTGCTGTATGAAATGATATAAATGGGACGGCCATTTGTTTAAGTTTTTGAAATCTTGGAAGTGTGTTGACACATAAAGCATTGCATTACAATTAGGTGTTGATTTTTCAAATGTTATCTTGTTTGGGTTTTTTTGGTTTCCTGTAAGAAAGGAAAATCCTCACTATTGCAGATACTACTTTTTGTTAACTATTGCCTTTTAAAACAATGATCACTGTAAATACATGAATGAACTTTCTAAATTGTTGAGAGGTCACAACCTCTAGCAAGTCAGTTGAACTCTATGTCTTTGGAGAGAAAAAGATTTACTGGAACTGATCTGGTTATATTTGAATATTAATCACATGAGAGATGACAAATAGAGTGTGAGGCCAAACTGTGCGTGGGAGATAGAGGGACACGACAGGGTATTAGTATGATAGCAAGAGAATCTAACAACTGAAATGTCAGAACTTCCAAGGAATTTCATAAGGAAAGTCTGTATGACTGTTGAAACTACAAACTGAGTTGTAAAGTGAATATTTAATTATATGATTTTAAAATATCTTTACTGAAGCACAGGAAATTTTCTCATGTACTTCAAAAAAATTTTAAAGCAGCACTCATCTAAGAGAAATAACAAATGAGAAATGCATTTCAATGGAATTTCTTTGCCTATATATTTTCATTAATTCAATATTGAATCATTCATGTGATTCCAGATTTCTTAAAGTTAAGAGTTAGGTTAACTTTAACTTTAACTACATCTGAAGTCCATCAGAGGTTCTGAGGTCTGGGAGCAGGCACTTGCATTAAAGACTTTTTTTTTTTTCAAATATAATTACTATATACAAATAGAATTCCTCCAAATAGACCTGAATTAGGAACTATTTTGTCATATCATTGCGAAGATATTGGGAAAAAAAAATTGAAATTTTGAAGAAATTGATTTATTTTTTATTTAGTTTGCTTTCAACAAGCCCATACATGCATAGCTATGTATGACATATCTCTCTGCCTCAGTACAAAGACATACTTGTGCAATCACTGTAACATTGAGCAAATTGTAACAATATAAATTAATTTATTCTTTCCAATTGTGTGAGTTCATTGTGTTATTCAGTCTAATTTTCTCTTTTTACCCTTCTTTTTGCTTTTTTACCCAGAAAGCTTCTATGTGACTTCCAGTTCTGAAATTGAAGCACATTGACAATTCTTCATGCTTTGGTGCTGGTCCTATTTCCCTATTATATCATTCATATAGGCAAAGAAAAACTTTATTAAAGTAAAAAAGAATTAAAAAGTGAAACGATGTTCAGGTGAAAAACAGTACAAAGTTGTAAAATGGAAGGCAGAAGATTATAACTCTAAGGATTAGTGCTTCTGCTTGAATAAAATTGAAATATATAAATATAATGAATAAATACTTCATTAAAACATATTTCTCCTTCTGTGGGTAAAATACAATATCACACTAAAACTAATAGGAAGTTTTCTAATTTTATGCTATGTTACAGTGTGCTTTCAGATTTTTTGAAAAATATGTAATTGATATCAATAAGTACGTTCCTTAAAATGCTTGTCATGGTATTGATATTTCCAAATTAAAAAACATACACTTGAAAAAGGCAATACAGAGGTCGGAATAGGAGGCTTAGTGTGGCAACAGGCCTGACTACTTTTTAAGGTGGCAATGCAGACTTAAGCGGCTGTCAGGAGTTTCTCTGTAATTCAGGCCTTGCATTTTCAGAGTATAGACGTTTTTAAATCCACCAAAAGAAAGCTATGCTCCAAGAAACCTGCCTGCAGAGTTGCAGTCTCTGGAGCTAAATCTATTTGGCTGGTGCAACTTCTCCTTTTTTTGAAGAGGTAGCAAAGTTTTCATAAAATACTGCATTCACTTCTGTGTTTTTCCAATTCAGAAATAATCCTGAATCAGTTATATGTACTGAATTTAATCACAGATAAACTAATTCCTAGCTGAGATTAGGTGGCTCTCATCTCTTAATTTCTCTCTTATTTCTAGCAGGGCCCAAAATAGCTCTTCTGGTTCCCAGTTGTGCTGTGCTGATGATCACCAATTACCTAGTATCGTTTTTTAAGGACTCATCTGAATCACCCAGTACAGAGAATAGGGAACTAGTGCTGATAAAGCTCATATGTATCTGAAGTCCTGTTGTGCAATAAATAAAATGCTAGCCTAGATTTTAAAACCATGATGACTGCATTAGCACAGGGCCATCATTAACCCTCTCACCTGGCCTTAAACAAAATATTGGGAGCTTGTAGTGAGGTGCTTGGTATAAGCTGTGAGGAATCAGGTTTCATTTTGCAGCATAGCCAGAGGTATATAGTTGGCAAAAGTCCACATTTGTCAATGACAGGTAAGTTATTAATATTATTTATGACTGCTTATTGAATTTCAAAAGTGCAATGCTGGCATTTTAAAAAGATCCATGATTCCCATTAAAATTTTTTAAAATATATTTCCTTGTTTTTAGACGGAAAAGGACTTCAGCTGCAGGATTTTTTGGAACTGTTATTGTAATAACCATGATAGAAGTGTTAACTTCCATTTATCATTTACATGTGTAAGTAGATTCCTATTTTATTATGTTTAACTAGAGCGTTACTTAGGAAGGTAACATATAGATTTGGTTCATAACAAATCCTTTATTTCCCCAAACATATCCTTGCACTTTTTTCTTTAGAAAATTAAGTTGCTCTTATTAATTTTAATTGTAGCTTTCTTGTGCAGAGGACTTGCTTTGTTTTACAAAACAATTGGGATGAAAGCAGGATATAAGTCAGCTCACTCAAAAACGCCTGAAGGAAATTACTTTCCTGTGCTTTTCTAGGTGTGTTTGTCTATATTCCTATGACTAGAGTGACCACAAGCAAATTTTGTAAACATGTCTGAATAATTTTGTTCTAAATTCTACCTTAATTCTCCTGACCTCTCCCATTCCTATTCACAACAAAAATGAGGAAGAGTAGAATGGAAACATACAGACAGCTTAATAATGTGCTGGAAAATCCTCCTGAGCTACCTGGATGTATTCACAGATACAAATCTTGCAGTCTTAGTTTTTCAGTGAAATAATCTCTTCTCTAATACAGTACATTAAGGAGGACATCAGAGAACCTATTTAAATTAGAAGTTGTTATTACTAGGAAGAAGTAATGCTGATAAAGTAAATAACCCCAAACTGAAATAGAAGGGAAAGTCTGCAAGTTTTGAAACACTCAAAGGCATATTTAAAAAAAAAAAATTAAAAACCCCATGTTTTAAAACTGTTCTCTTCTGCATTTACAGGTTCTGGTCTGAAGGGCAAATACAAAAAAGATTGCAAGCAAATATGCCGTCATGGTATTTCTACTTTGACAAGAATAAAATGTGATCAAGATACTAAGACATTTTATTTCCATTCAGGCTCTTTTCAACAGTTCTCTCATCTAGCAAAATAGTGAAATGAATATTTTACAGTAGAAATTATAGAATAACAGGGAGAGTTCTCTCAAGAATATCCGCTCCATGCTCATTCTTTGGTGCACAATAAAATGTACCTACATCATCCTCACTAGGTATTTATCTGCAATATCTCTTGAAAGCACCACTGAATGGAATCTCATATCAGAAGAAGAGGGTTGTTGCAGTTAGAAAGCTTTTGTTAAAAATCTAAATAATTATTTAGTATATCTTTTCCTTACTTTAAAATAAGCCTTTTTCCCCCCATTGTAATTACAACTCAGGACCAAGGAGAACAGTCATTCATATCATTTTACAATTTGGAAGTAATTGCAATCATTTTACATATTGGAAGTCTTGAAATCTCATGTCCTTTCCTATGACTCTCTCTCTTATATTAAAATGAGAATCAATTGAGAGAGCTACTCTTCTTCGTACTGAATACAACCTTTGCCATTTTTACACAATTTGTTCACTTTGTCAAGATCATTTTTATTTCTTATTCTGTCCTCCAAAGAGCTTGCAAATACTCCTAGCTTGGTAACATCATTAAATTTTATAAGTGTACTCTCCATCCTGTGATGCAGGTTGTTAACACTGATTTTATGAACATGCCATGTGGAACAGTGTCAAAAGCCGCACTGATGTCAAAGTATAACATGACCTTGGAGTCCCTTTTATCCATTAGGTCAGTTGCCTTGTCAAAGAAAGAAATTAGAGTAGTTTGATGTGATTTGTTCTTGATAGATCCACACTACTTTTTTAATGTCTCAAGATTTGCTAGATACTTACAAATGGGTTGCTTTATGATCTCCTGTAGTGTTTTCCTAAAAGTGAAGCTGGGCTGGCTAGAACAGATTTGTCTAGAACATCGTCCTCTCACCCTTACTGTTCTTTAGAGAGAGCTGCTGTATTTATCTGCCCCCTTCCCCTTCTTCTAGTACTGCTAGTTGTAAATGTCTTAAGCACAGCACAGCTAAACAGTTGTAATTAATTTCCCTGGTAATATCAGATTAATCCATCAGGCCTTCTGAAGTGAAGCATCCCTAATTCATCTAAATATTCTCCCATTTCCTTTTTCTGATACATATTTCTGTTTTGAAACATTCTGTTCTGAAAATCTGTCATTTTAATGATTAATAACTTTTATGAAAGAGGAAAAGACATTGACTATTCCACTCTTCTCTGTTTCATAAATCCATTGTTTAAACTTCTGTCTGCCTAAGTACAGAATTGATGCCTTTCTTTTCTTTTTGTTCCAATGTGGTTACATACATTTGTGTGTGGTAACATTTCTTATTTCTTTTTATGTTCTTTGCTAATGGTAAGAAATCATGCAGCTTCACCTTTCTGACATTTTTTTAATTACGATTGTTCAGTTCCCTACTTGGAGGTCATCAGAGGCCTTATAGTATAGATTTATTTGTCTATTTCTAGATTTTTCCTGCATATTGTTCGTTTTGGCATTTCATATGTAATATATCCTTTAGAAGCCATCAGGTTCCTGAGTCTGTTGAACTGTTTTTTGACATCTGTTGTCCTCAAAATGCTTCTCGTTCTTTAAAACTTATTTCTTAATAATTCACACTGATTTCTTACTAACTTCAAATTGCTTCTTTCCTCTTTAATAATCATTAAAACAAAATTTTTAATTCCAGTGTGCCAGGAACATTTCAAGAACTTTTGTACCCATCA
Source organism: Tetrax tetrax (assembly GCA_009806455.1). Classification (NCBI taxonomy): domain Eukaryota; kingdom Metazoa; phylum Chordata; class Aves; order Otidiformes; family Otididae; genus Tetrax; species Tetrax tetrax. The sequence goes on along the minus strand of WHYT01015468.1, from coordinate 249,988 downwards.
TCCTGTATAACTTTGAGAACAAATAATTATTATTATCATGTGAAACTCTCTGGAAGTTCTAGTTGCTTTGAAATATCCTCATCTACATTTTCTTTATAACAGAAGGCCTACAGTAAATCCTTTTTATGTTATCCTTTTCTCTTTGAATCTTTCATATACAAGATAGAATTTTCTTTCACTTATTCCTTCCTCCAAATTCCAGTCCAGACTTTAATTGTAAAACATGAAAGGATGTGTATTAAAATAAATTATTGAATCAGAATGTAGATTCCACTAAAGCAGCCACATCGCTCATGGAAAAAAAAAAGTTTATAAAGGTTTATGCCTTGCTTATTCTAGGTTTTGTGAAGGGGCTAGATAGAGAAAAATGGTATAGGAAGGAGGTAAAGTCAGATACAATAAAGCAGGGAAAAGTCAAAAGAAAATGCCAATCTACAAGGCAGAGGAAGGAAGGCAAAAAAATTCTGGATAAGGGACAACATCAGAGATCTCAGGTTTCTTAAGCCATGTGATTATGAGTATGTCAAGCAAGCTGCAAATATTATGGTATTTTTTTAACTACATTTTGGTTATAATGATGAACATAATTACTACATTACAGATTTCTCAGTCTCTTTGGAATGCCAAAATTGCTTGCACCAAATAGTGATGCCTTTATTTTATTATCAATTTCAAGAAAATCAAGAAATTTGGAAGTGGAAAAAAAACTCCACAGAAAAGAACACACATACAAAAAATCTGTTTTGGACAATATTACACCAGTCTTCAAATTTTGTTCAGAAAACCCGTGCATGTGTTTTGCCTGTGATTTTCAGTCACAATTTTTAAAGTAGCCCCATAGTACTGTGATTTATCTCTACACTGGAGCAGGGGGATTATTTACCTTTTCTAAGTGACCTTTATCTATCTGCCAAGTTACACCTGTGCGGTTGTAATAATCCCCACATGAGTTTTCCTCTCTGCAAGTTGTCAGCCATGGTGGAGCACTGACTTAATAGCACCTTCAGAGAATAGCTACCAAATAGCTGCTTGTTAGAGAGGAGTATGAATTTGACATGCAGCGTACACTGGGTAGTTTATAACTCTCAACTTGGAGTCATAGGTGAACAATTTATACTTCTTTCTCTCCTATTTCTACATTTGGTATTGACAACTAAGAAGTGTATGGCATGGGCTCCATGTTCTCCTCCTGCAAAATTAGCCACACTGCGTCATGAGTGGAGTTGCAATTTTCTGAAAAAGCATCTGCAGAAAGGACTTTTGGTGTGGCAGTATAGAACCTAAGATGTCCTTTAGTCATAATAGTCTCTGCAGCCTAGGGTTAAATATCGCAATTCTGTTATGCAATATCTAAAGAGGTTCAGGGCATCAGAACGGTCTTAATACTGATCAAAGAACTGCTTAAAGCAATTCAAAGGAACAATAAAGTTTTAACATCTTACAACTCTGCTTTTGTGAGGACTACAGCCTGGATTTTGTCTTCAGGCCTCCAAGCTCGGTTATTGAAACACCAAAAAAGTAGTCTCTCATCTCTTTCCAGATATTGTATTAGAGACACTGACCTTCATTTTATTTAAAGAACTAAAATATTCATTGAAAGTTATAGATGATCTACATTGGAAGCTATTGAAAAGCTTTTGTGCACGCTTGTAATAAAAGCATTATTGTATCTTTATGAAATGTGGAAATCACTCATAACTGCTGTGAAGTTTTTAGAAACTTTCGAGCAGAGCACTTTCTTGAATTCCTTCTTCTACAATACTTTCACTCTTCTGCAGGCCAAGAAAAAGTGAAGAACAACCTAGTGTTTTTGAAAGAGTGTGCCAACATTTATACTAGCATATAATTTAACACAACCGTAGATCATTAGGATTGGAGTAGCTGGGGTTGGAAGCCTTGCAGCCAATCTGTATGTTGTCTGGGGACTTGACTTGGGATTAGCTTTAGGTTGGTCCTCTGAGCCAGGTGCCCTCCCTATACACATGTTGTGAAGCTGATCAATCACTAGTTCAACACTTCATGCAGTCTCCTGGGGATCATATTTGGTGCATGCCTGTTGTAGAGCTAAGATTTAGTTTCCTCAAAAAGGAAACCAGTGGTACCAAAACCATTCTGTCAATACAGCCAGTGCAAAGTGATGGAGGACGCCAAGCCTCCTCTGAACTGAAATGATAAGGTAGATGCAGCTAATGTTGACTGCAATAACAGTACAAAAATAACTCATTGCTAGATTTTACTGGCATCTGAGAAGGCATTGATAGTTCTAACAATACTGGATATTCAAGAGCTGTGTAAAACAAGATATCCAAAAAAAGACAGCATCAAAATATACTGACAAGAAACACTACTGCCTTACACAAATAGGAATCTCTGTATGAGGACTGAAAATATTGTCATAAGCTTTTGTCTTCCTCAGAGGCATAGCAAAAGGAGTACACAGAATCATATTGATCTAACATCATATTGTTAACTACCTGCAACAAGCAATGTATGCTTCTTATTTTATGTTATTGGTTATTTCCTACTGAAGCCCTATAAAAACTTCATCAGTTTTTTTTTTGTTGTTGTTGTTGTATTTTTTTTTTGGCTGATTTTGAAGTCAGGTAGGGATATTTACTTGTTTAGTGATTAAATCAGAAGAACAGATGCACAAAGATAAATTCTAAGAAGAGGTGAGGGAAATGAAAAGGAGGACTGTGATCTTAATACTCACAGGCAGACTCGGAGTCTAGCAGTGGATTGTAAAGAACATTAAGCAGCCAGCTTTTGACAGGCTGTCTTAATGTACTGATGTAGTCTTACCAGACACGGGAGCATTTCGGTAAATCACATGATTAATACTAGGGGAAAAGTTGTCTTCTCAATCACTGTTACACAGTCATTGCATTTCGTAGAATTATAGGACATACAAAGGACACAGGTTTCTATCTAATCTGTAGCTGATAAAGACAAAATTCCCTAGGCTTCTATGAATACACTACTCATCTAAGCTGGCAAAGCCAACTAGCTGTGGTTACGAATGCACTATAAAAATCTCTGACAAAGACTTTCATTTTATTGGGAGTTTAGTTGTGTGGCTTTGAAGAGGAATCTATAATAGGTATTCTAACTGTAGCCATTAGAGAGAGATGATTTATGACACATTTAGAGTATATGAATGCATTACTGTGAATACAATATTTAGGAGCAGCATAAACTACTTTCTTTACAGCCCTTTGTAAGATTATTAACTATCTCTGATCAAAAGTGCTAATATTATTGTTAGAATTAGTATTATAATAAATGTCAAGCATGCTGAGATTTCTTTATCTCAAAAAAAAAAAAAAGAGATGATTTTGGAAAACACACTAAATTGTCTTAAGTGAAGGAACTCGAGAGAGCAAGAGAGTCCTTAAAGGCATAGCAAATGGGAGTTTTCAAATAAAAGGATATGCACAGCAAAGCTGAGACAGACCAAATCATATTTCATACTCATGAAATATGAAGGTATGAAAGACTGTTACTCAGCAGCAGCCACAACGGCCTTCAAATTTGAAAAAGTCTTAGCAAAAGAGGATGGCAAGTTTAATATGTTTACTTTGTCTGATCTCCTCTCTGTCATGGGAAATTTTACCAGCTAAATGAAGAGATAAAGTATATTATTGTCTAAGGGTGTGTAAAACAAATTTTAATAAACAGAAGGGAATTGTTGATTTCTTTATACAACATAAAATTAAAAAACATTGGAAATTAAAATATCAGATTCTGCATACAGTAACTGTTATGCAAAAATGGAGATCACAGACTAACCAAGTTAATAATGGGATCTCACAAATACAATATAAGTGATAAGAAGTTATCACAGACAGTTATGACTTGCAGCTTGAGGTTTTTAAACTTTCATTCTTTGAATAAAAATGGATGGAATTATTTTTACTGAGCTCCATTAGGAACTATATTCTATTCCCTTGGTATTGAACTCTAAGATATTGAATTAAAAAAAAATAAAAAAAAAGGAAGTCCATTATCCCACATTTAACATTTATTTTTATATAGAGATTTTCTTTATTTTTATATATCCTTAATATTTATAAACAGTATTTATAGTATATACCATATGTACACCATATACATACATAAATAATTATGCTAATTTTTAAGGGAAATATTATATATAGAGAGAGTGTATATTTAGGGGTATGTGTGTATGTATGCACACTGTACATAGTCCTGGTAGAAGAAATGTGAAAGAAACAATACTTGTAGGGCTGGGCTGGGAAGCTATGTCCAGATCTACTTACAAATGATTTGAAGATTTGCTGATTAAATATAGTGTAAACAAAAACAGAGAGAAAAATTTAAAGGAAAAGTAAAAGAAGGCTAAGACAGGATTTTAAGAATGGAAAACAAAGTACAACAGAAAGGAAAATATGAAAACTTTTACATTCAAAAATGCAATTCAAAAGAAAAATTGATGAAGAAGCAGAATGAAAGAAGAGAGACAGATACTTCTTGATTCTATCATGATGAGCTTAATGAAGAACCTGGCTGTGGTATGGAAAATAATAAGTTTACACTTATAAAATGAGAGAGCAATGTAGCAAATTTTGAGAGACTAACTGAATGAAGAAACTTTGAAAATGAGAACCCTGCAAACAAGTTGAGAGGGAAAATCAGGCAAATGATTAGATGGACAACAGTTGGGAACATTTGCCCATGTGAGACAGTAAAACTGTAGCGGTGAATGGCAGAAACAGGGATTGAAGGCCAAAAATAGGAGGTAGTAATGCTGGGGAAACAGTTGAGTTTTGATATTCTGCTTGAAGTATGTGGAAAATCATTTGACTTTATATTAATGTTCAACAGCATATTAAGTATAAAAATAAATATAAAAATACATTTAATACAATATAATTTATATATAAAATTATACTAATATACAATATAATAATGTGAAAATGTAGTAATTTGTGTTAAATACACAAATTAATAGGTATAACCATATACAAAACATAACTATAGAAACATAGATTTATGTAAGTATGGTGAATTAGAATTCACTGTAGCCTTAACAGCTAATTCTACAAGCTTTTTAAATTGTCTGAAAAAGGAATCTTAGGAAGGTTACGATGTTTTTCCAATTTCTATTTATATACTGTTTACAGTACATCTACTGTTGGTGCTAAATTATTCATTTAAGGTTCATAAAAAGATTCCTGGCTGTAGAGTAATTTAACACCTTTCAAATGTTTACTAGTAGGAACCTGGTGATGCCTTTCCAGCTGGCTATTGCTGTCTCTGAGGGGTTTTAATGTTCATAACAAATTTATGGAGCACCCACATTCTCCACATGTACATGCCCCAAACCACCCAAGCTTTTAGAATCTCTTTCCCATTCAAGAATAATAACTGCAAATGCCTCTAGATGCTGCAAAGGCAGATTTGATCATTATGACGACGTGCTAGAAACAGAAATTTTTGTTTGGAGTTGAGAGGAGAAATACACTTTGTCATTTGTTCTTCTCTGCTTGGATTGAAATGCTGAACCACTCAGGTTTGTGGGCTTGAAACAGCCAACAGCTACTGCTCTAAATGGGTGTGACATCCTCAAGCTGAGATCAGGATCTGCCTCCCTGAACTTTCCTGGCAGCCAGTGGTCACTCTTCCCACATGGAGATTTCATTGAGAGTATAGCTGGGGTAGGGTCCATCTGGAAGACTAATGGGAAAGGAAAGAGAGGCAAGAAAAGGAGGTAAAAACAGCATGTGATGGAGAATAGGAAACTCTTAAGACATCTGATGTGGATAGAAAAAATACTAGAAAGCAAAATAATGAAGTACAAGGAGCTACGGTGAATAAAAAAACCTACATTCCTTAAAGTATATAAAAGTAACTACAACTACAACAAAAAATCCCACGTAATTTAATTTATTACTACTGAATGAAAATCTGATTCTCAATTAGCATCTGAAACTAACTGAGAGGCTTTTTTTTCCTAGTCTTCTTAAGCTTATTCAGTATTATCCATATTGAATGAATATGAATGGGTGACCAGAGGGCAAAATTCAACTTTGCTGAACATATCTTATCTGTAAGTTGTAAAGATAACTTAGAAATTTGTCTCCACCTTGAATATCACATAATTGCAGAACTTTTCAGAATAATTTCCTCAAGGATAGTCTAAAATGTTTAAACCCCACTCTCATCATCTCCCGGTTTAGTGAGAAGTTATTTACATTTCTGTCTAAAAAAAAAGGCTTTGCAAGTTTTAGTCTTCAGGCATCCATGTCCAAATTTGTAAATTTAAATTGGGGTAGTGTAGGGGCAAAGCATAATATGGCCCACCTCATTTAAGAACTTACTGTTCCTTTCAACTCAATAGGAACAATAACTAACTCATTTATATGTGTTGTGCAGGGCAGGCACGGGGAGGCTGAGACATGATGAAGTTAACAAAGCAAGTAGTGCCAGCAAAACACATGAGAATAAGGACACAGTCATTTCTTCAAGTAGCCCAGGATCACATCACTATCAGTAGCTAGCTGTAAATGCCTAAAAATGAATAAAAGTAGACTAGCATAAAAACAATGCCCTTCACTTTTATACTATAAATGCTTAATTTCTTAGCAGTCATCAGAAAGAGACCATATCAGAAGTCTTTGTACATCTGATAGACTATAACTGTTGTCTCTACCCATAGAGACATATCCACTCCTCCGAAGAACTCCAAGATATTTGCAAGACAAAAGTTGTGCTCAGACTCTCTAAGTATATCACATTCATCCAGGACTCAGCTAATTCAATGTTTTAAGATAATTTTTATTCTTTAGCCTAGCATGGATGGTGAGGCCTTAAGTTTTGTACGTCTCCTGGTCCCTCTTGAAACTCTTACATTTATGCCTTTCATACCATCTTTCAATTTTTAGTTACCAAAAAAGACTTTTGAATTAGATGTTACAAGTCCCTTAGAGTAACTTTGCTATTTCATCCCTCAGTTCATTTACTGGATGAATTCCATGCAATCCTGGTGATTTTTAATTGTTCATTGTATCAATAAGTTCCATAATCTGTTCTACAGTCACTTCAATTTCAGATAAATCCTTCAATGAGTCCCTCATAAAAAATAGGTTTCAATATTGGAATTTTCCTAGTTCTTGCTACTATGAGCAAATTACAAATGTAAAGGGTAAGAAATTTAAACAGTCGCATGGGATGTTATCAGATAATTTAGTTCCATCCATTTGAGAAGGCCACTATGTAGTTATCACATGAAAATGCAGATTGAATGAAGTTATACTCATCTCAATGCAAAGTAAAATTCATCAGCTTAAGCCCAGGTTCAGTGGGCCCTGGCTCCTGAGGACAATGTAACTGAAACATTTGCAGGGGAAAATATACATTTTCAGTACTTTTTTTTTTTTTTTATTTGGTCATCACCTTGACCTAAACCTTAAATATCTAGGGTTTTCTTTTATGGAAAAAAAAAATCAGAATGAACTTTTTTTTTTTTTTCCTGGAATGTAGAAATATTTTTTTTAGAATTTCCATCAGGAAGTAAATTTCAAATCTTTAGTCAAATATATTACTATCATAATTTATTTTCTACTTCTTTTCCCAATCTTATTTCAATTCTGTATGCATGTTTTACAACATGTAGTTGTACTCTATGTTTCCACTTCAGCAAATAAGATTTTTATAATACTGAGGCTTGTTGCATAGTGCTTGTCCTTTCTCTCTGTCTCAAAGTATTTTCTTTCAGAAGTCCCATTTTTCTTTGGTTGAACTCCCTTGTATGACACCTAACTGCTGAACCTGTGGATTTGTCTTTGATGTTGTGGTGTATTTCAAACACTCTCAGAACCTAGGTATTATAAATTTACTCTCATCAATTCTATTTTCAATTTCTTTAAAGAAAAAAAAAAAAAACCAAACTAGTATGTTTCTTAGGATGTGGCATTTCTTTCAAAGTCATACAGAATAGCTTTTTGCTCTGCTCTGTCTATGCTGTCTTATTTTTTGATTCAGTGCCTTATTCCTCCCTTCTCACTTTTCCAGTTGGAAAGACAATAGCTCCCTCTTTGATGAGGTCAAGCTATGGTCATTCCTTTCTTCATGAGTCCTTTCTCTTCATGAAGATCTTTGAATCTAAAGGTTTCTATTCAGAGAAATTTCCCATTTTCTGCTGGTCCCTGTGTTGACAGCCATCTCCTCCCTCTGAACTGTAACAGCCGGTACCGTCTCTGAGGCCTCTTTCTCACATCTGCCTTTGAATGAGATCCCACCTCAGCTACTGCTTCTGCTCTTGGGCCATGAAGTTGTTTTCCATCCATGGGAGAACTGTTAGGTGATAATTCAAGTAGGAGCAAGAGAAGACTGCTGGAAAACAATGACTTGGAAATTAAGTGAATCAGTACTTGTTGGAGTACTATGAGACTTAGTATATTAACTTTTAATTTTTTTTTTCCCCAGCAGAGTTCTTTTTCTTATATCGTAACTGTTTTGTAATAAATTTCTATTTTTTATCCATTTTAACCTGACTTAAAAGCTAGAACTTAATTATCTTTTCTATGGAAGACATGGGAACTTATGCAAATCTGATGGTAGAAAATTTACAATCCATATTCAATCTATGTACTTCTTAACATACTGTTCTTTTTTCTCTGCTTAATGCTACATATATTTATATAGCCTAATTCTTTGATTTAACTTTACATTGACTGCTTCCTTTTATTTGAAAAGAGGGAGGTTTTTTTTTTCTGCTTTATATTTTGACTGTTCTGTTATTTTTTTTTTGCCTTTCTATCTACAATCAATTAAGTGAAAAGACCAGACAGAAATGAAACCTGAAAATTAGGAATATTTTAGGAATGATTTTACCTACCCAAACCGAAGTTTCCACATTCAATAAAGGGGAATACTTTGACCTCAGGACCTATCCTTGTACAGTAGAGAAAGGTATATATCATTTGGAAATTAGGAAAAATGAATGAAACAGTTTTAACAGACAGCAAGATATAGAATTTAGGAATTACAAAGTATAGAGAATTAGCTCTTAAATAAGGTCCATGGCATAAAGACAAATGTTAAACTTCTGAAGAGAGGACTGAAAGGAGACCTACTTACAGCGTGTCACTTCAGAGGAAGAAAGAGCAGCCTAAATTAAGCACTGTCTGGCTTCTGTTTCTAAAGGACAACAAGAACAAATTGCTGAAATATGAAGCTGTAGAAATTCAGGCACCATTTTTTTTCCAGGAAAAGAATAAGAATGCGTCCACTATTAGAAAAAGGTTCCAATAAATTTGTTTTCTTCATCTCTTCAGGTTGGCTGGTCTTTTCAAAGATCATTTTGGTCAATTACAAACAAATTCCTGGGCTCTAAAATATCTTGTGAAATTTAACAGCCTAAGATACACAAATCCAGACTGGCTAATCTAATGAATACTTCCAGTCTTAATCTCTCTGCACCTGTGATTGTAAAATTGGAACCAGAAAGTGTCAGGAGAGAGGGAAAATGTAAAATAACCAGCCTTCCTGCTTAGCTGGCATTGAAGTTCAACCATGGGGAAAATCCTGCTGGCTACCCTTAGGCCCTGGACTCATGTAAGAATGCAGTCAGGGCATGATCTTGGGCACACCATGAAACAGGAATGATATGGTGCAGGGGAGGTTATGGAAAGTCTTGCCCACACTTCCTCTCACAGTTACACAACACCTGGTCTGCTTCCCACCCCCTAGCATTGAATTCCCAGTTTGGGGGCTGACATTCTGCTTTCTAGTATAATTGCTTTGTTTCCCTGATGAATTTTAGAACAGCTTACACTTCAAGTGAAGTTTCCTTGTCTTAACAACCTTGTACTACACTGTCCTTCCTTTGCCAAGACAGCCGTGCTTGATGAGCCAAATGAGATAAAACAAGCTTTCCTTTCTCTCCTTCCTAGCAAATCACTTTCTCTCCATTTTCTTTCCTCCTCTTCCTCACATGGGATTAAACCTCTTTTGGTAGAGTTGTGTGACACTTGACAGAGCATGTGAAAACTGCAGCCACCCAGACACTCATCTGGTTGCAGAAGAAATAGTACTTTCATTTAAATTGCCCAAAAATTATGTGGTATCTGGCACTACTACTTTACATGGTAAAACTTACAAATGTGAATTTAAAATTGCCTATCAGCACAAAAGTAACTCCCAGGAGCTACTCTATTCACAGCAGAAATTGAAAAGCATATTAACTCAGCTATATTCTACAAAATCTAAAGTAAGTGCTGTAATATAAACTAGAGTAACAGCCTTTAACACGGAGTGCGTTTGAAGCAAAAATAGAAATATAGCATTCTGAGTCCACCTCTCTAATATGTGAGACAAGGTTCTCTGATAGCACCAACTCAAAGTTTGAGTCATGGCTCCTTCTTTTTATCCTGTTTTATCATGTTGAACCACTTTTGCTATTGCTGAAAACCTTTTGAATGGATTCTTACTTTTGCTGTCTCTTGTTTTATACTGAAAACCTCTTTGTGGTAACATTCAAAAGCCATTGCAAGAAGTTTCAGAAGAAATTTAGCAAGCATAAAAATTGTGGTCCTTTTATTATCACTTCAGAAATATTTTTGTTTTTCATATGACTAGGTCAATTATAATAATTTTTAGTTTAAAATGTATTCTTTTTGTTCATACATTGTTTTTTCCAAACATTTAGTGTGGCATAGCTTTTAGAGTTAGTTTTTTTTTCCAGTCCATCCCCTTTTTCAACTCCTTCTGCATAACAAAATTTCAAAGAAATTATTTGAATCTTTTTTCATACCATATTTACATACCATAAATTCTATTTCATCCTCCTAGGAAAATGTTTGCTGCCTGCACCTGAGGTTAGACAATCTGTAGCTCCTTATCATCTGTACTTTTAAAAATGCCTATATTTCTCAATGGTTACACTTAGTATCAAATATTATTTTATCTTGGACTATGCCCAGTATGCCACAAGTTTACTGAAGAGTTTCTCTTTGAAATAAAATCAGACTGTCTTATGCATACATGAAAAGAAAGAAAGGTATGGAAATAAAAGAATAGGAGGAAGATACTACACAATGAGATTACTCTGACCTCGGTCCTTTTGTGTGTTCACCAAAATTCCATCTCAGTACAAATGAGACATGTCTCATAGTGCAGGGCAGCAGAAGGACACAAAGCTTCCATAGAAATCTTTGTAAAACTTCTTGGAAGGCACTCTCAAATGTAGCGCAGAAGTTGTCACAGACAATCTGTGGGAATACAGAAGCCTATTATGATGTGATTAGTCATGTAACCTTGCATGCACTCTTTGGGAAACAGCAGTATGTAGCTGCAGTATCCCATTCTGAATACTGCCATGCAGCACTTATTTTTTTATAAAGGGGAAATGATTCTACAGACTACTTTCTTTACTATACAGAGAATCTGCTGCAGGGAATAAATCACTAAATGGACTTAATTGCTCTAAGTACAAATGTAGTCTGCTTCCAAAATTTGGTTTTGTTTCCAGATGGGAGTGGATACTTATACTCAAGTCTTGTATGTTTCTATGGCTGTTACAATGTGAGTATCTTGGTCATAAGGTGTTCACCTTATTTGAAATATCTGATTTAATTGCCAACTTAAATATGATATCTTTGAAAAATTAACATAACTTGAAAGAAAGAGGAATACACTTACACGTCTTATTTCATACCAACGGTAATATAGCACTTCACTTGACTCTGGCAGTGGAACGAAGTAACATTAGTAATAAACTGTTGGCTGATACAGTTCTTCACAAAAGCAGCAAGTGCTGATTGATGCTTAAGGACTCTTGTTCCCTCTTATTAGCCTTTCCAGGAACATGAGGCCATTGTCAGATTTCGTCTCAGTTTTATTTTAAGATTTAAGGTTTGATTTAACAACATGTAAATCAAATTGTAATTTAACTTGATTTAACTTCATACAATTTCAGGATATATGTTTCAATTTTGGGTTGACTAACAAGAGCCCCACAGATGATGCAGACAGGCTGAAGAGATGACTTCTTATCACTTCAGAAGACTGAACTCCTAGTTTCCAAAATCTCAAAAGAAGAAGCTTCCAGCATTTGCATGCCTTTAAACAAGTAGATACCACCATTGTGAAATACTACTTTAAATCACTGTAATTATTCTTTAGCCTCAGCTTGTCAGATCTGTTGATAAGTTTCTGTTACATTTCCTTTGGGACTCCAGAACTGTAAGTACAATACTTGCAGAAGTGTTAAATGCTGCTGATCTGACTAGGGAATATTCAGATCTGCAGATTTTTCTTGATAGAACCATGTTTTTAGTCCTGTGTGAACTTCTGCTGTTTCAAATGTATGTCGAGATTTTAAAGATAGTAAATAAGACCAAAACTGTGTGTCACCTCTCAGAGGGGGGCTGTTCTCCCCCAAGACATCTCCTTACTCTCCCAGGCACGCTTTCTCCCTAGATCACATTTTATGTCCTATCACATCTCCTTATTTGAGCATTGTCTTTACTCACAACAAACAAGTACCAAGTGTGATTGTTCCTCATTGTCCCTCATTCATGGGGACCACTTTTCAATGTTAAAAATGATGCATGAGCTTTAAATGCACTACATTCATTTTAATTTATTGCCCAAATACAGAGACCCTATTATGTCTTTAAGGATGCTCCCATGGTAGTAAAATAATTGTCACAACTTGCAAATAAAAAAGAATCTCTGAAACTTACACCTTAATTTGTCAATTCTGTATACCCATGGAATTTTTCTTTAAAGATCCAAGAACGAAATATAATGGTTATTTCTGCTTTTTTCCAGATCATTAAGGAACAGGTTAAGTAAGATTTAAGCTAACAGTAGCAATAAAAACACTCTACAAGATTTACACCTCATCATAGCTATGTACACTGTTATTTTTCTTTAATGCAGTCCAACAATTTGAAATTCCATACGTCTAAAAACTTGCACAGAATCCACCCTTGTTGCAGAACAAAAGCTAAGTTTTATTTTTAAAAATATAACATCTTTGTAACTTTTTATTTGTTAATATAATTACTCCTATCATGTGGAAATCAGAATGTTGCTTTCAGCCCTGTACTTCTTTTTAGGACAAGGCAGAAAAGCCATCTAAATCTTTCATTTCATATAGGTATGAATTGAGAAAAGCAATTAGGAAGTCATATTTTATATAGAATATAAAGTTACTTTGGTATTCTGTGGTTGAATTTGTAGTAACTTGAACATGTTTTTCTTATTTTTATGCAAATAACTCAAATATATGTTCTGTAGCCTTAACAGTATTATGTCATTTAAATGTACCCATCAGATATACCACTGCCATTATAATGTGGTTACATAATATCATATTTTTTGTGGTAGTCTGAATATGAAAAAGTAAGATGATCTCCAACAAAAATCTATTACTGCTTTTTGATCTTTTTGATTCTAAGAAAATAATTTTCCTATCCTTATTTAAATTTTTTATGTCACATTCCTCTGTAAATTATTCCTTAAAGCCAAGATGTTGGTGACCAAGGCATTAAAGACACACCCAGCTAGAAAAACTTCAGAATATTTCAGTCTGATTTATCTAAAACCAGCATTTACCCCTGCCCTCAGAGTTCTTTGAAAGCTTATTGCACTTGTTTCCAGAGTTTTTTAAAAATTAATTTTATATGTTTATTTTTACTATACTTTTCCTTTCTTACTTATATACCTTGTGTTTGGTTCACAGGTTATTCACTTCTACTGATGTCCTGGTTTTGGCAGGGATGGAGTTAATTTTTCCTCTCAGTAGCTGGTGTGTTTTGGATTTCGTGTGTGAAGAATGTTGATAAACACCCTGATGATACCAGTTGTTGTGAATGAGATCAAGGACACCATCCTGCTTTCCAAGTCTCACTAATTTGCAGATGCAGGAAGCTGGGGAAAGACAGACAGAATAATTGATCCAAACTGGCCAAAGAGAGTATTCCATGCCATAAACATCATGCTCAGTATAAAAGTGAGGGCTGGCCAGGGCGGGTATCTGCCTTCCTGGCATCCATCTTTCTCCCTTGTTTTGCTGGCATCGTTACCTCTACCTTGCTGGCTCCCTTTTGCTCTTTTGCTTGCTGCTCGGTTTTGTTTCCATGATCGCTGCTTGGGACGGGCTGTATCGGTCATTGGGACATCAGGTGGTGAGAAAACATATATTGTTCACTTTGTATATGTTAATATCCTTATATTCTGTTATTATTGTAATTTTCCTTTGTTATTTTAGTAAATCGTCTTTATCTCAACCCACAAGTTCTCCTTCCTTCCCAATTCTCTCCCCCATCCCACTGGGGAGGGGGAGGGTGAGCGAGAAACTGTGTGGTAATTCGGGCTAAACCATCACAACTGAATACTTCTTTCCATTGCAAATCTACACCACTACACATCACAAAATAATTAGTTATGTTGCCACAATCAATCTGTAGTGGAGCTCTTCACTGTACTGTATTCTCTGTCATGATCTGTCAGTATTCTGTATGCTGTCATTGCCTTATTTTGGAGAAAAGTTTCTGAAGAAATACAATTCTGTTTGAGCATGTGTGCTTGTGCACATGAACATGTAGGAGGCTATTTTGTCCATAAATCAAGGCTTACATAAAAGACAGAGTAATTTTAAGAAAAATCTTTCAGATAAAATGTTAAATTGTTCTGTATGTCTAAAAATATTCAGTATTTTCCTTGGAGCTGCAACTATTATATTGAAGAGATAGTTTGACTGTTGCAAACTCAGATGCTGTGCCATGCTACATTTGATCTGCTCTCACTTCCATCAGTTTTATTAAAACGTAGTAACTTGTTCCCAAAGGAAAAACAAAACTCTAGTGGTACTGATTTTATGTAAATGTTCTTAATTTGCAGCAACCTAATCAAGACTAACTGGTAGAATCTTTAAAATATTTTTATACACATTTTTAACTTCATAGAATCATAGAATGGTTAGAGTTGGAAGGGACCTTCAAAGGTCATCTAGTCCAACCCCCCTGCAAGAAGCAGGGACATCCCTGACTAGATCAGGTTGCTCAGAGCCTCATCCAACCTGGCCTTGAATGTTTCCAGGGATGGGGGATCCACCACCTCTCTCGGCAACCTGTTCCAGTGTTCTACAACTCACATTGCGAAAATTTTTTTCCTAATCTCTAATGTAAAACTACCTCCCTCTATTTTAAAACCATTACCCCTCGTCCTATCACAACAGGCCCTACTGAACAACCTTTCCCGACTTTCTTGTAGGCCCCCTTGAGGTACTGGAAGACCGCTAACAGGTCTCCCCAGAGCCTCCTCTTCTCCAGGCTGAACAGCCCCAACTCTCTCAGCCTGTCTCCACAGGAGAGATGGTCCAGCCCTCTTATCATCTTTGTGGCCCTCCTCTGGACCTTCCTCCAACAGGTCTATGTCCTTCTTATGTTGGGGGCTCCAGAACTGGACACAGTACTCCAGGTGGGGTCTCACCAGGGCAGAGGGGCAGAATCACCTGCCTCGACCTGCTGGCCACGCTCCTCTTGATGCAGCCCAGGATGCGGTTGGCCTTCTGGACTGCAAGGGCGCATTGCTGGCTCATGTTGAGCCTCTCGTCCACCAGCACTCCCAAGTCCTTCTCCTCAGGGCTGCTCTCAATTCATTCTCCACCCAGCCTGTATTTGTGCCTGGGATTGCCATGACCCAGATGCAGGACCTTGCACTTGGCCTGGTTGAACTTGATGAGGTTGGCACGGGCCCACCTCTCCAGCCTGTCCAGGTCCCTCTGGATGGCATCCCTCCCTTCCAGCATGTCGATGGCACCACACAGCTTGGTGTCATTGGCAAACTTGCTGAGAGTGCACTCTGTACCACTGTCCATGTCACCAACAAAGATGTTGAACAGGGCTGGGCCCAACATGGACCCCTGAGGGATACCACTCGTGACCGGTCTCCACTTGGACATTGAACCATTCACCACGACTCTCTGAGTTTGGCCATCCAGCCAACTCCTTATCCACTGAGTGGTCCTTCCATCAAACCTATGCCTCTCCAGTTTAGAGAGAAGGATGTCGTGTGGGACAGTGTCAAAAGCTTTGCACAAGTCCAGGTAGGTGATATCCGTTGCTTGTCCCTTGTCCGCTGATGCTGTCACCCCGTCATAGAAGGCCACCAAATTGGTCAGGCATGATCTGCCCTTGGTGAAGCCATGTTGGCTGTCACCAACCACCTCCTTGTTCTCCATGTGCCTTAGCATGGCTTCCAGGAGAATCTGCTCCATGACCTTGCCAGGCACAGAGGTGAGGCTGACTGGCCTGTAGTTGCCCGGGTCTTCCTTAACCCCCATTTTTAAAAAGGGGGAACATGTTCCCTCTCTTCCAGTCATTGGAGAAGTCACTAGACTGCCACGACTTCTCAAATACGATGGCCAGTGGCTTGGCAACTTCATTCGCCAGTTCCCTCAGGACGCGTGGATGGATCTCATCAGGTCCCATGGACTTGTGCACCTTCAGGTTCCTCAGATGTTCCTGAATCTGCTCTTCCAGTAGAGTGGGTGGTTCTTCATCCTCACAGTCCCTGCTTGTGCCTTCAACAGCTTGGGTGGTGGGACAATAGTCCTTATCAGTGAAGACTGAGGCAAAAAAGTCATTGAGTACCTCAGCCTTCTCCATGTCCCTGGTAACCAGGACACCGGATTCCTTCCATAGGGAGCCTACATTCTCCTTGGACTTTCTTTTGTCCCCTACATCCAGGAGCTCCTTGCTCATCCACGCAGGCCTCCTGGCCTTTTTGCCCAACTTGTTCTTCGTCGGGATGCACCTCTGCTGAGCTTGGAGGAGGTGCTCCTTGAATGTGGACCAACTTTCCTGGGCCTCTCTTCCCTCCAGGGCTACCTCCCATGGCACTTTGCCCATCAGGTCCCTGAAGAGGCCAAAGTCCGCCTTCTTGAAGTCTAGGGCTGAGAGCTTGCCATTTAGTTTCCTTACTGCCCTGTGGATCTTGAACTCTACCGTGTCGTGGTCGCTGCAGCCAAGGCTGTCCATCAGTTTCACATCCCCCACCAGCCCCTCCCTGTTGGTGAGCACAAGGTCCAGCACGGCACCCCTCTTTGTCGGCTCCTCTGTCGCCTGCAGGAGGAAGTTGTCCACAGATTCCAGGAACCTCCTGTGCCCTGCCGTGTTGTCTCTCCAGCAGATGTCAGGGTGGTCGAAGTCCCCCATGAGGACCAGGGCTTGTGACCATGAGGCTGCTCCTATCTGGCTATAGAGTGCCTCATCTGCTCTGTCCTCCTGGCCAGGCAGCCTGTAACAGACCCCCACCATAACATCCCCTGTCCATCCCCGTCCTCTGACCCACAAGCTCTCTGTCAGCTCCTCCTCCATCCCCAGGAGGAGCTCCACACACTCCAGCCGGTTGCTGACAGAGAGTGACACCCCCTCCTCGTCTCCCCTTCCTGTCCTTTCTAAAAAGCCTATACCCCTCCATGTTGACCTTCCAGTCATATGAGTCATCCCACCACGTCTCCGTGATGCCAACAAGGTTGTAGCCCTGCTCGTGTGCACACATCTCCAGCTCATCCTGTTTATTCCCATGCTGCATGCATTGGTATAGAGACACTTCAGCTGGGCCCCAAAGGCCGACTTGCTGGCTGGAGTGACAGGAGTTCTTTTGGATCACAGTTTAAGTTCATTTGCACATAGCCGAGATCCTTCCTCAGCTTCTGGACCCTCGGTGCTGGCACTGGTGCCGTGCTGACTGGGTCTCTCAACTTACCTATCCCTACTCATGTTCCTATGTCAAGACAATATTCCAGTTTCCTACCTCCACTGATCTCTTCTCACTATTTTTTGATTTGAATAACCTCACTCAGAACAGCAAGATTCAGTTTCCTGTGGAACTTTGACTTGATCTGAAAGGATTTCTTTTATTCTTTTTTAAAAAACTGAATAACAAAATAAAACATCCTAATTTCACTTTGGTGTTGTACCTATGTAATCACCAAGCCTACTGCAAAGTGGATACAATGAATTGCTTAGTATTTTGTAAATGGAAAAGTCACAGTAAAGCTGTTCTCTCTTCCTGGGGATACTAAAAAAAAAAAAAAATCATACCAACTTAGATTTGAAAATGTAAACTTCCTAAAATAATGCTGATTAAATTACTGAGTCTTCTTGCCTAACATCAGTCCATAGAATTTATGTGCTCCTGGCTGATGATAGACCTAAAACTTGCACTTAAATATCGCTTGAACAAGAGCTGCAGACCTAATTTTGGGCTCCCGATACACTTAGACATTTTTAAATTTTGGAGGTGTCTATTTGGACCAACCAATTTTTAGCCTATGGATTTGCCATCACTGCCATTGGCAGGCAGACCTGCCCTTGCTTCATCTTCCCCTCCAGCTGGCTGGGCACTCACCAGCTCCAATCCAAACCCACCGTGCTCCCAGCAGAGGTGACCCTATTAGCTCAGGCACACTGCATTCGTCCATTTAGCATAGAGACCAGGTCTGTCTCCAAAGACTATAAGACATACCATAAGGTGCAAGAAGATGTAAGCATCTGCAAAGGGCCATTCTCCCAGTCTGGAAGAGAAGTTCAAAAGAGAAAAATTCTTAGGATAACAGTACTCAGTTGAAACTGAATACCTACTGTCTGCCTTTGCTTATGCATGGTTGCACGTATATATTTTGCAATGGAACATGAACACTGAGTTTTGAAAGCAGCTCATCCTGTCCCTCTGGAATATGAAGCACTTAAATATTTTGCTTGTTTTATTGTCAAGATGTCAGGCATGATGTTTAGAAGTACCTGCCTCAACCTATATTGTTGCACTTCACTAGTCAAGATGCATCCCTGTGGAGACCACGGAACTGTACTTAAGAAGTGTTATAAATAACGGTGTTTAGTAGACTTCATCAAGAATCTCTTTAAAAGCAATGCCATAACATCTGTTAAAATGCTTTCTGGGAACATCTAATACTTAGAAGACTATCTTGCTGTTTATACCATTATTAGACCCATGCAACCTCACTGCTTTTATTTTCAATTAAGCTGTAATTGTATAAAATCCAAGACAGAAGTGAAATCTAGCCCTCAGGATTCAGGTAGGACATAACTTAACCTTCACTCAATACATTGACTGGTGTATTCTGTCCTCTCTTACTACCAAATAATTAAAACAAATGCCTAATAGTGAATGCATGGTATTTCCTTGCTGAAATGCTAGGCTATATTTAATAAAATTATATAGATGTGTCTTATCTCTTAAAGAAAAATATGTTTTCTTTATTTTATGATAGTCATTAAGGAGAAAAAAAAACAGCTCAAAAACATACTAAAATGAGAAAAAAAAAAAAAAAAGCCACATCCAAATTCTGTTCCATAATAGACTGAAATAAAAAGAAGATTTTATGATCAGTTTATGGCACAGGGTATTTGCCAGAATACAAACACTACATGGGTGTAATGGTTCTCTGTTAAAACAGTTTGCTCCTTCCAGCAGTTCTCTTAGATGTGCGCCTGCTTGAAGTGGAAACTAATCATAATTTTATGAATTATAAGCATCTGCAACAGTAAAAAAGCCAATCTAATTCCAATTTGAACAAAACTAGAGGGCATGTATGCTCTGTTCTCCCCTTTGTCCATTTGAGGCTCATTAAGCTAAACCCCTGTCTTTAAAAAAAAGACTTGTGGTATTACTGATAATAAAGTCAGGGGCTCTGACACTATGAATAGATGAGAGTATTGTGTGATATTTATAACAGAGAACTGAAAGTTAAAAAAAAGAAACGGCTGCACAGAACTCAGCACAGTTGTTTAGCATAACGACTGCATAGTACAGTCCACTACTGCCAAGCTACCTATGAACAATGTAGTCTGCAAAATTTTAAGCGATATAGATACATTAACTCCATACTTTACCTACTAATTAGTTTGCTTTGCAAAGGTTTTTCCAGTAAAGCTAATTAGTCCCTATTCTTTTATCTTCAAAGTAAGTCAGTGTGGTTTCTCTCTAAGGCCACAGCAACACGGACCTCCTGGGAAGGAATACCTGTTGGGTGACCTTGTCCCATCTATCTGCAGTTTAAAGAAGGCTTTACACCATCAGAGAGACGTGATGCTCAGCCTCTATTTATGCTTTGCTTACACTAAATTATTTGCCAGTTACTCAAAATAAAAAGGAACATTAGGCAGCAGAGGTAGGCATTTATAAATGAGAAAACATCAATATTATGATAACCATACCCACTGCAGTTCTTCCTTATTACTTGATTATAGAAATTAAATCATGTCAAAATAATGCTAACTTACTAATAATTTTCTAGCAAGCCCTCTCACTCTATGAAACTTATGTAACTTCATTAATTTTTCATTTTAAAAAATATTATTATTTTAAGGGTATATTTGGGGGAGAAATAGGAGTTATATAAAGAAAGTTGTTTATTTTTTCCAATCAAAATTTCTGAGAACACAATTATTTTTTGACTTAGGATCACATATTGGTTCATACAACAGTTTGTTCATTAAAAGTAAGCACCTACAGCCATGAGAGTAATACTCATTGTAGTGTTATCTCTTACAGTGAAGCAGTTTAGCCAGTGAATTAAATCGCAGAGCCAACTTATGAATTGCACATCATTTAAATTTAAACAATTTATCAAACTGTAGAATTATTTTTATTTCTCATCTTTTCTTCCAATTCATATCCTCTTAATATTTATTAGCTATTTAGTAGAGGTTGAAATTAAAGACAAAATATTATTACTTACAGAATAATTTCTGGTTTGGTAAAATCTTCTTTACTACCACTAAGAGATTAATGCATTATTTGGTTTTGAATACATTCTCTGTCTTCTCTTATCTGGTTTAAGATTCTCTCTCATTCAGCCTGACCTTGGATGTAGTTAAGAGTAAAAAATAAAATGAAAACACTAGTGGAAGCAAGAGGAATAGACAAGGAAGAAAATAAATAAGCAAAAAAATTTTTTTTGTTTTCCTTTTAAAAAAATGCTGCACTATAATTTACAGCATCCATAAGTGACCCTCCTGTCATTATTTGCATCTCATCACTGATCATTTAAAGAATCTATAAGCAAGGTTAGTTTTAATAAGCAGCAACAAATTCAAGGTTTTAGTCATCAAATGTTTATCTGCCCCTTAAAAAGAAATCGTATGTTGCGTTCTGGAGAAATGGTTTACTTCTGTTTGGTTTTATTTTGTTGTTGGTTTTTTTTAACTTCAAACTGCCCCTGTTTTACTTAACAAGATGGAGTGACTTTAGTGGCACTTTGGAAGGTTGGAAACAAAAGGAAAACTGGAGGATTCAATGTACTGATACTTTAACTTTGGTCTTACTCTAATTACACATCTCATATTATTTTTAGTGGCATATAAAAGGTAATTAAGCTTATTTCTGAGATAGCTGCAACATCATGCAGGATAAAAGACTCGGGAGAAAGACAGAAACTGCAGGAACAAAGCCATTTAGAAGATGAGATATAAGGCAAAGAGACTTCGGCATCTGCTCTCTGGAAAAGAGGTTTTTTAGGTGAGCAGCTTCCCCAGTGGCACTTCAGCCCAGGGCAGAAGTGAACAAATTAAATAGGAACTTACTCACTGAGAACACACTGAACCTGCCAAGTCCATGAATTCTTCTGTCCAAGAGGTGAGCACCTGGAGTGGGTGGCATGCAGGTATTTCCCACCCAGAGTAAAGGAATCACAACCCTTACCCTCTGCCAGGTTTTAAAATACAGCGAGGTAGATTCAGATTAGATATTAGGAAAAAGTTTTTTACACTGAGGGTGGTAGAACACTGGAATAGGTTGCACAGACAGATGGTAGATGCCCCATCCTGGGAAACATTCAAGGCCAGGTTGGGTGGGGCTCTGAGCAACCTGATCTGGTTGGCGATGTCCCTGCTCCTTGCAAGGGGGTTGGACTAAATGACCTTTAAAGGTCACTTCCAACCCAAACTATTCTGATATATCTATTGTGCAACTGTACACACCAGCAGTGCATCAGTCATTAGAGTGATTCAGTTATCTGTGGGATTTACAGTGGTTTTAGGGAAGGCACAGGGGAGCTTTATGCTTAGTATTAGTACGTAAACCTTTCTGATATTTTGCATATTTGAAACATATGAAACTTACAGTTGTTTTTGTGATAAAGGAAAAGAACACAAGTACCATTACAGAGAGCAAGCTCTTTCCTGTTTGTGGAATAATTTTTTTTAAATAAAGAATTTAAATCTAACTGCATTTTTTAAATGAACTGAATCAGTTTTAGAAAGAGGCAGTAAATTACTGACATTGAGCTATGTTTCCATTTCTCTGTGTCCCTGATGATACCACAATGCTTCAGTAACCTCAAAAATTAATATGACTTATCTACTTCACTGCAAACAAGATCTGGAAAACTCTGACAGTTTATCCAGTACAAAAGCAATGAAGCAACAGGTGAAAAAACAGCTGCTCAAGAGTACAAATTCTCACATATAGCACTTGTAGTTGCATTAGGTACTGTATGCAAGTATTTAATTTAACATCACCTGCTTTGAAAATGAGAACACATCTTCATTTTCACTATCCTGCTTTTTGGCAGTGTTTTATATAATTACCCTTCAAATCTCAAGTCAATCTACATATGAAGCATCGTATTCTTGACATGCAATTATTGTGCTATATCTAACAAAATAAGCTGGCTGTCTCACTGTTGTAAGAGTAGTATGGAACAACACTCAGTGCTTCCTATTGATTTAAAAACAAAACAAAACAAAAACCCCAAATACCCCCACGTTTTGCCATTACTACATTCTGTGATTTCCAGATGGAATAAGTGCTGCATTTTAGAAACTGATGCGTTACACATCATGTTATCACGTTTAGCAGAACTCAGTGATTGAAGGTAAGTGGTAAAATATTACCACTGCTACCTTAACTCAACAACTCAGAGAAAATAAATTTAATTGACAAAAATTTTGTAACTTTGGACCTGAATTTACTCTCCTTAAGGAAAGAACAAAATCTACATTTGATTCAACTATGAACTTGCCTGAGTGCACCCATAGCACTTGATACGTGAATTTTAGTGCAGCAGGGAGTACCAGTGCATAAAGTACATTAATACTTGATAAAAAAAAATGCATATTTATGTATAATTATGTGTAATACCTGATGTCCATCTGTGAAAAAGATGAATTTACACTGGAGCTATATGGAAAATATTCAGTTAAACAATATTGGAAGTTAAATAAGTAGGACTAATAACAGTCTCTTGTTTAATGTAATAAAACTCAAAATAAGAGGAGAATTAAAGAAGTAAGACAGAAAAACTATTCACACTTAGCCAACAGCATGAGGACAAAAGCAAATATAAATAAAATAAAAATGAATAAAAGACACTGGAAAATGAAAAAGTGAGTCAGTTTCTGATGCAACTATTCAACAGAGATGACGAGAAAACCAATATAAAAGAATGTTTTTAAACTAAGGTTTAAAGCTAACCTTGATTTTTCAGTGAAAGGGATAATGTAACATAGCTACCTGTATACCTCGGAGACTGGACTCTGTCACCAAAGTCCTTTCCAATTCTGTTTCTATAATCTAAACTTCAACTTTGTATTTGCAAAATTATTTGTGAATTTTAGATATGGTAAAGGACAGTAACCTTTAGCCATAACCTATCTTAATATAGTAGAGAGATTCACCTTTTCTGGTTATAAAAGTTTGTGCTGAATCTCCAGGTGTTTTCAGATGAAACACCTACTCCTTAATAAATTTCTTAATGAGTAGTAAGAGTGCCCATTGCTTTCAGTCACATAAGTTATCTTGTGCACTGTCTCTGTTCTAGATGAGTTTCTGTGGCAAATGCAGCAGTTGATTACTGGGGGGAAAAAAGATTACTTAGTGCATATTAATATGATTTAAATGCAGTGTGGCGATAAGCAACCAGCTCTCTGCATATATGAGTACAGGAGGACCTCTGATGCAGAACGTAATAGTATGCTTTTTTATTATTGATTATTTACCTGCATTGTGATGCAATTAATTTTTAAGCATAATGTAACTGAGATACAAATTCAAAGGAAATATATCAACCAAAGTGTCCCAAAAACAAATTAAAAACTTATGCTTCATATAAATAAATCTCCTTAAAAATACTTTATGTGATGTAGGTAGCCCATTGATATTTGGACATAAATATTAGCTGCTCAATTCACTAAGTGTATTGATATGCCAACACACAGAAAATACTAACATCTGTTTACAAGCTCACTAGGTGCCAATTTAGTGGTTTTTTTTTTTTTTTTAACTCAGTGTACAGGTTTGAGTGGAAGATATATGTGAGGACAACATTTTGACATTTTTTAGTCCATACAAGCCTGCTTTGGCAAAATGCAGATTATCTAGAGCTACAAAAAGCTGAATTTCAAAAGCTATTTTTATTTTATTATATCCAGACGTCCTGAATAGTTGTATGGTTTGATTGAAATGAGAATTTTGAGTGGCATTCTGAAAAATTCAGCTTCTCATTTAGATGCTCAAGTATGGAATTTCTTTACAAATGTCTATCTACTTATTTAACATATACCTACTAAATGTCTTTAAGTATAAAAGTAATTTAAAAATCCTCATTTTCAGGATAATACATTGATGTTGAAATCAGGACATTTATTTTAGGTCTGCACATAACGCTATGCAAATCCATGGGCTACCTCTAAAACTTAAGATCTTGATCTCTCTTCAGAAGCAACTATTTTTAAATTGATAAACTATTTTCCCAGGCACACAGGAAGTTAAATTAATTTCTAGAATAAATTTTAAGATATAAAGAAAAGTGGTCAAGGAGATAAATAAGACAGAAGCCGTAATTTAATTGATTGCTTCTAATAAAAAGGTTTGAACACCAAATCAGTGATATTGTGCTATCAGTGACAGCATAATGTTTAAGAGTCATTATTATTACAGAGAAGGAATAAAATATGCAGAGAACACTGGATTGCTTTGAATAACAGAGAAATAGAAATAAGATAAAATTCAATAACTTTGAAATAATGTGTTTAAAAATAATGTGCAAAGGAATTCTACTGGCAGGCACTGTTTCATCAGCTGAAAATAGCAGAGGAGAAAGAGATGTATATTATTTCTTTGAGTCGATTTGAAGTCTGGCATTTATTTGGTCTTTGGCTTCAGTTTCACTACCAAGTAACTGAGTACAGGCAAAGAACAGACAGTTTCAGTGTTGTGACAGTAAAGTACTAAGGCACATTTGTTACCTACAAAAAAGTTTCAATTAATTGAGGGGGTATCAGAGGGGTTACAGCTCCAGTATCAAGCCTGAGATTATGATTTGCAGCTTTCAAATTTATTGACACTGTTCATCAAGAAAAATATATCTGGTTATGCACTATATTTAATACTAGTGAGAGACTTCATGCTTGGTTTTCCTCTAAGTAGTAATGTATACTTCTTCCTATTTCAGAGAATTTCACTATCTGTATTTTCTAGTAGGTTTTTTTTGCGAATTTCACGTGATTACATAAAATATATTTTGCATGGATATTAGTACTGTGATTAGAAACACAGGGCAGGAAGGTAATTTCCAGCTCATTAGCAATAGCATTTTTAATAAGATACAAGAAGCATTTGAGGTCCATTTAAAAATTATTCAATTTCTTTGGTAAGTAAGATGATGCCCCATCCCTGGAAACATTCAAGGCCATGTTGGATGAGGCTCTGAGTAATCTGATCTGGTTGAAGATGTCCCTACTCCTTGCAGGGGGGTTGGACTAGATGACCTTTAAAGGTCCCTTCCAACCCTAACGATTCTATGATTCTGTAAGTAAAAATAGTTGTTTGTCCTCACAGCTAGCTTACAATTTAAGCTTAAATGAAGAGAAACGTTTTCTAGCTTTATTCTTCATCATGTATGAGCAGTTCGGCAAAATTGAGAATCGAGGCAAGGATTCAGATAAGTAATATCACTTGACGAGTTATTTCAGAGTAATGTGTTAACTTATCGTGTAGTGCCTATTACCTTTGGGCTTGTTTTGCAGTGTCTGTAGGTATTTTCATGACTGCTAGAGTTAAGACATCTTCTGGAATGCAGAGAATAAAATGAACGTGCCAAAGCACCATATCCTAGAGGCAATACTTTGATGCATGTCAGAGAAACATCATGGGATGCCTACCAAACAGTAGTTTTCAACTATGTCGTCATAAGGAAGTTGCGTTTCGTGTTTTCATTAATAGAAGGTTTTTTGAATAATTTTGTGCCTATTGACTACACAGTTCTGTAGCTTTCTGGTTTCTTTAGATTTCTGTTTAGGAAAACATTATTTCATTAAAATATTAAAACTAAATATCATAGAATCATAGAATGGTTAGAGTTGGAAGGGACCTTCAAAGGTCATCTAGTCCAACCCCCCTGCAAGAAGCAGGAACACCCCCAACTAGATCAGGTTGCTCATAGCCTCATCCAACCTGGCCTTGAACGTTTCCAGGGATGGGGCATCCACCACCTCTCTGGGCAACCTGTTTCAGTGTTCTACAACTAGCATTATGAAAATTTTTTTCCTAATCTCCAATGTGAATCTACCTCCCTCTATTTTAAAACCATTACCCCTCGTCCTATCACAACAGGCCCTACTGAACAGCCTCTCCCGTCTTTCTTGTAGGCCCCCTTGAGGTACTGGAAGACTGCTATCAGGTCTCCCGGAGCCTCCTCTTTTCCAGGCTGAACAGCCCCAACTCTCTCAGCCTGTCTCATAGGAGAGGTGCTCCAGCCCTCTTATCTTCGTGGCCCTCCTCTGGACCTTCTCCAACTGGTCTAAAAAAAAAAAATTGATCTAAAAGAAAATTATTAAGATTTAGGTATTGAAAGAAAATAGTTAGATTTATGGTAGGACTTAACTACCTAAGATAGTCAGCCCAGACTAGGCTTTTTTTTCTTTTCAATAACGAAAACAAGAGAATCTTCATGTACATATATTGCTGACCAGGAAGACGATGTGATGACTGCATTAGGACTGAAGAACTTTAGCTCTTCAGCTAGCTACCATTAAGGACACCCAAGATCTCATTCCAGTAGATGTACTCTGAGTGCATCTAAAGAACTAAAATACTGAGACACCTCAGCAGGCATAGATTCATTAAAAAAAACCAAAACAAACTAAAAAACAACAGAAAAAAACAAAAACAAAACACCCAAAAAACTCTATGAACCCTTCCCCCAAAAACCTGAACAAAAAAAACAACCCTTTTATTTTTATCAGTGTGCTATTCCATTTTTGGTTTAGATTAAGTCATTTTGTGTTAAATTTACAAATATTCTGGAACATACAGATAAAAAGCATATAGAACTTCTCTCTATTGAATAAAATCCCTCATCTCTATAGAATTAATCTGTTTGTCTCTCCTCTTTCTTATCAGGAATAGAGAAATTTGATTTTTTGGGGGAGGTGAGGGGAAAAGGAGAGATGTGGAGAGATCTTAATTTTAAAGATATATAGTTTTGGTGGTAAGTAGAATTTTATATCCCAAGCAATAATATAAAATGTAAATTCTGAAAAAGAGAAAGAAATTGTTCATCTTGGTTCCCACAAAACAAGGTATTTCACGCATATAGAGCTTTGATGTAGAACGAGAAGAGGATGGGTAAAATACAGTTCCTACCTCATATTATTTTTGATTAAATTGTATAAATTCTGGCAGCTATCTTGGAGAATGAAAAATTTCATTGCTTGATATAAAATGATTATAATGAGTTTCTCATGTGTTGCATAAATCAGCTAACTATGAGTTCTATGATATGCTAAAAATGAATAATCTTGTATTATTTTGCTTGAAACATATATATTTATTGCCATATATATACCCCCATTATTTTTTGTGGATAGACAAATAATTTGTTATGTTGATTTATGTTAAAGAAAGATCTGTTTCAGAATTTGGTAATTATATACGTGGACTGTTCTTTGCAATACTTATATATTTTCAGATACAAATAAGTCTGAGCAATAAATGCTTTCAAGACTATGACAGCTTCTGATGTAAATCAAGGTGCAAGATGAAAGTTGTAAACCAAGTGAAATATTGAGTTGTCTGAGCTTTTTACTGTTAGGATGTTAATAACTTTTCATCTTTAGTGCCTTTTTGCTTGAAATATTTATCTTCCTGTTTTCACTGGGTAATGTTTACAACCTCAAAGCGGGTTTTTAATGATAGGTTATCAGTGTGGAGAAGAGATTGTTTCTGTGATAGCAAAGACACAGAAAGTGAACTATGAAAATAGTAAGACTTCATCTTATGGAGCTTACTGGCGCACACTGAGAAGTAAAATTTACTCTAGTGATGTTTATCCCTTTGCAAGAGGAAAATATATTCTAAAACTGGTAGCAACATAATTCACTTAATACAATCTCATATATGAAAGGATTTGACCCAAAACAGCCACAGTACTAAAGAAATTAGAAAGAATTAGCTGCAAATTTGTATACTAATTGAAGTCACGGTTTCAAAGTGTGGGACCTGGATTAGTCTGGTTTCAAGTCAAACATAGTAGAAAACTTGGAATAGTAAAAGTAATGAAACAGAAGTATTGCAGGTTAGGCCTGCTGGCTGCTAGAGTGAGAATGGTGAATTTTCATTATGTATAAATGATCTAAGGAAATAATTATTAGTATGAAGTCAACAGTGCAAAGGTTAAGCACTCAGGGACAATCAGAATTTCTGCTATGAATGGGGCTACTCCAATGGAAAAATAAAGCAAGTTACATGTATCTTAGTCAATCAAAGAGCATCTTTGAGATGCTTACAAGAGTCAGATGAGGAAGACATAATTGGCTAAGGCAAAATAGATGCATATAATAAAGCATACAATTTCAAGCAGAATTACGTGATGTGGATTTGGAAAAAGATAAAAACCACATCTTTGGAATAGGTGATCTGTCACAGAATAGAAGGCTAAACTATACTTATTTTGGTTATCCAAGCAAATTAAGATCAAGAGGGAATATGACAATCTAAACACACATAATCTCTAAAAATATATTAAGCATTAGTGTAGGGGAAGTACTATTCAAATTCAGAGATAATATCAACATAGAAAAAAATGACTATGTTTTGGCAAAGAGTATATATGGAAAGAATATCTTAGCTGTCACAAAGCATCAGGAAATTTCTAAGATATATTTAAATTTTACCAATATTGTCAAACACCCGAACTGAACTGAGCTAGAAGTCATTGTTTCATTAATTACTAGAATTACATAATTTAAGGGGACAGAAAACTAGATCTGACTATTCAAGGGGTTCTTCTGAGTCTGAAGAAACTCTTGGACCACGAAGCTTACTCCTTTTATTTGACAAACACATGCTATGACTCAGTTCATGTATTTATGAAGATCTGTGTTGAAATTAGGAATAAAGCCAGCAGAAATATGCAGAAACTCCTACAGAGAAACTGGTTTTAGATTTAGTTAAAGGTTATGCTGATGACATCCGCATAGGTGAATCTTCATGGAAGAGTCAGCTCATACTGGTTATATTGCAGACATTATGGCTTGGGGCTTAAAAATGGGTCTCCTGGGATCTTATTTTGCTGGTTCATACCCTACCTTTATGAGGCACATCAGCTGCTTTATAATAAAAAACACAGACTATGTGAATTAGTGGTAACTGTCCAATTCTGTAATTACAGAAACTTCTGTTTTTAAGAATATGGTAATTTGACCACTTCTGGAGTTTAGAAGAACTACACCTCCAATATATTTTTTTCAGTTTGCTGCTTCATAAAGTTATTTCAATTTCTGAAAAAATGGTAGAAACACTTTTTTTTTTTTTTTTTTTTTTTTTTTAAATGTGTATATTTTGAACAGTGGTATGTCTATGTTTTTCTGAAAAAGTATTTTCCTGGAAAATACTTTTGCATTTTTGGAAGTTAGCAAGGAAATTAAAGCTATATACTCTGAAATAAATCTTTTCTTAAGCATCTACATCAAGATGTTGTATAAAGTGTTTCATTACCACTATGGAAGCAATTACAAAGATTTACTATGTTGTTAGATTGCCTTTTTTTCCCTGTATATAGTGTGGCAAGTGTACACCTGATGTTTGTGAAAGAATCGTTTGCTAATATATTGAATAAAATATTGCAACAGTATCATATATTTGCTCCTGTGGATGTAGGAAAGGGAAACATTTAGCTATAAATTAAGCCCGTGCTTCTATATGTTTTTATTTAAAGTCTTTTTACGAAATGTTGTGCTTCTCTTGGGAATAGCATGTCTACATTGCATGGGTTTGTTTTCTTTAAAACAACACACGGCTCACACTTGGAGAACCAGAGCATAACAAAACCATCTTCAGTATAATCCAGAGTCATGAGGTATGCTTACATCATGTCAACCTCTTTTTTGAAATAACCTTCAATAGAGACGAGAGACAACCTTCTTTCCAATAGAGAACAGCATTCAAGAAGTCAATAAAATTGAAAAAACAAGACTTTCTAAGCCCATTTATACATCTGTTGGAAGAAGAAAGAGGTGTAAACACATTGCTGATGAGTTTTGTAGAACTTCTCCACATTTAATGCTTAGTCTAGGAAAACTTTTGTATTCTGGAGCTCAGGAGCACAAGTACAAGCTGTTATACCAACACACACTTCAGCTAATCTAGCAATTCTAGTTCCTGTTACTCCCTCCTTCTTCCCTTTGATGTTGATATGTGAAATTTAATTCTCTCAGACTGGGATTATGACACAATCCAGTTTCTTAGTATCCAGAATACTTGATTTCAAATGGCAAAATGCTCGAGTGACAGCTCTAATAAGACTCAAGAATAAAGGTACATTGCCTAGCTTCTAGATGTAGTAATTTACACTTATAAAATTAAGACATTCAGTCTTTCACCTAGTCACATACATTATCTGCTGGTGGGGGAGAATTATTCTATAACAATTTCAGTGATAAATTGTGCAAGTACAAAATCAGTATCCTATCAGTATGAATGAAAAAAAATATATATAGACTATCACAGACAAAGAGAAAGTAGGGAGCCAGTAATTAGAGGAAGGTGAAAGGGGTAGAAATGAACATAATTTCATTTTTTATATCTGATTCCTCTTGTTTATCTTTCATTATACTCCCCTCCCAATAAGCTTGTACCATTTAGCTTGTTGTGAATATATGTATTTTTGAAATAGAAATTGCATTTTATTCTCTACTTTAAGAAATCCTAGGAAGCTTAACTTTCAAGAATAAAAAGATTTTTTTTTTTTTGCTTTTTTTTTTTTTTTTTTTTTTTTTTTTTTTTTTTT
>WHYT01015468.1:180031-218677 GCA_009806455.1 Tetrax tetrax | reverse complement strand
TTTTTTTTTTTTTTTTTTTTTTTTTTTTTTGCTACTTCTGTTTTTTAGCAGATAGCAGTTCCCCAAAGCTTAGGGGAGGTTCAGCATTAGCTGACACAGAATTCTAGCAATGCCTTTCGATAGCCTTCAGGAATAAAACCCTCCTGTCCTCTTCTTTCCTTCCATATTTTTTGTAGCTTCTTTGAAAGCTTTGTCTGAATTTTCTACCTTCAATATATGTTTTACGCATTAGAATCTATTAAAACATTTTTTTTTGGACCACACTCTTTCTTCAAGACACATCTTTGCACTAGATTTTTCCGTAAAACAGCACTGGTTTCAATGAAATTCTGTTTTTCTGACCAAGAATGTTCTGGTCTGTAGAAAGCTTCTTTCCAGCAGTGTCAGTAAGATCAGTCATTTATTTAAATAAAGTCAAAGTAGGAGCTTCAAAAGAATTATTTGTAGTCCTTCAGCTGCTAACCTAGGAATGTAAATCCTCATCTGGGAAACGGAGACATAAATTACATACCCTTGTCTAAACCAGACAGAGAAACAACTTCATTTTAAGTCTGTCATATTCCAGACAAATACCATAACTTAGTGGTAGTAATTATAATCAATCTGTTTTCCACAGAACCAAGGCAAAAGTCTTAGTCTTTGCTCTGATGTGAAAGGATAAAACCGTACAAGTTTCCTTAGCTTTCCTTCTGAGCTTTGTGTGCCATAATAATCTACTCACACAGCACCGTGTCTTCTTTAGAAGGAATGCAAGAGCGAAGAAAGGTGATGGCTCCTTTGCCAAAAGCTTTAACAATGGAGGAGCACATGCCATACCAGCAGTCCTTGCTCTAACAACACAGTAGTTTAATTTCCTTTCTAGGAAACATTTTGTCTGCTGATGTAACACCAGCAGTGTATGTGTCTACCGAACAGCTACAGTTTGGTCCATAGATGAATAGTGATTTCCAGCTATATCTAACTTTTCACAGGAATTTCTATACCTATGGGGAAAGAAGTTTATATTCAAAAATAATAAATTAAATTTGATGATAGGTGACATATTCTAGTATCTCTATAAAACAATGACGAAACAGGAAAAAATCTAGTAGATGAGACCTAAGGCTTGGTAACAATGACAACTACTATGACATTCAGAACCAGAATATTCATGCCTCACAATAAGAAGCATGAGGAATATCCTCACAATAGAAAAAGTAATGCTGAAATAGTAGCCACAGCCCACAGAAGTGACTGCCATCAGATCTTTTGGTTTTCCAAGTAAACACAGCTTCTTATGGGTTTATTCCAGTTTACATTTTAACAGAAATCTACCCAAAATTCAGGAGTTGCTATTTAGACCACTTGTCAGATCTCTAGCTGAATCACAGTAGCCTTTTTATTCTCTTTTTCACATGGTTAAAACTTATTTTTCTAATATTAAGAAGAATGCAGCAGGAGTTCAACAAATTGTAGGTGTATGTAAATTTTTATGGAAAGCCAAGTGTCTCTTCAAGTAGCTTTGTCCCGAAGGGATAATGCAGTGTCTGCAAATTTCAGAGGGACTTGACAATTTTGCAGCAATTTATAAAACTTCTCTCAGAAAAACATAAATAATTAATTTAATTATACTTCATAGCAATCCTGTTGAAGTTATTTTAGTTGACTTTAACTAAATTTAATTAATTTTTTTTTTTTTTTTTTTTTCTCCCCCCCAAGGTAAATTCAACAGCAATGACTATATAAGAGAATTTTGCAGCTTCTGAGAAAGACAATGCTGAAGTTCTGCAATTCCACTCTCCTCTGGGGTTGGTACCGCCAGCCATAGCACAGCTCCATCAGGACTGCAGAAATTTAGACAATTTCAGAACATTGAATTGCCACAAAGATTATGTTAATGGACTTCTTTTTAATGTTATAATTTCCTAATCAGCAAGGTATTTGTCATCTCAATTTGTAATATTAAATTAGAGTATTTATTGGTTTTAAGAAGTTTTCATAACATTCCCCAGACTAGTCATCTTGGTGTAAAAGGCTATCATGCTTGTCATGCATGATTTCCCCTTAATAATTCCCTTTACCTGAGAATGTTCTGTTGATATGCACAATTTGCCAGGGAAATAGATTCATCCCTAAGAGAGAAGTTAATGACTCTTCCTTTAACTTTGTTTCTCCCTGTCTGTAGGTATGGTAATGAATGACATTGATCTGATTGACCAACCGCATTAAAACAAATAACATCTCAGGACTTGACCAAAGACTGACTTAGCTGCTAGTGAACCTGAAATGTTGGTAATACTAGCAAATGAACAACAGAAATATTCAGGTGTTGTTCACTGCTGTTTTAAAAGTTTCAAAAGACTAATGCATGGATGAGTCGAATGGACTCAAATTTTTATGTGGAATACCATTGTTCTTGTCTAGCCTGCTTTGAAGATGTTTATTTGGGGAAAATAATAGTTCTTTGAGTTACACTGTAGTTTTTATTACTTCCTAATTATAATGTAGTTTAAATTACAATACAACAATTTGCTGGCAAAAACATTATTTCCTTCACACTGGCCCATTAACTTTTTTTTCTGTTACCATCTTATTTATATCCACCCACTGATCACTGCTCAGGTATTTTTCCCAATAGTATGTACTTCAGCAAATGCAATAAACACATTGTAATAATATAGAATTAACATTAGTGCTGTCCATCAGTTATATTCATAAACTTCTGCAACAAAATTAGGTTTAAAAGTGTCTTGTATCCAGATAAAAAAGATGCAAGGGAGGATTTTTTTCATTTTTTCACCACAAGACTCATAAAAGCACTCTGGAAGATGAGATTTTTATAGTATTTGATTCAAAAATACTGTCGGACAAATACATTTTTCATATATCATGTTATGCAACTAAGTATTTCAAAAACTTATTTACTGAAACAGACATTAAACAGCAATGATGTAAAGCAAACTTCTAAAGAATGGATTTCCCATAAAACCAATATGTAATGAGTAGCCTTTGTCACATTAAATAGTCTGGCTTCTCCTAAGTGTCCATACCTCTCATGTAATTATACAAGAGGGCTTAAACACATTAGAACAATGAATATACTGGCTTGTAATAATTTTAAATGTCTATTGTCTCCGCTTTATGAGCTTGATGAAGGACTGATTATTTGAATGCAGCATTAATTTAAATTGGATGGAGGGAATGATGAAGCAAACTCTGAAAAGTTAATAGGTTTTTACGTGCCTTACTGAGAATAGAACTTGAAGGTAAGGGGTGTAAACTAAGAGTACACTTCTGAGGAAGGCCTGAGCTGTCAGAAGTAAAAGAGAAACCTAAACTGTTCTGCTAAAGCCAATCTTATAAATCACAAATTTGGTACTAGTCAGCATTCATGGTCCTATTTTGAATGAAACTATTTTTTGAGTAGGACTGTACATCTGATGTAGAATCAAGGTCAGAATGCAGAACAGTTAAAGGGAGATGGTCACAAATAGGATAGTGGAAAATAAGGATATCTTCTAGAGATACAGTTATGAAAGGGTTTATGGGCACAAGTTCTAACAACACATTCAGCCAAATGACAGAATACGCTCAAAAGGGCTGTGCACAGTGAAGATGAAGTTTCTTCCAAATATTTGTGCAGCATAGCTGTGGCATATCAGAAAGATATATAATGCAACAGATATTGCTCACAATAAATCCACATCACAAGTAGAACCCACAAAAAAACCCGTCCCCTTCTTTCCCTTCCACCTGAATGGGGCAACTTTTATCTGCTTTTTCATAGATTTAAACAGAATTTCTATAACATGAGAAATCAAACTTTGCTTCTTTTTCTACTTTTTTTTTTCTAAAGTATATTGACACAAAGCATCCTTACAGAGCATAGAAACCAAGTTCAGAAGTGCTAACATACTTTTGATCTATTTTGAAACTTACATTCTTCCCATTCTTATTATCTAAAGATTTTTAGGATTTCCAATTCTTTCAGTCTTTTCTTATGGAATTTAAAACCCCAGAACTGATTATTCTTTCTTTTTGCTAGAACTTCTCCAACTGATTCATGTCTGCACTGGAAGTGCAGTGCCCTGGACAGAGTACGCTAGCAGAAGCCTCACAAGTGGTAAGAGAACAGAAGAGGATTATTTGATACAGCTTGCAACAGCTCTGATCTACTTTGTCTATTTTATCTCATTATGCCTGCTGATTGCAGGGTGTCTTTTCTTTTTGTTTTTAGTGGTTTTTGTTTTTTTTTTTTTTTTAAATATATAACATAATTCAATATTCCATTACCTTACCTGTTCTTAATACGTATTTGGGGACAAACTCAAAAAATGGTTCATCAAATCCAATATAATCCACTTGAATCTGTCTCAAACTAAAACTACTGATTCAAATTTTACCAAAACAAACTCTGAAAAAAAAAACCAAAAACATTTTATTCTAAGAAAAACAAAACAGACCAAAACCAAACTAGTATGGAAGCTAATTTTCTACTGGTCTTAGTTGTTTTCCTTTTTATTTCTTTCTTTAGAAATAAGTTTTACAGAGAAATAGAGCTGAATTCTACCTCTCAGTTGTCAAAAGAGCTATTGTATCTCTTCAATTTAATGGTACTAAAAATGGAATCTCTTTTTGTTCTGTTAGATCTACTTAGTCAGAATCAAGATCAATTAAATTTTAAAATTAATTAATCACTTATCAAGGACATAAAAAAGCAATAAAAATTATTAATAGATATTATGAAGTATAGCTGATATTATGTAAAATTCTGCAAAGTTCCTTATTCTTGTAACTCTAGTGTACCACACCTCATCCTCAGTAATTTTGGTGATATAGATGGCAGCAGTTAATTTACAATATTGGAAAGAGGTAAGTTCAAAGTGTTAGTGACACTATTGGGAAATAAGAAAAAGAAGAATGTGTCTCTTTCGAAAGTATGTCTTTGGACTTAACATTTTCAATATTTTCTATCTGAATATAAATACAGCTTTGCTCTTTTATGAAGGGTAGCACACAAAAATTGTTTCTGATTCAGTTTATTGTTTTTGCAAATTATCAGAGGTATAAGCAAGCCAACAGCAAAGCTTTGCAAGATATTATGAAATTTAATGGTTTGTTGAAGAAAGGTGCCTTGAGAGCTGAAAGAAAAAAAAAAAAACAAAACCATTAAAAAAGACAGCAAGATATTGTACTGATATGGAAGTTACTGCATTCCTATGATGCTGGCATTGTTGCTGTGTCAAAGAATAGTTAATGCAGGATCTCAAAGCCATTCAGATGGAGATATTATTTTTTTCCTCAACATCATCAGATATTTTAAGACCTTTACAGCATTTTGGAATTAAATTTAACTGTGGCCAAAATGTGTCTCGTATGTCTGCTTTCAGGATGAAAAAAAAGCTTTGCTGGTCACTAAAACTGTCTTGCCATCTGAGATATTAAGATAAATGAAGCATATACATCCTTCCAAAGCAATTAGAAAGAAAAACACATTTATTACAAATATTATCAACTAAACACACAAAGAGACTTTTTTTTCCTTCCCAAGAACAACTATCCAACTCACTGAAGTACACACGCTGATTCATGTGTATAAAGTTTGAGTGTCTGTGTGTACTTCCAGTTTACAATAAATTTGCTTAGCCCTTCCCACTATTTTTGAGGAACTTGAGGCTATCTAATTGCTCAGTCCTTAAAGATGACTCCATCCAAGCAGCATATATATTCTTCTCAGACCATTTGAATGCTTTCTAAAGCAAATAGGACTCCCAAACTCTTATGTGTTACATTACTGGGTTGGGCTGTTTTTTGAAGTCAGAAATGGAATTAAAAAAAAAAATAAAAAAAAAAGGAATTCTTAACATTTCTATTTAAACTTCCAGGAGCTCTGAATGTGTGCTTTTCTTTTCAGCTTTCAGAATTATCACTGACTAGCCCATTGGCTGGAATGACCAGTGCCTGCACGAGTACTAATGCTTACTGCCATCCTTCAGATGGACTCTTGCTACGTCTCCAGAATACTGATGTGTGTCTGGGGGAATGCCCCATGTCCCATAGTCGTTTGTAGCTATGTGATCCCTGGAGTTTTTAATCCTTCCTGTGGTTTTCCCTGATAGACAAAGAGCTTCTCCCAAACGCAGAAGCAGAGCACCCAATGGCCTAACCAAAACTCCAAAGGGAAGAGCTGTGTTAATCCAGCCCTTCCTCCAGGTGGACAAGGTACCACTAAAAGCCAGTGAGAGATTTTGTTTGCTCGTTTCAGCTTTTTTGTTGTGTTTCGTTTGCTCTTTAATAGATATGCTTTTTAATATATGGAAGAGACTGTCTCACACTAGGTAAAAGACTGAATTGTAATGCTAGTGAAGAGAGGTAATTAATATCTCTATTGGAGTAATGATTCTATAGCCAATCACCTCTTCTATATGCAACATTTCACCCATTCTAAAGAATCTGTCTGTGCACACAATTTCATGAATATTTCATATATGTCTTTTCGATAACATATTAAAAATACATCTGCACTGTATATAGGAACTTTATGTGAATAAAAACCATTATACTGCAGTTAGCAGAGATCTCAGTCATACATGGTTAATAACTTGACAGCCTCTTGTCAGACAAACTTCATTGCAATGTGATTTAATTCTTGATGTATCTTAAAATTCAGCTTCAGCAATAGCCTCACATATTTCAGAGTATTTACAACTCAAAAAATTTTTCATAACTTAAGTCATAACCAACAAAGCCATTCTAACTTTTTTTAAGAAATGAATTTGCAGATGTACCTTTTTTTTTAGAACTTTGAAGCTTAAAAGATGTCAGGAAAACAATGACATAAGAATATAAATTACATATAAAAACAATCCTCTTAGATTTTAAACAGATGTTACTAGAATAAGTAAACATACTTAAAAGCATGAAATTTCTTGTATACATAGTTTATAGGTCAATCTATGCTATAAGTCCCCTGATAGCAAGAAATGAAGAGACAAACAATTCTAATTCAAGAAACTGAAATATTTCATTCTTATTGTAATATAATTTGACAATACATAAACACCCATCACCCAGCCTTTGCATAACATGGAAGTCAGAAATTATTTCATTTGCATGGAATTTCTCATGTGCATATTCACTCACTCGCTGCTTGTGCTGTGCATCAATAAATGCTAATACAGCCAAAGCTAATTTTGTCTTGAAAAGGTAGACAAAAAAATGCAGCATTTATGTTTTGAGTTTTTCACAGTAGTAACATGAAAATTGATTAACACCAAAATCTACTTCAAAACTAGAAACTTTATGGGAAAGTTCTCTGTAATTGTCTGATTGTTTTTGGTTTTAATCTCCTTAAACAAACCTTTAATATTTATTCCTGAAGACTGTGAAACATTTCAGACTTTCAAAGATTACTTCTAAATCTCTCTCTCCAATGAAAATAATCCTTGTACCAGCATACCCAACACCTCAGTCTTTGTTCCGACTAAACAACTATTGGACTCTGTTAAGTAATTTGACAGGTAAAACAGGCAACCGAGAGCAACAAACTAGAGAAGAAAAAACTTAGTTGATCTCTGTGAGTAATATAGGTCTCCCTTGCAGAAGGAGACAGGGACAGAGAGGAAAGTATGATGAAATGAATACCTCAAAACTCAGAATAATTAAATAGGAAACCTTAATGACACTGTCACATTAAGAACTCATCAAAGCTGCTAGTAGCTGTAGTAGTTCAGCCCTGATCAGGACCAGACTACACAATCTCTCTCTCACTCCCCCCACCTTCCAAGAGAATAGGGAGAGATGATATAAGGAAAAACGGCTCGAGGTTTGAGATAAGGACAGTTACTGTTACAGGCAAAACAGACTCGACTTGGGGAAAACTATTCAAAACTAAAACTAGCAGGAGAATGAGACAGAGAAACAAGATAACCTCCCCCCAGCCCTCCCTCTTCCTGAGCTTAACATTATCTCTACTACCTTCCCCCGACCCCGAGCGGCACAGGGGGGAAGAGGTAATGGGGGTTGCAGTCAGTTCATCACGCGTTGTTTTACACGGCTGCTTCATCATCAGGGGAAGAACTCCTCACGTTCCTTCCCTATTCTAGTGTGGGGTCACACCCATACACCACAGTCCTTCGTGAAACTGCTCTGGCGTGGGTCATCTCTTCCCCGGGGTGCAGTCTCTCCAGAACGGCTGCCCCAGCGGGCCCTCTATGGGCCACAGCTGCCTTCAGGCACCCACGTCCCCCGGTGTGGGGTCCTCCACGGGCTCCAAGTGGATCTCTGCTCCTCCGTGGACCTCCATGGGCTGCAGGGGGACAACCTGCTCCACCATGGTCATCACCACAGGCTGCAGGGGAATCTTGGCCAGGAGCCTCATTACTCCTCCCCCTCCTTCACTGACCTGCAGCTTTTCTCTTACAAGAAAAGTTCTTCACAACAGGCAGGCAGACACCTCCCAGAATCTCTTCACATCATCCATCTCATCTCCTCTCCACTTCTTGCAGCCAGGCTGGGCCGAGTTGGGCCCAGTCGGCCGCCTGGTGAGAGGCCAGAGGGTGAGGCCTGCAAGGCCCACAAGGCCTGCACCTTCCCCTCTGAGCTTCTGCCCCTGGTCAGCCTCTTCACATCTTCTTTTTTTTTTTTTTTTTTCCCCCTTCTTAAATACGTTATCGCAGAGGCGCTATCACGGGACATTCTGCTCCCAATCGGCTCAGCCGTGGCCAGCAGCGGGTCTGCCCTAGGCCCGGTCGAGTCCACTGAACAAAGGGGAGCGACTTCTAGCAGTTTCCTACAAAAGCTACCACCTTAGGCCCCCCTCACTAAACAAAACCACAAGATTCCACGCCTTGCCTCTGCAAATTACATATGCAATTTGTAATGCCACTGCCCGAAACACCACCTTAGGCCCCATCTCACTAAACAAAACCACAACAGCAGCCTAAATTCACTCACAGCTCCGTGTGGTGGAGCTAATTTAGATGCTTGACAATTCCTTGTTATCGTGGGGCTAGAGTAGCAGTATTAGCTTTCTTTTCACCATCTTATACCAAACTGTAAACACGAGAAGAGAAAACTAGACACAATCTGTAGCATTGTTTCCTGTTCTTTCACCAAAACACAAAAGAAAGCTCCCTGTTTCAAAGAGCAGAAAGTACAGTCCTGTGAGAGACCAAGCACCTCACAGAAGCTGCTAAGTACCTTCAGCCAACGTTGGAAGATGCTCCATACCCTGTAGAGAACGATAGCAAATCGTAACTCTGTCTGAACTATAGGAAGGATGTTGTACTTCCATGACTTACCTCCCCTGCCCTATCCTCTCTTGAAATGACTATCTATCTATATTAATAACAAAGTCAAAATATAGGCAACATTTTCAATATTCATGAAGAACAGGAAAGAATTAGTGCCACTTAAGTAAGTAAAATTCAGATAATTAAAATTTTCTGTAAAATTAAAAAAAATTCTAAAAATAAACAGAAAACAGTAAAAAAAAAAAAATCACCTTTAGACAAAAATGTTTGATAAGGAAAATTCTAGCTGTCAAGCTACTGAAGGACTTACCACACAGATTTACTAGCTGTCAAAAAACCTCAAAACCCCACAAAAAAAATCTCCCCAAAATCCCAGAACTCCACCAAAACCCAAACTAAAATCACATTCTTATTGACAAAGAAAGGGATGTTCTTGTAATCAAAGGAGAAGCAATTAAAAATTTCAATCAGGTAACTTCAGAATTATGGTAATTAATGCTACATGTCTAAACTAGTCATGCCAAACACAAAGAAATGAAACATTATAAGAAACTTAATTACAAGGTCTGGATAAATCACAGGGTTTGGAAGAACAATGTAAATTTCTACTGCCTATGTATTGTTGTAATGGGATCCACTTAGGTACCTAAAAGAAAATGCGGGTTTTTTTTTTTTCCTGTCTCTAGTAATGTCATAATGTGTGCACCTGTTATTACCACATTCTTTCACAAAGATTTAAATACAGAGATAGTATTTAGTAATTAGAATAATTTATTTAATTTCCAGAAAAAAACCCCATGTTTTGCAACATTTGCTGCAATATTTGAAACAAATAATGAAGTGCTACTTAAAAAAAAAAAAAATCAAACCTGTAAAAATATATTTCTCATATTTTAGAGCTATTTCTCAGATCCCTATAAACCAACATTCCTCAGTCTGAAAGGTCACAACTAGAAATAAATCAAAACTGTTGACAACTAGAGCATCATGCTGATAAAAGAAATAAAACAATTTATGGAGTTATACTTCTCACAACAAACCTTTGTCAGGCTGTCATCTAACTTCAAACATTTCTTTGTAGAACACTATTTTACTTTGCTTCTGTTGTGAAATTACCTTTAAGCGTCTATTATGAACTTTCCAGTTATTAAAAAAAACCAAATTGATCATGATAGTCTTTCAGGGTGGTTATCCATGCATTTTACTGCCAGCTCAACACCAAAGTCCCAGGCAAAAAAAAAAAAAAAAAAAAAAAAAAAAAAAAAGTATTACTGCTTCAGTAGTTGACAAACAGTAGTTGCTAGCTATTATAAAATATTCATAACGGCAATTTTGTTTCCAGTGATCTTCAAGAGAAAGCCTGTCTGACAAAAAATCTGGCTATGAACAATGCCAATAAATCAAGAATTCCTACAGTTTCCACCTTACGCATTAGCACAACAGATATATTCTTGGTTTCTCAGTTCCTTATACTTGTCTTCCTCTCATCTGTCTTTACTTCTATGTATGAATTTATGTTTTTCTAGAAAATGAATTTTTTTTTTTATTAAGATTTTTGATTTTTCACTAAAATGTCCATTCTATTTCCATAAATAAGAAGTGATGGTAACGTATCTGTTCTGCTTAACAAGATAATTATTTATTGACTGCTCTAATGTGGCTTTTCCTGATGTTCATTATAAAAATTTTATTTTTAGTACTGCTTCCCTTTATGAAGGCATAATTTATTCTTAAGTTTTTAACTAAGTGTGATGTAGAGTTTTACAATAAATTGCACTACATATTATGGCATGTTATCATTAAAGCAATTATTCAAGATCATTCACAAAGTTAACTTTCAAGACTTAGATCTAAGTGAAATCTAAACCTCCATTTTCTGAAAGCCGTATGAAAGCTTCTCAGTTTTCAATGTTTTCTCAGTCCCTCATGGTTAAGTTGAGCAGTAACAAAGTCAAGCTTCAGCATAGGTGATATAGTTTTAACATTCTAGGCACAAGTTCAGTCCTTCTGTAAGTAGACACAACTCTGTTACAGTTAATGAATTTCTACTCATGTTGACGATAAGTGCAGTGGCATTTGTTATACTGACATCTAATTCTTTTTGTTGGAATATAGTTGTGCTGCACCTTAAGAGGTGGCATTATTAAGCCTTTCGGACAGTGTAATTGAAAATATATTAAAAAACTCTTGATATTATGCTCCCCATGAAGTTTTTGTTTATTCTTAAAATGTTATAGAAATGATCATTTATGGTACAAAGTGTTTTGCAAAATTTTACACTAATTTCACTTTAAATCTATGCTATTGACAAGTAGTGTAATTAAAACTTATACGGAAGATAGATTCAAAAATATTTATTTCACCTAACAGTATTGGATTTGATTGTTTAAAAAGAAAACTAATTTTTTATTACTATGCTAAAAGGGAAGCTATTTTGTACTCTGCATTTTTTTCTTTTAATAAGTTGAAAAACAAAATTAAAAAAGAAAAACGACTTGCCTAATATTTCATTCAATCTTATTTCAGTCTCATCCTTTATATTATAATGCTGTAATTGAGTAATAAGTGCATTTTGGCTTATTCCTTAGGGACATGGAAAGATTATAATAATCTTCCCTCACATATCAATCTGCAGTTCTGACTATGAAAGCTGGAGTTGTTCAAGAGTGTGAATACAGTTTGGACTAGGGGACAAATCTGGGACTGTCACATAGAACTGGGAGGACAAGCAAAGAATCTGTTACCCCAAGTATCCTACAGGAATCAGACTGCTCACTGGATCCTGGGTACAGAAATATTATAAGAGATATGTGTAGCAAGTGTCTATTGGCCTATGTATACATTATCCATCCAAAAAGTGTGTGATTTTTAAGTCAGTCTTGACTGGATTGAGAGATAAATGCATTAATTCTATTTAGATTATTAAATCATATATATTTATTAAAATAAGGCATGATATAAAAGATAAGACTGAATTTCACTTCACGGGAGTATAAATATGCTGCTCATCAAGGCATAGGTAAGAGATAGAAGTAGCTGTTTTACTTGAATGGAGGAACTATTTCTAGGCTAGTCAAATATTAGGCAGTTTTTGTCTGCTATCAGATGCCTGATAAAACCTGCAGTTCTAGAAAATGGCAATTTTTGACAGAAGAACTGTCAGAGGCATTTGCTAAGTAAGGTGTTGATAAGCTAGGACAGTATTAAAAAAAAAATTAAAAAATCAATTTAAATGGAAACTCTGCAGGACTCCAGGAAATTGTTTTGCTACAGACACTACTGTGTTTTAGCAGGAATGGAATCTGCCTTATGACTGCAGCCTGAGATGAGATACGTTCAGACATCAGTAGCTCTTGTGAAGTGAATGATCCAAATGTCCACAGGAAGTCAGATTAATATAGGGAAAAAAAATCTTTAGGATCTGATCTTGTGGAAAAGTAGGTAAGCACAGTTTTGTTTCTTTCTTAACTTCTCTGAAGATCTATAACTGGGCTGAAGCTGCAGAAGCTGTACCTTCCTAGTTGTGAGCTTGCATCATGAGGATTCACAGAGAGAAAAATTTTGTTTTTGTGACTTGGGATAGCTAGGAAAACTCTGACACACACAGGGTGGTCAGATGCATGTCTGAACTTTGACAGCCTTGAGGGACACACAAGACCAAAAAATAAAGAAATAAGAGACAACTAGATCTCATAGTATTTTGTTGACTCAAAAGTTCTTTTCCCTCACCAAAAATTATTTAATTAATGCAAGGCACAAGAGACAGTTCCCATTGTAGAATAGCTAGGGAATATAGCTAGGAATTGAAAAAGGACAAACTCATACTTAATGATCTCAGCCCCATTACAGCACCATGTCTATCTGTTTTTTTGCCTTCACAAGCACTTGTTTCAACATCTATTATGTTGAGTCCTTAACTTTTTTAATTTTTGTGTGCAAATATTTATCAAACACACTTGACTGGAATTTTTTTCTCTGGAATAATTTTAGCTTATTAACTTAACAAGTTGTGGGGAATGTAGTTTTGAAAATAAATAGGTAGCAGTGTTTTTTCTTTAGGTAGGTATACAGTCGTATTACTGATTGCCAAGTAAGC
The DNA here is from genome assembly GCA_009806455.1 of Tetrax tetrax. Lineage (NCBI taxonomy): Eukaryota > Metazoa > Chordata > Aves > Otidiformes > Otididae > Tetrax > Tetrax tetrax. The sequence goes on along the minus strand of WHYT01015468.1, from coordinate 205,348 downwards.
TTTATGTTTTGGGCAACCTGGGTGAGTCATGCTGAACTGTTGTGTCTGGTGCCCTGCTGAGACAAAAGGAGACTTATTATCACTTGCCATCTTTGCCTTTATTGAAAATGAATTCTACAAGTGGAGGAAAAATAATTCAACATGTGGGTTTACTTCTGTGCATCTTGGTGTTGGAACCGGTATTTTCCAGCTTCCATTTAATTGCAGTATGGGAACAGGTGTTCTACAGTAACTTTTAGATGTCAAACAGTTAAGACAGATAACATTTCACGTTACAATTTATAATTCTTTTAAAATCATTTACACTTTACATGAAAAAGCTCAGTTCCTGGACACTCCTTTTAAACATCTTTTATCAGAAATATTGGCAATGATGGTAAGGAATCAGGTTGTAGACTGTAGCACAATTTTGCTGAATATGCTATAAGGGTTTCTAGGGCTATAATTCACTTTGCAGTATTCTTTCAGATTCAGTTAATGATTATCCAGGCCATTAACAACAGAGCTAGAATATAATTAAAAGAGAAGATAAAAGAAAGAAGCAGTAATTTACTAAGAAGTATTAGTTGTAAATTACCTTACCATATATTCCTTTCATTTTTAAATTATTATAGCTTGATCACATTTCTAAGTAAAAAAAAAATAACAAGATGCAGTATACATGTGTGTATTTTGCTTTGTCTTTTTAATTTTTCTTTTTTTTTCAGACAGAAATCAGTTAATTTCATGGAACGCATAATGTTAAAAGTGCCTGATCAACTAGATATTAATACGCTGTGCAAGAGCTATAAAAAACATCTTATAAAATATGACTAAGTACTACAATTTAAATTGAATTGCATTACTCTGAAAATTACTGATACTCACAATGTAGATTTTAATGCATATTTTAGAAACAGCAATCACTTTAACAATTTTAAGGATTTGATCTTGTTACTTTTTTATCTGATGAAATAACTACAGAGTATTTAACGTGATACTACAGAACTTCTGTAGCTTCATTAGGAGCGAAAGTCATTATGATACTGTAGATAAAGATTTAATGTACTAATCTGAATTAAATAAGTAAAGCATTTTATGAGCAATTCATGGAACTTCTGTTTAGCTGAGACGTTAAATGGTGTTTCAGAAACTGAACTCTATTTTGATGTGAGGATACTCCAAGCTTAAGACGACATTAACAGTTACTGAAATTCACAATGAAAGAGGGCTTGTATGAGTTACTTTATTTGTCCTTCTTTACCTAATCCTTCGTGCACCTGAGTGGGAGAGCACATTGCTTATAAAGTGTTTCTGCCAATCCACTACTAGTGTACTAGTATACCCACAATCTTCTCTAATACATGCATTTCAAATGTGGACAGGATAACCACATGACCTCACACAGAAATGCTAATTTCTAATGTCTTATGCAAACCTTCACATCTTTGAGGCTTGTGCACTTGAATTCTAGATAAACATAATGGACTTTTGGTGCCTTTCTCTTGCTACATACTACAACAAATAAATATATTTGAGATGTGTTTTAAGAAGAGATATGAGACTGTTGCCAGCTAAGACATACAATTTCTATGCACCTGTATTTTCTGCTTCCTTTCCCCAGAAACCAAGATTTTTCTGACAAGTTTCTTCCAGTACATAGTAAGTGTTAGCCAGTGAAAAAATACAATAATTTTCAAGTTTTCAGAATGCTTTTATCCCAAGGTAAGATGATAATAACACCTAAGGAAAACTCACTGACACAAAAATGTCTGTTGGGATGTTATAAATCTTCCTGGCTTGTATTTTATTAAAACGGGTGGTTTCATGTGAAATAGTCAGTATTCAGACAAAAAAAAAAAAAAAAAAAAAAAAAAAAAATCATTACATGGGAACAAGATTTGTGGTAATTTGTGTTTTACCAGTTCTAATTGGGGTAGGTATTACAGTTTTTTTCATAGATAACCAGTAGATCCACAAGACACAATTTAGCTTTGAAGATATGCAACAGTTTACTTTTTCAATAGAGACTCTTAACTGAAAAATAACCCTAATAATACAGAAACTCATTGGTTTAGCAAGAAAATAGGAAATTAGAAGTGTTGCAGATTTGCTTTAAAAAGCAATATTTTCCTGTAAATTTTAGCAGAGAACAACATTGATTTCTATTTTTTTTGGTAACTCCTTCTGAGATGTTACCAGTTTAAAAGAAAGGTTTAAGCTGCTTCTCATAGTAAGTCTTACATCCTGTGTCATTTGTGACTGTACAATTAAAGAATCAAGCTGCAAACAAATCTGCAATATTCTCATATTAAGATAAATTCAATGATATTTAAAATAATGAACAGAATATTTATATTCCCTGGTTTTATATGTACGGCTCAATGGGATGTTAACAAGACCCGAGAAAATTAAGTCAATTCTACCACAGTAGAGCACAGTAGAGTTGTGGGCTACGGAGCCCATCATGAAATCAGAGGTCTAGACTGCTAGAGGTGAGCTATCCTGTGGTTAGATCACTTCTCCTCATCCAGTATGACCCAACTACTACATCTGAAAACACTTCCTTACTATTTCTTCTATAAATCTATGACTCTATCTGCCAGAACCTGGAAATAAGAGAAACACTCAGAGATCAGTTATAGCCCTAACCAGCACAATGGCTGGCTTTTACCTGAGTGAAAGCCAGTAGTAAACTAGTGATATGGAATATTTTGAGCTCCCAAGAAAACCAGCAATTTCACAGTTTCTTAGTGCCATTCTGTGTCAGACACAGATTAATCTCACATTTCCCCAATTTTAGATGAACATGAATTACTCCTCTTGCCAGACATTTTTAATGTGGCTTCACACTTGCCATTTTGTCCACAAAATCTGTCTAGCAGGACGGGTTGTTATCAGCAAAATGTAATTAAGAGAAAGCTCCAAAAGATAATTTCTGCTAATGTATTTTACAGTTTGAAGCACACTTTAAGTATTCCTCATTATCTCTGAGTAACATATTATCTTACCACGTACACAATCACTTGCTTACAGTTTTATCATATGTATATGAGCACTTATCAAATTACCACAACTTTCTGTTGCAACATTAGCTTTATATGTGACTTACTAATCAAAGAGACTACTTTAACAGAAGTACTGTATCTTTGTTTTCCAGCCTAATCAACAAAATAGATTACTAGAGCTTTTCTGTACAACAAGACTTACAGTTCACTTACTCTAAGCAAGTGATACAGATGTTAACTGAAAAGTTGTGTAGACTAGCAGATACAGCTTTAAATTGGAATTCTACATACCTAGGTTAAACGCAGTTTGCTTTTACCAAACTATTTAATCTTTCCTCACAACATTTCAAGCTTTTGCTTAAACCAGCCCTGCAATTCATACCTGATTTCAGTAGCAGGGTTTAAACCATACTGTCATATACATAAACGTGTTTGCTGCATGACTTTTACAAAATTCAATTTTTGTAAAGCTTCCTTCACAGGAAGGAAAATAACTTTTATGTTTCACTTACTTGTTTCAGGACAGAAGTAGACAGTTGCAATGAGGTTGTAGCTCAGCAAAATTAAGGATGAACACAGCAAGAAAGGGCTAGTATGACCTCAAGACGAGAAAACCTCTGCTTCATTCTCTCCTTCCCATTTTGCCAGCGTTTGCTGGTAAGGACCCTCATATCTGATACAGGAAAAGGACAAGCAGTTGTTCCCTTTGTCAGCTTGATTTACAGAAAGAGACTAAATGTGTCAGCTATTTCCTGAAAATTAGAAGCTATTAGGCCCCAAGCTAGGCCAGCTGTAGCTAATTTAAGGAGTCACAAGTGCACAAAAGCAGGAACCACTGCTGTAAAGGGTGGACAAATGGGAGTCAAGTCTCAGATGCTGAAATCACAGGTTGACAGGATTTTGCTGCATAAGCAGGTACATCTTAACTGATTTCAGAACTATTCCTTGCTTTCTCCAGTAATGAATTTGTCCCAGACTGCCTCAGTGCACCTGAGCTTTGGGAAACCATAAACCATGTCTATTTTTTTTGCATATGTTGATAAATTGCTGTTTACAACTCTACCTCCTTACATCCTGACTCATGATTTTGCATGCCTACCTCAGTTAGTGACACGTTATACGCAAGAAAATTTCCCAACAGCCTCACTGCATAGTAGAAGATTGGCTTTTCAACTCAATTACAACTTATGTTATATGAACAATTCAACTTCCTGCTGTGCTTTAATATTAAACCTCAGCAAAATATAGCACACTGGCAGGCTTTTATTTTTTTCCAATGTATGCATATCAAATATACAAAGTTTGCTCTTGAGAATGAGACTACCTTTTTCTTTTTCATAGAGTCCTAGAATAGTTTGGGTTGGAAGGGACCTTTGAAAGTCATCTAGTCCAACCACCCTGCAAGAAGCAGGGACATCTCCAACCAGATCAGGTTGCTCAGAGCCTCATCCAACCTGGCCTTGAACGTTTCCAGGGATGGGGCATCCACCATCTCTCTGGGCAATCTGTGCCAGTATTCTACCATCCTCACTGTAAAAAAATTTTTCCTGATGTCTAATCTGAATCTACCTCCATCTGTTTTAAAACCATCACCCCTCATCCTGTCACGACAGGCCCTGGTAAGAAGTTTCTCCCCATCTTTCTTATAAGCCCCCTCTAGGTACTGGAAGGCCGCTATAAGGTCTCCCTGGAGTCTTCTCTTCTCTGGGCTGAACAGCCCCAACTCTCTCAGCCTGTCCTCATAGGAGAGGTTCTCCAGCCCCCTGATCATCTTCATGGCCCTCCTCTGGACTTGCTCCAATAAGTGTTTTCAACTTGTATTGATCAGGCTAACCTTACCCCAAATTCTTCAGCTTCTGCATTTTTAAAAATAACCTGTGATTTATATAAAGGGCTTTCTGATGAATATACTTATTCCTTTGTAAAGTATGTTCAGACTCATTGTAAATCTCATTTAAGCTGTGTGAGTCCTTTCTTTCTTTACAACCCTCAGTACAAAATTGATTTTTATTTTTTTTCACTTTGTAAGAAGCTTTCAGTCTGAATGACACCTTATTCTAGTCTCTGACCTGCAGCAAGAAAACCTTTCTTGTAGTTCTCAGAAATCTGACATTTAATCCTTTCATTGCCTCATTTCCACTGACAAGCTGCTAAATGCACCCAACTATGCCCTGGCCAGATAAAGCTAGTGCACCTGTAATGACACTAAGTCATAGAGCAGAAGGTCAGATACTATTCTGAATTTTAGTCATTAAATGACAGTGATGAATTATTAGTTACTCAAAAATACATCTCATTAGAATCCACAAAGGTAACCCTAACTTCAAATGACTTTATTGTCAATATTCTGCTTTTGGAAGCTTGCCTGAAAAACATAATTCAATAAAAAAAATCCTTCATCTAATTACTAGAGTGCACTGATGGGTGACCATAGGCTAATTTACATTTACGTCTTTGATTCATACATTTCTCAAGTCATATATCTAGAGAAAACACATTCAACTATTTTCAGAAAAAAATTTTGAGCAGTCATGTTGTCTTATAGCTTATCCATAATATTACCCATATTTTAATTTATTTCTATAACAGACAAGAGTGCAAACCATCAAATAATACATTGTAGTTAATTCAGTTAATATCTACTTGACATTACAGGGCTGAAATAGTAATTATTATTATTTATATATGCCCTGAATCTGCATAATGCAACGTGTAAAATCTCATACTGTCAGTAGTCAGAAACTCGGTTTGAAGAATCCAGACTTCTGATAGTCTCCAGCTGCATGTGAAGGTGGTTCTAGATAGCTTTAGATGTAGATGTACAAGGTGCAGTGGAATGACATGCAGAGATACTACCGGCACAGTTCTTAAAACACTGGTAAGGAGACGTGCCCTGACTTGCAAGGACTGCCTGTGGTACTACATTGGTGAAGCTATTTTGCTTTCAGGTCCACAGCTGGCAAATAACCAGCTGTCTTGTATATCTGTCTGACACATTGTTCTGGACAGGGACTAGCATCAGAGTCCAGTAAAACAATTTTTCCATCTTTATCACTGCCTATCCTAAGTCAGAAAATGGGCAACACCTGGGTGAGAGGTTGAAAATAATTCAAACATAAGGAAAATTATTATAAAAATTAAAAACAATGCATAACTTCTATTAAGACAGCATGTTCTGTTAATCAGATGCACAGCACTGAGCAAGTATTTTTTCCTAGGCTAACTACTGCTTTCTTGGACAGTTTCTGACCACAGTTTAGGAATTAGCATGGACCAGGATGATAATTCTCAACAATCAGTTTTGGAAGGTGAGAGAGTTGGGTAGGATGGATGTGACAAAATTTTGCCAGCTTGTCTCCGGTCTAGCAAAATGTTCCTGGCATGCACTGGCTCGTATGTATGCAGTCACTGTGTCCAGTGCAACAGCCACTTTCTTGTCAACCTTTTCCATTTACATTAAAGGAAATATATAGCAAAAATGCTCTGGAGCATATGGCTTTTCTAGCTGGCTTATACATGCATTTGAAGGTATTGGCTGTAAATATAACACTGTGCATAGGTGATATCATGAGGTATTCAAAGACCGCAGCTATGCGTATGAGTTACAAAAGCTATCTGAGATCAGCTGAGATCTTTTCTGCAGCCTCAGGGTTAACCATGTGATTTCTTTGAGCCCTGTTCCTCAGCTCTGTAGCACATATGATTCTATGATTCTATGTGAAAAGTATAGGCTTTCCATATGTCAAAGTGGGGCTAGAGGCTCCTTGGTGTTCATCAGTTAGAATTGTTCATTTGCTTTGATAGTTATTTTAAGAAAATGAAAGTTTTTTTTCCATAGGAAGTAGCATTCGTAACTGTATAATCTAAATTTACCCGCTGCCAGCTTCATCCCAATAAACTTGTGACTCAGCATTCTGCTTAGAGATGCTCTAACACTCTAACAGAAATTTTCCATGTCTGTCTCCCACTAAATACCAAAAAATGCTCGGCTATTATTTCATTCCTGTGTGCTCATGAACTCACAGGTCATAGTAATATAGTTGTAGCAGTTTAGAGTCCTATAAATCATTTAGGACCAATATATAATGTACATATAATGTGCATTCTAGGACCAAACATTGCCAACAGGAGACTTTTAAACTGAGATAATGTAATGTTCTCTCCTGTGTTCCTTTGTAGGTAAATCTCAACAGAAAAGACCTACATTTATCTAATCTCCTAATCAATATCAGAGAAGTTATACAGGGTCAACTTAGTAAGAAGAGGAGGGAGTAAGTACAAAGTCTATTTTATTTTTAGAATGGGAAAAAAAAAAGAATTGTACAGAATACACTGCTGTAATAATTTGGAAGTGGTAATATCAAAATCCTGTAGGAGACCTTCTGTAGATACCTTTTAATGCAATGTTTACATAATCAAATATCTACATTGTAGTTCTTAATTGTGACCAAAGACCTACTTAAGTTCTATTTTGTAACTAAAACACAAACCTCTAATTCTGTCAGCTCTATAAAATATCTTTAAAAAAGCTTAAGTCTGGGAATGTGATAATCAGAGATACAGAACATCCTTTAAAGTGACACAAATATTTGTACGTGGGACTGACTGACCCGAAAATGGTTTGTTTACTGTGATTGTCACAGTTTAGCAAGGTTCTTCAGTGCATCCAAAAGAAAAATGCAGACAGGCATCCACAAAAAACAGTGACACAGTTCAGTAAGCTGAGAACCTACTTTAGCACTTTCCAGGGTCTGAGAGATACTATTATTGCTTGGTTTGTTAATGTTTTTTTTTATATTGCTGAAAGTCACGTTCTGTTCAAAAAGGATGTTCCCAAGCAGTGGAGGACAAGGCTTCCTGCTTGCAGACTTGGCTGAAACAAGGCAGGAGAAAAGGGAGAGTTTATGTCTGAAGGTTGGAGAAAACCTGTTCTTCAAAGCTAGTCAGAGATAGAGGCATGAGTGCAAAGGGAAGGGTAAACGTGAGTGAGCGGGCAGCTTGCCTATGGCAAAAAGTCAATCCGAAACCCAGTCACAGCAGGAGAAAACTTTCCTAAGGAACCAGAAGGAGTGAAACAGGAGTTCACATCCAGGAATGAACTGAAACATCCAGGGTACACTGGGCAGAGGGAAAACTTGTTTACAAACCATTTAGAATTGCATTGTCTTTTAGCAGATCTGTTTTTTCTTCTCTGCTTTCAGAGCTGCTTTATTTTTGTTTGTTTTCTAATAAAGCCAGGCTTGAAAAACTGGAAAGTCTTTGGTATTCTCACTTTGAAAGAAGATGGTATAGTATCTTCAAAGCTCTGACCAACATAAGTGTTCATCAGAGAGGTAACAAAGATAAAAAATCAACCCGGTGTCTAAAACTGATTTAGATGCTCTTGGTGACCTCTAGAAGGAATGCTAATTAAAATTTTCATTTAAACAGCATCAGTAGGTCCAATCTGTTTTTTTTTTTTTGTCTGCTGCACATGACTTCAGATGGTATGTTCCTCCTATGAACATGATATGAAGAAGCCACTAAGCTTGTAGTTACTTCATAGAGAAAGAGATGTCCTGATTCTCTGTTCAGTTACTGTAGCTTAAGTTGAATTTAATTCTCAACTTTCAAAAACTGAACAATTGTAGGAAAACTAGTTCTATTGGTATTGCTGTGGTTGCCATGCCTGCCCTGGCTTTACGGTATATGTATGCTTTGTAATTCTACCAAGTCTAGCTGTCTTAAAGAGTAATAGATTCATGCTAAAATTTAACAGAAAAAGACAAAGCTATCATACAAAAACGTCAAGGAACAAGTATTATTTTGATCAAGGCACTAAAGAGAAGTTTAATAAAAGTTGATCTGTGATATAGGATGTAGCTGTTCTCCAGAAGGGCTGTGTTGCACGTCCCAGCCCTGTGAGGCCTCCATCTCGCAGCAGTCTGAGATGCTGAGCAGAGATCACCATGCTTTTCAAACCTGACACTAAATAAATAACTCTGTCCATCACAGCTATCTTGTATCAATCTGATTAAAGTCTACTCTATGAGGATCAAAGACCTTCTAATATCCTTTAAAATAACCAAAACCACCAAACAGAGATCTTTATCACTTGGACTAAATAAAATCTTTAGATTAACTGTTTTCGAAATACATGGAACCATATTTTCATTTATCTAAGTAGGATTTTTGAATACCAAAAGAAAGGCTTAAAATTTGTTTTACTGGCCTCTGTTGAATAGGCCATGTGCATAACTTTCCGTGAGATGTAAAACCAGCACAACATTTTGATTCACTGGAGAATGTACTTGGAGGTAATGTCAGTCACTTGGCAAGGGGGAATTTAAAAAAAAAAAAAATCCCAAAGCAATCAAACAATAAAAAGGAAAGAAAAAAAAACAACTTGTAAACTTAAATACTCCTGCATGCTTGTTTAGTGATCATCTTCCTGCAGAACCAAGCATTCTGTATTTTTTGTTTCCTTATCTACTTATTTTAATTTGAGATCAGTAAAGTTCATACAGCTCTGCTTGCCTTCTCCAGAAGTCCAGCCACAGGGCAGACTAAACCCGGGCTCCTCACCTGTTACTCACCATGAGAGAGAAGTCTCATTCTCAATCCCTCAGAATCAGCACTGTTGTTGCTGGGACTGCTCCCGGTGTTTTCTCTCCTGGCTCGCCAACTTGTCTTTTTTTTTTTTTTAAAAAAAAAAACAAACCAAAACCAAACCACCGCTCATCTCACAGATTAGGGACAGAAGTATACTTTTTCTCATTTCTGTGACAGACAGCTAGCCTAATCAGGTAGGTTATAGCAGAGATGACTATAATTGAACACGTATAAATTAATAAGGTGAATCAGTGTTCTCGCATCAACCACTGAAGCTTGAATTTATAGCTACACTGAGGAAGTAATAGAGAAACAGAGCATCTCCAAAGAAACAGCGGTTGGGAGGACAGTAGCCATGGCCACTCTTTGCTGTCATGTTTATGTGCTGGATTTATTCAGGGTGAATCTTAAAGACCTTCAGACCAAATACAACAACCTTTCTACCCATCTTTATGATGTAGTGATGAGTGGAACAGAAAAGAGAACTAAGTAGTGCCAAAACAGGGCCACATAGCATCAGAAAGAATCGCACATGAGTAACTGAAGCTCACCAGAGAAATTTTAAGTTAAAATATGACCACACTCCAGTAAAAAGTGTACATTTGTGTTCCATCTTATAAACAATCACAGTAAAACTTGTGACTTGCCACATTCAGTTTAATGTAGCAAAGCTCTCCTGACAGGCTAAGCTGTATCTACCAAATCAGCAATGTGACTTCTTTAGGCAATATGGATTCTTTCTTGCAAGGTTGGTATCTGACCCTGTTACCTACGTGAGATGTAACCATTGCACGCCTGAGGTAGCTGAGGCATCAGCTACTTGGTCACCTGTGAGAAAGAGAAATCGATTGTAGCAGAACAAAGAAAAAATATCAACATTTATTTTACTGTGGATCAGAGAATGACACATGAATGGCAGGGATACAAAAAAAAAAATCTGGTTTCTAAATGCATACAGCATACATATACTTAAATAATGTTTTTGTGTAAATATCAGCACAACATATTTTGCTGTATTTGTATGTCGTGTAAGAAAAAGGAAAAACAATCTTCAGAAGGGAGAAAATCACTGCAATACAAAAGTCATATGCAGAATCCATATGGGATTCTGAAAATATTTTATGCAAATACATAGTCAAAATTCTTTCACTTTTCAGCAAAAAGATCTACAGCCATGCTGCACTTTGTAGCGCAGTACCTCTGAACTACTGAAAACCTTAAGCCTTGAACATAGTATTTAATTCTCCCAAGTGATTTACACCATCACACATTTCTTGAAAATTTCTGAGGCGGCTAGGTTTTTCCTCTTTATTTCTTACTCAGAGAAGTTGTTTCAGATCCTTTTCCTGAAAAGCAGTATCATTAGCAAGGGCAAGAAATTGCAAAGCCATAAGCTGCGTTCCAGCCTTTGTTTTGAATGAGTACTGCTCATGTCTTTGAAAGGCTAAACATATCATTTGCAGCTAGTTGTTCCGGAACAGAAAACTGCATCACTACTGACTCACTAAAACAAAGGATTATAAAATTTCAGTGCTGCTAGGGTGCTTACCAGCTTTCTTAATGGCTTAGCTGAGATGCAATGCACATTATAATTGATTCAAGTCTAGCTTCAGAACAGCGTGCCTTTAGCCCTTGCTGGTGCACCTAGCACAATACAGTCCTTGTTTTGGTCACAGCTGCATCACCTTCTGTCATCTGTCAGATGCATTCAAACTTCATTGACTGACCAAATTAAAAATTATTTCAAAAACATTATTACAGTTTTTGACAAGTTCTGCGACCCATACACCATTTTTCACAGAGAGGGCTGGGAAGTGAAGTGAGAAAGCTTTTTCACAAGAAGATGTTGCCTCCTGGCACAGATTTTTAGAATCTATCTGCTCTGTAAAATACTTTGCTTATAAAATCTCTATTTGAAGCACGTCTTCCTTCCCCAGACCCCTCAGGTCTTAGAAATTGCTGCCTCAATTCACTCATCACAAAATGTCTATAAATCCCACAGAGTACACAGATTTGCACTGGAGTAGTTTTTGTATAAAATACAGTTCCATAGTATAAATAATATTACTTCTGGGTTAAAAATCATTGTTACAGGTAGAATTAGTGACTGCCTTGAATTTCTGCAGTTATGTGCGGTCTAAGATTTCCTTTTTATTTAGAATCTTGGAGACTTGTCTTTTTTTCCTGTATCATGTCTACACAACCGCGGCATCTCCTGCAGAATCTTAGAGCTTTTATCCAGCTTTTGTATTTGTACTCATTTCTAACCTGACATCTTGAAATGTTAGCTGCCTTTTGAGATCCAGTGAGTTCCCACAGGACTATTCACTGATGAGTAAAAAGTCAAACTTGGATGTGACCTCTAGGCCTCTTCTTCATTTACTTGCTTGTTAGCAGATTGTTCATGTGCAGTTTGATACCAGACAGAAGCTACTGCTGTAGATTGTGCTTTACTTTTCTCCTCAGATGGTAGCATTTATCTATTATTTCTTTTCTTTATGAAGAAAAATAAATTCAGCTCTCACCATACACAATACATGAAGAGCTTGCTTGGAAATTTGTATGTGAATTACACATTTTATGGAAATGCTTGCAGAAATGATATTACAAGATCATACTTGAGAGAGAGAAAGAAAGAGAGAAGGCAAGAGTTTCAGAGTGAGTAAAATAGTGCTATTCTAATTTTAATACTGGTTGTATGTATAAATATTTTTCTACTCCTAAATAAGTATTGTGACTTTGTTTTTTTAAATAAATATACTTTAGTAGAGACAAGCATGGGATTTTTTTTTTTTGGCCAGGTTTAAATAAAAATGCAAATGAAGAAAGAACTGATTTTGCCTTTGAGGGAGAAGGTAATATAGCTATGTATTGCAGTTATTCCCAGGTGGCCCATATACAGTGGTTTGTTCCCCTCCCTGTCTTAAACTGAAAAGTTTCAAGAATCAGCAGCTAAAAATCACAGCTCCTTATATGACTATACTGTGCAAGTAACTTTCTTTACCCTGAAGAGATCTACGAGACGGTCATAGCTCAGGTACGCCATATTGTTCCTTTTTTTTTTTTTTTTTCTGAGGCAAAAGTCGACTCTGAAGGAAGCAGTGTGACTGGAACAAGAGTCATTCATGCTCTAAAATACAAGAGCTGTGGTTTGAAGTCCTACTGTAATCCTTTCTATTTTTTTAAGCTTTGCAATTTCTTTGATCTCATGGGCTACAAATAAATAATTTGTGAAATCATGTTTCATTCTTCTCGTCTCAAATTTTGAATCAAAAAGCCTGAAAAAACCCCATGTCTTGAAATCTGCCCCCAAAGTAGAGTTTGCTTCTTCACAGAAACACTTTCCTAACCTGATTCCAGCTGCAGCTGGAGTCAGATATTGAGTGCTGTGGAAGAATAGTGAGATTTTATTAATTATTCCAAACTTGGAGCTACTTTTGAACTTGGTTCAGCAGGTAGAAAATGCTTCAGGAAATGTTTGGGGGTTTTAATTTTAAATCCAGATCTGGTCTTATATATATATATTCTGTTATCTCCAATAACTGAAAGCTTCCTTTTAGTCAAATATCTCTACATGGAAATTATTGTTACAAAAAAAAAAGAATTGGCATCTCATTGGTAGCTTAAAAGGATGAAAACTTGGTAAAATAGATAGTTAGGTAGACAGATAAGCAGGAAAAAAGCTCCACCCAACATGCACAAACATAGTTATTTTAAAATCTAAAAGCTTTTTTTCTTTCCTTCAGATAAACCTGCCTTATCACTGATCTATTCCAAGTGAGTCACAGCCATTACTTTTCTATAGTTTCTAACATTTTTATTTAAAATATCTTTTTTTTTTTTGTTCAATACAAGTATAAACTGTCCATAGACAAAGCCATATAAACAAATGGACACAAATGTAAGAGTTTTAAAAACTTTATATCTCTTTCAAAAATTTGCAGATACTATGTATTGTGGAGTTTACAGCATTTGAATTTGCCATTCTGCCTTTTTTTTTACGCTGTCAAAAAGAAACATTTCTTAATAGAAGCTAATTTCTTTAACAGATTTTAACTTTCATAGGTAGGCTTTTAAAGTCTGACAAAATACACTGGGAAAAGAATTCAATAACCTTTCATCAAGAGATATTCTTCCCAACTTTCAAGCCAGTAAACTATATTTTATTTTTACTGGGAAAGGAAGCTAAATCAGTCGATCAAATTTGGTTTTGGACCAAATTTGGACCACAGGTTCCATGTGTACTCATATAAGTCCTCTAATTGTCAAGCAAAAGTAGCCGCAATCTCTCCCTTAGCAAACCCTCACAAGAAGGTCAATGCCATAGCAAAAGTTAACTTATTTGGCCAGGAACGAAGGGAATCTGAGCAGCAGGAAAAGGAATCCAATACTTAATGAATCCCCTGAGCAGGCTCCCATCAAGATCAAGCTCCCATAAAGCACAGATCATTATTTACAGCAACTCCACTGCTACAAAATCCTCTTGGGAGAATGGAAACTATCCAAACTCCTTCAGAATGTCTTGCTGCTGTAATTTCATTGCTATACACTAGCTGAAAAGTCTTAATGTAATCCTTTGGGCTTCTTATATGTCTCTGGAGGTCACTGTCTTCTGTTTGTTTTGTTGTTTAAATGTTTCAGGTGATTCTATGAAGACTGCATTGGTCCCTTAAATACATGTCTTTCATAAATCTTGGTAGATCCTAGAGGCTAACCTAGCATCACTGTGCTTTCCTACCTTGAAAGCTTCCAGGATCCTGTCCATTTTGATAATACTCCAACAAGTCTTGTCTATAAAGTTTGTTTTCTTTCCAAGTTTCCATAAAAAGGTCATTGCAGACTCCATTTCAGATTGCAGATGTGTCCTAGTTTCAGCTGGGTTGGAGTCAATTTTCTTCCCAGTGGCTGCTGTGTTTTGGATTTAGTATGGGATTTGGTATATGAAGAACATTGGTAATACAGCGATGTTATTAGTTGTTGCTAAGAGATCAAGGATTTTTTTTCCAGCTTCCCAGGTTTTGCTAACATGCAGCTGCAAAAAGCAGGGAGTGGTATAGCCAGAACAGCTGACCCGAACTGGCCAAAGGAAGCACTCCATACCATAGGCATCATGCTCAGTATGTAAGTGGGCAATTCTCTCTCTCTCTGTTCCATTCCATGATCACTGCTTAGGACAGGCTGTATCACTGGTCAGGTTGTTTAGCTGTGAGAAATTATGCATTGTTCATTTTGTATTTTATTAAAATTATATTTTACCATTATTAATATATGTATTATTATGTCTTCATTTGCTATCCTAGTAAACTGTCTTTATCTCAACTCACAAATTTTCCTTTCTTTCTGATTCTCTTCAGTTAGTTGCCAACTGGTGTTAAACCACAACATGGAGGAAAGATGTAGGGAACACTGACAGCATCATGCTTTAAGCATTTTAAACACATGCACTAGGAGCCCATGTTTACTCTATAATTAATGAAGAAATACTAGCTCCTAAGTCAGATTTTTGTAATTACTTTCTTTGTGGTGAATAGAGCTCAGAAAAGTAATTAAAACTACTCACAATCTAAAATAGTGGGGGAAAAAAGTCAAGGGAAAAATGAAGGATTGAAGGAAGACAGTCAGTCTACTGAGAGGAAAGCTAAAAAGTAATTTAGTTCTTTCTTTCATGTAATTTATAGGCAATACAATAGAGGTTAGTCAGAATTTTAGGTTAGAATCTACTGTGAAAGTAGTGAACCTTGCCAGCCAAACCAAACTACTTTAAATCAAATAGATAATGTTTTTCAAGTGAGTTAATCCTAAAAAGAAAAATATCTAAGGCTATAGTCACTTTCATATCATTAGAATTCTTTAAATCAAGAAAGTACAGTAGCAGAAGGTACAAAGGTAATCATAATGGTCACTTTTAACCTCTAGTTCTATTCATAGATGCAAGAATTCAATCTGAAAACATTCAAAACCCTTGTTTTGGCTGAATTGTCTTATGCACTATATTTTTTCCCCTCCCTCAGACATTGATCAGAACTACATGCAATTTTGTAAAGAAAGTGGCATCAATCAAATTATTGCCTTTTGAACTTACTCTAAAACATCATCAAGGGACTTCATAATTAGTGAAAACTGGCACTATGGTTCTACAACAGGTGTATTTGTTTAGACTCAGCTCTTAAGTGTCACGACTTGTAATGACATGTATTTCTGAGCAAAGAAATCAGCCTCCTAAGTTTGAATCATGAAACCCCTGACAGTAATGAAAACTAATTCTGCACTTTAGTCAAGATAGGATTGGGTTTTTGCATGCAGAGTATGTGAATCAACAGACACTTGCATCCTGAACCCAGGCATGTTAACTGGTCAGCCACATAACTTTTGGTTGGTTGATTGTTTTTTTAAAGAACAAAAGCATACAAAACCCTGTAATTTTATGCAACCTACATCCTTGATTTTATACAGGAAGATGCTTCAAAGGGGCCTCCTAAAAATGTGACACAGTATTTATATTTATTTACTTACATCAGAAAATAGAATGGGTTTAAAATTCCTTAAAAAAAAAAATTCGTCTTTTTTTTTAAGATTAGTGGGATTATAATTTTTGTAAAGTAATATTTCCTAGTATTTGAAAATTTTGCTTTTTGACTGAAAAAGAACAGAGGTTTCTCTAGAAAGTCGGTACCTCCCATTAAGGTAATTAATAAATAAATACCAGACTGTGTGGACCAAATTTCAAAATGTATACCAAGACCAGTGACCTTGGAAAAGAAGTAGTATGAATTAGAATATGTCTGTCTACAAGCACACAAAGGCCAAAAAAATTGGAAATTCTTAGGGAACATTCCTTCAGATGACATTGACATACATCAGCCTAAATAGCAATCAAAAAACATTGTGAGATAATTTTAAACAAATCTATTAGTGCACATATTCAGGTGCACTAATAGCTTCACTATTTATAATACTACTGTGTAGCTTGTCTGATCAGGGTCAGAACTAGAGTCTGTGGGGATGGTAATTTGGTCTAAAATGGAACTAGAAGCTCAGGCTCTCCATATTCAAACACTGTAAATGTTATTTATAAAATACAACGCAGTTATTTAAAAAAATATATTAGTATGGACAATTTGCTGTAAAATGTTGCAAATCTATTTTAGCAATAAGTATAGTTCCTTGTGGTGTTTGCACAGCTACAAATAGGTTAATTTTCAAATCTCTAATAACTATATAATTTAGTTCTGTAGAGAAGGTTTATTTTTTTTTTAGTCATTATGTTATAATTTGTGAACTGACAGCCAAGTAACCTTAATGGAAGTGTGCAGTAACAGAAAATTAGAAGAAAATAATTTGATAGGTTGAGTATTTGAAAGACTCTAGCCTTAAGCTAGTCCAATCAAACACACTGCAGCACAAATAAATTCAGAGTGGAATTCACTTACCCATGCTGACTTCAGAAGGTCTTGTCGGTTTCAAAAGTAACAGGTTTAAAAGATTCAGGCACTTCCTTTTTTAGGGTGTAAATTTGAGGTTCCAGAGTAGACTTCCCATATTACATGCATGCATGTACCCTGTCTTTTCTACTGATTTCTTCATTTTATCTTGGATTTTGAAGTGAGGAGATGGCCTGCAATCAATAAAGGTTGTGCACACAATTGCATGAGAATATATAGACAATACATCAAGGTAATTAACTACATCTTGTATTAAATCTTATATTTAGAATAAACATACATGTTTTCTAATATCTCTTGTTTCAAGACCTCAACTTCTTGAAGAAAGAGTCTTTTCATCTGTTCTCTTTGCAAAAGTCCTGGTTTGTGGAGAAGCATACCAGGCACAAGTAAGCAAACAGATTAATGATACATTTATTTAAAAATGAATGGCAAATTTTCCTAACTTGAAAATCTAAAAGATCAAAACATTCTGGGAGTTGTTCCAACTTATTTGCCAATAGCAGTGAGAAGAAAGGAATAGAAAGCAGAAGTCTGGGACAGAAAAACACAAATTAACTCTGATTAACTGGGAATCCAGTTGGGGAAGAACTCATTTGCCCGTGATTATTCATTAGAGGATAGTTGAGTGGATTCAAACTAGCAGAATGCCCACTTTTCAAAAGAGCTTTAGGAAGTGACTCCAGCTTTTTGTAGTTTAACTATGCAGCAATTAGTAAATAGCTGTTTGTCAGCTGATTTTTCAATCTTTTTTTCCTATATGGTACAGTATAGCTTAAACTGCAGCTCCCCATGAGTACAATGTGCAATATACAACATGGATTAGGATTATATAAAAAAAGAATACAAGTGTAATTGTAGTACATACTCTATCAGATATATAACTGTATGTACCTGTTTGAAAAATGCTTTTTATTTATTTGTGCTGAAAAACCTTGCACAGGATTTCTCAAAGTACCTGCTAACAGTAAGAGATACACAATGGTAATATTACAGCCATGGTAACTACAGTAGGATTTGATGCAAAATCTACAGTGATTGTCAGATTAGGACCCCTACAGTGTAATAACTCTAATTCCATGAGAAAATGTGTGTGTTAAATGTTGTAATTTATAGAGATAAAAAATGAACCATGACAGAATAAAAAATAGACAGGAAAAAGGTTACATCTCAGATGAAAGGTTTTCTAGTTATTAGAGCAGAGAAGTCAGAGGCATGCTGCCCTAGTTAACGGCAGACTTCTACTAACCAGAAAGAAAATGAAAAATTGTGCTATTTTGAGGTGCAAGGTGAGGAAAGAATGCCAAATAACATTCTAATTATGATAAAGATATTCCAGGATAGAGAGCTGATATTAAAAGTGAACAGAAACCCTTAGTGGCTTAGCTAATGTGAAAATAAATAAAGTAATAAGAATAAATCACAGTGCAGTTTGGGTTGGAAGGGACCTTTAAAGACCATCTAGCCCAATTGCAAATAAGGCAGCTGCATTTCTAAAACATAGGAACATATATAGATGAATAGAAGAGAGGTTCACAGAACAGCTTCTGAGTCACATTCAGAGGAAAAAAACATATTTCCACGCCAAAAAGGAGAGATGATTACATATACACAAAGGTGGTAAAATATTTAAAAGATTTTTTTTTTTAGTGTTGCAATCTACGTACCAAACATAACCAGATGGTTCATAATAATTTGACATTATTTTATAAAGCAGACACTTCAAAATAATTCATACCACCAATCTGGAAATATCCAAGCTCTGTTGTTTACCATGCAACATAAAAAACCCAAAACATTAACTTCTGCATGGCATCTGTGGATCACTCAAAGGCAAAAATAAAAAGAACGTGAGAAGTAGAAGTGTTTTATGCAAGGTTTTCTCTGTACAGCTCTGTAAGGACGAGCACTTTGAAAGGGTCCTGCTTTCAGTAACATCTGTTAGTTTATTTCTATCCTGGCTGACTCATCCAGCCCCCTGGTAATAATGCTCAATAAGTCTTGAGCTGGATTTATGGGACAGTGCTAAATTTAACCCATGCCAGTGCAGATTACACCAAACAGCTGCCGTAGGTATGTTACGCGTGTAGATCCAAGAATTGAGGAGCTGTGGGGAGAGGAAGGAGCTGAAGAGAAAGCCAGCACCCAATGATGTGTAGTTGGAAGTGACAGGCAAAGAAAGTCACCACCTCCATCCAAAGAGCTGTGGAGAATCCCAGACAGGAAAGAGTCCCTACTCCTGAAATGGTAGGAAGATTCATACGCACTACTGGAGGCTGTTACGAGAGTAAAGACTCGTATTTAATGGCAAGAAAGTTTAGAAGAAAAAACTATTTGATAAAATTTGAAATAACACATACATTGGTCAAAAGCAAACTATGTATTTCACCTCCTCAGACAGCACGGGAAAATACTGTTACCACCACACAATGCAGGTTATATTCCCTACTAGTGAAAGACAAATGGGAATAGGTCATTTATATTAAATTCATTGGACAGAAAATGTATACAAACCTAAGGTTTTAAAATTTCAGTGTTAATTCTGGGGGGAAAAAAGTCAGAAGCCCAAAAATGTAAATGACCTAAACTAACAAAGTTTTTAGGCTCTGCACAGTGGAAAACTTCAAAATTTCATATTTTATTAGAAGTTTCGTTTATGAGGGCTATATACGCTTTATTTAAAAGGAAAATAGTTTTGAACACATTTTTTCAGCCTAGAAAATGCTGACATGTCTTATTTCAGTATGTTCGAAATGTAAAAAAAAAATTAAGGCAGAGAAATATGCCAAAACTTACTTTTCCGCAAATCTGCCTATTAGGATAATAAGTGCTATTTTAATGTTTGAATGGAAACTATAAATTCTGATGTTAAACAACAGACCTAATGGGAGACAATTCACCTTATCATAATATTCTTTGAATTATAGAGGGAGGCATTAAATGGGGCAAATTAAATTCGACTGGTTTCTAAGGAAATAATGGGACAAAGAAACAAGGTTTCCCAGTAGTTTGGGTGTTTCTGCTGATTTATGTAAGGTTTTCTCTGTACAGCTCTGTAAGGATGAGCACTTTGAACTAGAAAAATTAATCACATCCATAATTAGGAAAGGAAAATTTTTAGCAAAGGCTACCTATAGTGAATTGGCTGTCAAAGACAGCAGTAGAGCCGGATTAGGTACGTGTAAAATGTAGCGTGTCTGCAAGTTTATAGAACATCAGAGGCAAAGCAGAGCAAAAAAGAAAGAAAAAAGGCTAAGATTACAGATACATACTGGATTCCAGGGCTGAACATATTGCAGAATTTTGGAGGCAAAAGAGATAATTTTGTTTTGTGCTTTGGGAAAATAACCTGAATGGGCAAACTATGGTTGCCACAGCAACCATTGGTATGCAAGGCATCCCACAGAAAACATTTATTGAAAAAGTCTAATGAATTTGGACTTGATTACAAGGGATGGAGCCGGGCTTACTTTGCCAGGGGAAGAATTAAATTTGAGGTTTGTTATTGGTGCAAAATATTTGGGACTAAGATAAAGGGATCTTTTATGCCCATTTAACATTTTACCATCTCAGTTTTTGTCAGGTTTTCATATGCATAGCAATAGGGACTTTCACAGAGTTTTCTATATAACAAAATTTGTGTGAGAAAAAAGAAATATCTAGCTGGTGAAGGATGACAGGGCAAGGAGTTCTTTTTAAAAAAATGAGACCAGTGAGGATGGACAGAAAGTTCCTGTAATGAAAATGAACTGGATTTTAATATCTGCAAATGAACAGCTCCTGGCTGTAGATTACCATCTGCTGAAGACTATAAACGCTCTGTCAGTCAGACCAGTCAAAGAAGAAGGTTGTACGGCCTGGAAAATTCCCATTTCCTTTTGAGTAGATTTAAATTAGCTTATCCCTATATTTCAAGACAGAAAATATGACATATACCTGAGGTATGATGATGAGCACGTTACCTCTTCTCTAGTAAGGCAACATGCAGTAAGGCCTCCCTTCCCAGGCCAAGAAAAATTAAACCATACTATGTGTAATAGCTAACTGGAAGGATCTGAGTGCCAGAAATGGCAGCTGGTGAGGAACAATCATGCGGTATAGTCTCCCACTACACAGGGTATTCCAGGTCTTAACTGATAAAATGGAGCATGTGAGGAAAAACACTAACATTCTCAATGGCCATGAGAGAACAATATATATTTTGTTGATTCTGGGTTGGAATTTAACTCCTCAAAAGGAAAGTTACCACCACATTAGCTGGGATGCATGGCTGCATCTGAGGATGAGAGGGATGGGATTTAGCTCAGCTTGACAGATCATACAAGCATTAGGAATTGGAGAGATGGAGGAAGAGGAGGGAATAAATGGATTCTTCCTAAGAAGATGTCATCAGCTCAGTCACTGACTGGAACAGCATGAGGGTGCCCTTCTGTGTCCCCTGCACTAATATTAGGGCAAAGGTTCTTATTCAAACTATTATCTACTCATACCCTCAATCAGCATTAGCTGCTTTGACAAGCATGGCTAATTTAGCAGTCTCAGACACACTTTAGCTCGTATGTTTGTGCTGAAATCTAAGGGACTATGTCATTTCTCTGTCATGCCTAGGTTTCACTACTTGCTCTAACACATTCAATTTTTAAACAAATTCATCCTGCTTATGTAGCAATTACAAGATCAGGAGGTTTAAACGTTTCATATGGTAAATATCACATGCAGATGGTCTACTCCAGAAATAGCAGTACTGCAACTCACTCTCAAATGATTTCAGATATTTAGAGTGCTTGTTGGAGTAAGGATGGGTGTTCATCTTCCTGTTTTTACTGCTGAGGCATAGATAAAAGTAAAATCAGGAATTTCAGTGCTAGTAAGAAGTTGCAAACTCTTGACAGCTTTCAGCTGAAGCACAGTACAGACAAGTGGGCCACCCCTGAGAGGTAATTGCCTTGGTGACGTGGCTGGTGGCACTCCATCTGCTCTGCTTGCCTATCAACAGCACACTGCCTCCAGACAGTGGGGAAGGGGACCAACTTCCTGAGAACTTCCCCAGAGAAGGTTCTGAGAAGTAGATTGAAGACAAACTGATCCAAGGTACTGGTTATAGAATGGGAGGCTATAAACCAACAAGAAGCCTTCTTCACTCTCGTATGTGAGAAATGTTAAATGAACAGAGCCCTTTTATCAGCATGAAACCAATGAAGTTGCATCCTCCCAGCTCAGTCCTCTGTTATGCCTATCATTCACTGCTTAATATGTAATAGTTTCTTTTAAAATAAGGAATTCTAGCAAAAAGAGGCTTGTGTTTGTTCTCAACAGCATTGGTACTGACGTCAAAACAGCACAGTATGTGTTTCCATGTGTAATTTATATGAATAGCACCTGAGTATTAAATATTAGGGCAGAAACAATCAGTTATTTCATGCAAATCAGGTGCATTTCTTATGCTCCTCATGAGATAGATGCCAGTCTGCCTCCTTCATTAGGTAGGAACTGTTCAGACATTGCTTACTGTATAATCAAGTGTTAAAAGTCAATGACAAATAAAGCTCATCAGCTAGGGAAAAAAAAAAAGTCCTTTGAAACAAATGGCAAAGGAAGTTCTGAGAAGCAGTGTGCAGCCAGAAAGCTCAAACAGATCTAGCCTTTTAAAGAACAAAACCTACTACAATAATAATTAAAAACAAATCCCCAAGGTGGGATCCTGTGAAAATATGCTGTGAGTCTGTGCCCCTTCTGCTGAAATAAAAAAGAGGTTAAGAAGGAAATAAAGCTGAACAAATAGACATTATTAGAATGCTACTACTACTGGCAATAACATCAGCAATATTTTTTTTTCCTTCAGGTTTTCCACATGGGGGATTTCTTGATTAAAAATATGGAATCTCTAAATATTCAGACAACTCAAACTTTCCTTAGGCGCTATAGTATGACATTATAAGACAGGATAGTCCAAATGCTTGTGAGATTTATGGCTTCACTGGAATTTTTGCATTTTAGTAGCATATTCTATAAAGCTATTAGAACTAGCTCAGAAGAAAACATAACAGAATTTAAAAAACTACTGTCAGATTTGCTACTTTAAGTAACCTCTGTTTAAAATCTCTAACTTATGAACATTGTCTTGTTCTATATAAATAATAATTTTAGATAACATTTTCAAATTTATACGTCATTACATTTGTATGTATTTTTGTATCATAATTTTAAACAGAAAAATGTTGATCTGATGATTGCTCCTTACACAAGCAGCAGCAAATCAAAGGGCACACCGAACATTCATACTTACAGCACATCATCTGAAAAAGGAGTAACATTTGAAAACAGACTGAGGGAAAGCTTACATCCATATGGATTCATGTTACAATCTCCAGAAGAAAACAAGACGAAGAAAAAAGTGGCATGGATGCCTTCAGCAACGTACACTGAAGTGAAATAAAAAGCTCTTCACCCATTGTCACAGGCAAAATGATCTTGACTTGGAAAATATTTACTTAGGTTATTGCCAACTAAAAAGAAAAAAAAAATCCAAACCCAAGACTATTTCATCACTGATTCAGGTATTTGCAAAAAGAACATAAATAATTAAATAAACATATAGGTAAGACTTCTTCCTACCCATTCCCCAGGCTCAAGTCAAGTACATTTCCAGTGTCACCTCCTCCTTTCCTAGTCTCAGCTTGGTGACAGTCAGCCCATCCCAATCCCTTCGGTGAGGTGAGTGGTGGTGCAGGAGGTTGAGGTCATGTGTACATTGGTTTCTCTCTGCTGCTCCTCTGCCGCTCCGTAATTCCCAGAGTCCTTACCCTTGCTAGAGTAACCTGCAGTCCCCAAGGGTGTCCCTGCCCTGGCATGTTACCCACGGGCTCTGTTTCAGAGCTGTCTGTGACCAGCACCAGGCAAGCCACAGACTCTTCTCACTGAGCACCCCGCAGCCCAGGCCCTGCCAGGTACGCCTGATAAGGTAATTCAAAAGCGATTTCCAGGGATGGCACGAAGGACAGATATTTCAAGAGCACTGTCTCTCAGCCTTTTCCGTCATGAATAAGCACTGATCACCATAAAATGTTGCTGCACATCAGGACAGACAGAAAAATAACTCACTCAAAAACCTCAGTGAACCAGAATGAAAAACAGTGAGACCGTCTTGTGAAGAAGGAAAAGCTGAGCCTTTTCCACAAAGACAAAAAATAAAAGATGCTTGGTCAACACTCCCACAAATAATTTAAACAATTAATACACTCAGAGGCCCCCTCCCCTCCCAGATCCTAAAAATGTTCCTTTAATTTAGGGGGAGATTGAAGTTACTTGAGTTGAGCTGAACCAAAGCAGTAACCTAGACTTTGAGAGGACTGAAAAAATAAAAAAAAATGCAGATAACTGAATTTATCAGTTCCACTCTTAGGAAAAATGACCAAAACAGGATAAATATATATATGTGTGTATAAATATAGCTTAATTTGAGAATGAGGCTGCAATTTTAGACTTTGTAAGAATTATCTTCAGTCTCCTCTGGCCTTGAACACTGGACTCATTCAGAGGCAAGAGACACAAAACAAAGTGTTTCTTCTTTTGAATAGGTTCTCTTGCTAACATAAGACAATGTAATCTTTTAATAGAAGGAGATTTTAATATCCTCTTCAACAATGTCTTTACAAAATGCAAACTATTGGTTATTCCTTATTCAAATTTCTGAATCTTCACAATACCTCTCAATTAAAGACATGATGCTATCTGCCTCCAGGAGGCTTTTATCAAGTATGTATCCCAAATTAATCCTGAATCAAACCAAAACACAAAAAAGATTTTTTCATACAAGTTTCAGAGATATCTCTGCTGCAATGCTCAGCTCTCAGTAGGATTTTTAAAAACCTCTCCGCTACTGTCCATAGAAGTTTCCTCTGTCATAGAAAGCAGAGGAAGCTACTTCCACCAGGAACAGAGTTACTTGAGATAAAGGGAATGATAAAACTCATTATCCTGTAATGTACACAGCATATTTTCTGACTCATTAATCTAACTAATCTTGAATGGTGTGGATCCAAGTAAGCCAGGATACATATTCGAGTTCTCAAAGCAGATTTCACAAAGCCTAATATCAATACTTACTGAGAGAAAATTTACTTTCTGTTCACAACTGTATCAGGTGTATGGTAGACTCCAAAAGCTAGTCCAACATAACTAATGAATTGACTGAGTCAACTACAGCTATAGATCATGTATGGATTGACTTTAAAAGAAAATGTTAGATCATGTAAAAATTACCTTTCTACATAATTACGAAGATGAGAAGTCCACTG
>WHYT01015468.1:135796-157571 GCA_009806455.1 Tetrax tetrax | reverse complement strand
TTTTTTTTTTTTTTTTTGTGCTCTTCACTCATGAGAATCTCAGCACTTTGCTGATCCTTGACTTACCACATATTTGCAGGGGGAGAATGAAGCAGAAGAAATGTTACACAGCACAGGACTACGGGACAAGATGTGACCAATAGTGTTTTCAAGAAGAAATTCAGAGCAGTCTGAGAAATCTGCAAAGCAGAGTTCACTGCCCAGCACCTGGTGAAGGAGGCAGATCTTCTTACTGTTAACACAAACTGACGTCTACATTTGTTGTATGACATTAATAGCACCTCTAGCTTATAATGTTGCCAAACAGAGACAGGGAGAGACAGCTCCTTTGTTTGTTTCAGTAAGATATTATTAAGTGGGACTTCAGATGATACCAGACACTATGAAATATTTGGAAATATTAACAGGGCTTTAGAAAACATGGAAAAGATTACACGGGATAACTTAGACCCTTGTCTAAAAATGCATTAAATTAATGTTAAAAATGCATTATTTATTACAAACTCTGATTTCTTCTGTGGAGAAGCACTTAATTATACGGCAAACAAGGACTTATTTGGCAATTTATGGGAGCAGGGATTTACTCAAATAAGACTGGTGTCTGGCTCCTTTTGCTACCCTCCTTCAAAGCTCCATCCAACCTTGCCTTGAACACTTCCAGGGATTGGGCATCCACAACTTCTCTGGGCAACCTGTTCCAGAGCCTCACCACATTCACAGTAGAGAATTTCTTCCTTGTATCTAATCTAAATCTACCCTCTTTCAGTTTAAAGCCATTAGCTCTTGTCCTGTCACTACATGTCCTTGTTTTGTAGGCCCCTTTTAGGTATTGGAAGGCTGCTGTAACATCTCCCAAGAGCTTCCTCTTCTCCAGGCTGAATAACTCCAACTCTCTCAGCCTGTCCCTCATAAGAAAGGAGCTCCAGCCCTCTGATCATCTTCACTGTCCTTCTCTGGACTCGCTCCAACAGGTCCACATCCTTGTTATGTTGAGGGCCCCAGAGCTGGATGCAGTACACCAGGTGGGGTCTCACAACAACGGAACAGAGGGACAGAATTACCTCCCTCGACCTGCTGGTCACACTGCTTTTGATGCAGCTCAGGATGCGGTTGGCTTTCGGGGCTGCAAGCGCACATTGCTGGCTCATGTTGAGCTTCTCATCAACCAACACCTTAAAGTCCTTAGCTGCAGAGCTGCTCTCAATCCAATCTCCACTGGGCCCGTATTCGTGCTTGGGATTGCCCCGACCCCTATACAGGACCTTGTACTTGGCCTGGTTTTGCTTCATGTTGTTCGCACGGGCCCACCTTTCCAGCCTGTCAAGATCCCTCTGGATGGCATCCCTTCCCTCCAGCTCATCAGCCTCACCACACAGCTTGGTGGTGTTGGCAAACTTGCTGAGAGTGCACTCAATCCCACTGCCCCTGTTGCTGACAAAGATGTTAAACGGGGCCGGGCCCAGTACCGAACCTTGAGGAACACCATTTGTCACTGGTCTCCACTTGGATGTTGAGCCGTTCACTTGTGCATCCATCCAGCCAATATTTTATCTACCAAGTGAACCATCCATCAAATCCATTTCTCTCCAATTTAGAGACAAAGATGTTGTGCAGGAAAGTACAAGTTCAGGTGGACGACATTTGCAATGATGGTCGCAAATCTAAAGTATTTCTAGTGATGTTGTCTGCTTTACAATGTAAAGAAACATTGTTTCTTTAAGATAGCTGTTCTTCTCCAGTCTTGAAGATGACTGAGGTTTTTATCTGACTTAGTCTGTACTTCATTCCCTAATAATATTACAAAACACAGCCAAAATTTTCTCATAATAATTTTTGCTAAGTATCATCTCTGAAACACAGTAATAAAGATAATCAAAACAGAGGTTGCACTGATAATTAAGCTTTGAGATCAAGAAGTCACTTTTCTTAGCCTTGGACATCTGTGTAGAGGAATGAAGAAAAATGTACAGACCAATTACCCAATGTCCTTTAAAAGGTCACGATACCCAGCTTCTCTTTTCACAAGAAAGAAATCAGTACTCAATTACTTTTTTAAAAAAAAAAAAATGTTTGTTTTTTTTTTTTTCCCCAAGTTAACATAGTTTATGATTGGATTAATTCTTCACTTTCAATGCAGCAAATCAGTGCAGTTTGAGGAACATGGTATCATCTCCTAATGCAGATGACTGTATTTATGCTGTAATCAGTACTCAAAGGAGCAGTAGCTATAATTTTGAATCATTGCAGTTTGGTCATATGGAAATCAATACCACCACCACATCTACCGGGACAAATAATATGAGACCAATTTTCCATTATTCATAAAGTCTAGTTATTGTTGCATTTCTGAAACAGTCGCTTAGCTATTTAGTTTGTTAGTAGAGAGATGAGTTAGTTATGAACATCTTTAATTGCTTTTTCTGTCACTTGACAAAACTGATTGTTATCAAGGGAAATTAGACTTTCCAAAGCAATAAAAGAAAGGAGGAATCAGCTATGTCAGAGGTCTCCCATACAACAAGAATAAGTGAAATTACTTAGCAGTTGGTTTCTAATTGAGTCTGATGGGAATAAAAGATACAATACTTTTTAATAAAAGACGTGCATGTTTTAAGCATACTTCTTGTTTTTTTCCATCACATTGTTGAGGTATTCATTTTATCCCATTGCCCCCTAACTATGGGACACAGGAATACCATTTCACTGAAATAGTATTTTTTAATCCACTGTGGTTCTGCAGTGAGCAGAACACCAGCATAAAGGAACAACATCTTAAATTCAGTTTCAAAAACATTAACTAGATCCAAAATGATTAGCCATCTTGCTCAGACTTCATGAAAAATATATTCATGAAAGCAAAATCACCATTGTTTCTTAGCAACAGCTTCATGACCAGCAGAGAAGAAATGCAGACTCTGCTTAGCAAGCTGTTTCCTCCCTGTTCGTAGCCCAAAAAGTAATGTGTCCATCAGTAATGAAATAACTTTGCCGGGATTCTAAAATAGATACAGCTGACAGTTGATTACAAGCCATTACAAATCTATGAAGGAACAAAATATTAGAGAAGACTGAAACTTGTATATGGCCAGTTAACTGGGCCACACTTGTCTGCACCAAAATCCATTTCAAACTAGAATTAATTCAACCTTTTTTTTCCTTTTCTTTTTTTTTTCAGTCTGTCTGCTTTTGTTTACTGTGCAACTGTTTGTTGTACCATTTCAACAAGGAAGGAGGGAGTGGGCAGAAGGAAAAAGAGAGAGTTGAAGTCCAGAAACAAAATACTGGATTGCTGTAAAATTAAAAAGAATGTGTGAACACATACCACTTTATAACATATCTTTTTTTTTACCAGCAGTAATTGCTCAGACCCAGGATGGAATTTGTGTATTTTCTCCAAGTTCACACTAGTACTTTCGATGGGAAAATAAATTAATGAAGTGGTTCAAAAGCACAGATTCCAGATACAGAGATGGTGGATAACAATAGCAGGTTGCATATCTTCAGAATGTCATGGGCTGGCACTTTACTTAGAAAGAAAGGAGAGTTCTCAAAATATTATAATTATAGCTCAAAACATTTATGGACAGAATTGTAATATTAGCTTCCTCTTAACTGGTTTAGGTCAAAGGCCTGTAGTACAATGATTCTATTCCTACTGAGAGAATAATACAACAAACTGAGCATACTTTTAAACCAATTAAAAAGGCCAACAAATTAATGACTAAAAAAGGCACACAGCTTTGAACAACATTACAGCCTATACTGTAAAATAGCATATACTGGATTATAGAGCACATAAAAGCATTATGTACAACGTGAAATACAAGACTCAGTGGAGTGACACTTAATTGAGAGATGACATGCAAGTGGTGATATATAAAGCAGTCGAAGATTACTTCCTAGAAAAGCACTCAAAATGGTCTGCTGAAACTAATCAGAAATTATAACAATTTTAAAAAACTCAGATTATGTAGCAAAGTTATACGAAACTGTAGGAATGAAGCAACACAGACAATATTTTGTCATGCCAAATAATGCTTATAAAAATTGCCAAATTTAAATGAATTACACTAATTGCACAGCAAAAGTGAATAGTTTCTGGTTGGCTGAAAAGAAAGACTTTGATTCTTCTGTTACAGAAATGATTATTTTTTTTTCTACAAATATGAAAGCTATTAAAGGTGGAGTGTGTTAGAATAATATTGCCAAAACTGGTATTTCTTCTCTATATTTATTATGGCATGGACCGAAACTACATCACTATTCTTGCCCTCAGATTGGTTTTTATTCTTTTGAGATTTTGATAGCCTTTCACTTACATATAAGAATGTTTCTTTTTGAGATTGTTACGATGTATTGTTTAAAATGGTGAGGAAGTAGGTAATGAATGAGAGAGCTGAAGGAAAGACAGGAAATAGAACATCAAATTTTCTGTACTAGAAGATGAAAGTACATCATAGCATAAATAAAGTGAAAAAAGTTCATTCATTTTTCTTGTCTAGGACTTTGTAACATTATTTGCCTTTAAAATGCATTTATGCAAGGATTGTGTGAGAAAGCGTAGCAGCTACTGTGATAAATACTCAGCTCTTGTATTTATACCACTTATATATATGGTGTGTGTATATATATATATCATATCTTATATATTCATTATTGTCGTTTTGAGCACTTATATTTTTCCTCTGGAAACAAGACAATTTATATAAAAGAGATCCTGTTTAAAAAAAAAAAAGCCAAGAAAAAGAAGGAATAATGTGCATTAGAAGCAGGCCTTGAAAAAGCTGAATCCTAAACTAGTAACTGAGGTCGCTAGTATCAGCGACCTATATTAGCTAATAATTGCATCTATCCCAACTTCAGTTCAATGTAGAAATAAATATTCTAAATATTTTGAGCTAAATCTGTCAATAATTGTTGGAAAAAAGCTACACAGTATTAAATACTAAAGAAACGGGTGTTCTTTCTTGCCCTAATTTTCAAGAAATATTCCAAATTACATCTGTTTCATGAACTGAATCTCATAGCCCAAAGGTGCAGGTGCAAAGCAGAGCAGAAATTTATCTAACAGCAAAGTTTTGCTTGCTTGTGGAAGTTCTCACAGGAAGTCAGCAAGAAGTTGTCCCCTGCAAACCTGATTTCATTGTTGACACCATTCACAGATCAACATGATCTTTGAAGTTAGTTTTGCTCTGAGTGAGGTTGGAACTCCAGAGGTCCTTTCAAACCTAAGTGACCACAGAGCAAACCTATGAATCTATCTAAAATGAACAAAATCCCCTGTGCCCAAAGCCAAACTTATAATTGAGTATTCTCCATATGGAAACATCCACACACAGTGCTACAACCATATAATTAAAGTCTTACTTCACAACACCAAAGTTATCTTTAAAATCTAATTTTAGCAACAAAATCTTTCTAACTTGATTCCACATAGAAACATTAAACCCTTTTTTCATAAGAGATAATTTTAATATGCAAAATACATTGTTCTGTTTTGTTGTTTATGGGTTTGGTTTTTTGTGTTTTTTTTTGTTGTTGTTGTTGTTTTTGTTTGTTTGTTTGTTTTTAAATATGGTACCTCTCCCTCCCTAACCACTTCTGTAAAAATGATAACTAGGTTGAAGACATAATTTGTCACTGAGGTATTTATTGGGAGTAGATAACTTGTCATAGTAATTTAAATTCTTTACTGATGAAAGTACAATCAGCAGTAGATGCAGATACATAGCAATACATTTTAAAAATGTGTTTCTCTGCCTGAAATTACTGGCCCTTTTAAGGCTACTTATATAGCAAATCTTGCTATTGCTGTGGTAATTGTGTTTCTACGTAACTGCATATTCAAATACACAGCAAATTCATTTAAAAAAAATGGTTATGTGCAGTCTAACTAAGATCATATAAAGAGTGAAAAACTGGCTAAATTTAAAGAAAAAAATCATTGTGAGGCAAAATTCCAAACAGTGATATTTGGGTAAGTGTTTCAGACAACCTAGTGGAGTCCTGACCAAAAGAGGAATGAAAATTTAGAGGGAGGGAAGAACTTTTACTTTAGAACTCTTAAATCTTTTTCTTTTCTTTTTAAGAGGATCTTGATAAGATGTCAAGAGCACTGAAACAGTGATAGCAAACAAAGATTTTTAGTTTACAGTCAGTTTCTTCTGGACCATTTGGAAAGTACAGTTTTAGCCAACTTTCTTTTCAAATCCAGGATTACATTCATTTTCTTCAGTAGGAATAAAGGATGTCTATGCAAATAAGGTAGCAATTACCTGCCTTGTGGCTGCTGATGTAAAATAAAGCAAATTAAGGAAAGTCTTAGATATGCAGCAGCCATCCTTTCCCCTTCCTATCACATACTCAGTGTTAAAGTACAATATAATATCTTAAGATAAACTAGGAAAAGATTCCGCTAGAAATATGGTAACAATTGTGTGCTGTCTGGAAGACAGACTGAGTAAATTGTCTTCCACGACATTATGCTCATATATAAAGATAAATTAATGTTGGCACTGCTCTTCACTGTCTGCATTCACACTCAGGAATGTAGAATTCATTTAACTGGATGAATTTCAAGTAATACTGGAAACTTCTGCCAATGACCAAATTGAATATTCCCAGAATTAGAAAGACACAGACTATACCTGCAGAGAAACACTGAAAGATTTGACAGCCAATTGCTGACCTGTGCTAGAACGAATATATGTTTCAGATTGAAAGGCAGTGCTGCTCAATAGCTCAATTATATAGATCTCTGCTTCTCTTTTTTAGTGCATATGCTTAATTAAATAACTGTTTCCCTTGTGATTTGTGCTAGCATGACAGCACCCTAGAAATATTTCTCTCCCAAAAGAATATTAAATTTAACCATGTCAATGGTTTTCTGGTAAGAGTTACTGCTTCATAACTTTTTAGTTTATGTCAGTCATACTTCTTCAGAATAATCTTATTGGTGGCAAAAAGTGATACTCTGGAGTGATAGATTGTTTATATGTACTGGCTTTTATACTGTTTTCCACTATACTGGATTAAGACAACTTTTTATAAAATGAGTTATGAATTACACTTTTTTAAAAATCACCTGCTGATCAAATTAATCTAATCTGAGTCAGATGAATTTGTCACATATTCTATTAATAACAACACTAGAAGTAGTGATATAATCTTCTTAGTTTCTCAGCTGACAACACATTAGTCCAAGATTCTTATTGATTATCCTTGACACTTTCTTTCTCTTTTTTGTGTGTCAGACTCTATTTGTCCATTCACATTGTTGAGTGTCAAGGGAGATTAAATAAGATGAAATGCAAGCAGCTAGAAAAACTTAGTAAATATACTGAAAAAACCATGTTCAGCGGGTGCTTACCGCTCTATTGTCATGAAATTAAATGGAGTTTTCTTTTTTTTTTTTTTTTTCATTAATAAGAACAGATCAAACTTCTGTAGATTAGGTAAAACCATGGTAACTGTTTGTAGTGCATAAAGTTGACAAATTAGTAAAGACAAGAAGTGATTGCTGTAATGCTTGAAGGTCATGTCAGATAACATTTGTTTACAGTACAATGTTACCAAGAATGATCAACTATTCTTTTATCCTTCTGCCTTTTTCACCACATATCCCCAAATTATTCTGAATTTTATTTGATTTACTTTGTCTAGCAGTTCCAATGTTGATCAAAGCTCTACTTTACTCTAATTACAGACAAGGAAAATTTAAAAGGACAGTTCTTGTCCCTAAGCATTTTCACAACTATTTAGATACACATTAGCTGAACAGCACTGCATATTGAATTATACATTTGAAAAAAATATTTAGCCTTATTTGCACGGCATTACACCACATGCAACCTCTTTGAAATCAGCAATATTGAGCAGGGAATAAACCCTAGCAGGTTGGCCTATTTCATAGGCAGCATCAAATTAAGATCATCTCAAGCTATCTACTCTGCATCAACAGCAACAGACTTTGTTATTTCCCCTTTGCACACATTTTTGTTGTGGTTATTTCTCTCGCACTGGAGTCCCATCTTCCTGCCATCTATTATCACCATAACTCCCTAATGTGGCTCTTATTTTTTTTTACAGCTATTTCCTGTGAAATAAGAGTGTACAAAACAGCCAGATCAGCATGCCCTACTTCCCCTTTTCATGTAAACACCAGTACTTACAGAACAGTCTTTCTTTTCTTACTACAGGAATATCTGTCCTATAGTCTTCTCAGGTTCAGAATAATTTTAGAGTTCAAAAATTTAGGTCATTTGATGATCTTATTTGTAAGGACAGATGCATGAGTTCCTCTAAAGGTTTTTGTCATCTTTTTTTTTTGCCTAGACTAATATTTGCCTTCAAAAGTTTAGACATTGAAGGCAAGTGGAAATTCAATATCTATTGTCACATACAAAAAGCTCTGGTGTATACTAGCTATGCATATATACACATATACGCATATATACACATATGCATGTGTATTTTAAAATTGCATAGGTGTGACCAAACTTTAGGAAGTATCATTAAGAAGGTATCTGAGACAAGCTCTAAATGTAGGAAAGCCTATATTTTCCAGTGCAGTTCCACAGAGGAATAAGATTTTTTTTTTCTTCTGCAAAACAAAAAAACAACCCCTTCTGCTCAGAAAGAAGTTAAAGATAGCTAGTTAACGAAAAAACACTTAAAGAGCTGCGTAATTTCTCATTCAAATGGCCATTATTAATAAAAAAAACATGTACTTGAATTCTAAAGTGGGCAAAATCCAGCACACGACATACAATGATACAAAAAAATCTACCAGTGTTCATGTTGAGAACAATGATCTAGCTTTGTAAAGTAACGAATAATTTGCAAAATCAAAGTCAGATCAACGGCCTTTTGTGGAACTCACGTTCACTTTTGTAGAGGTGAACCAAGACTGCTCAGGAAAGGACTGCATTGCGGGCAATGGAAAGAAGAACAGGATGCTCCCTGTCTTCACTTGTTGAACAAAACAAAGAGGGGTGACAAGGAGTTTTCATTGATGAGCAAAATAATCATAGAATCATAAAATGGCTAGAGTTGGAAGGGACCTTCAAAGGTCATCTAGTCCAACCCCCCTGCAAGGAGCAGGGACATCTCCAACCAGATCAGGTTGCTCAGAGCCTCATCCAACCTGGCCTTGAATGTTTCCAGGGATGGGGCATCCACCACCTCTCTGGGCAACCTGTTCCAGTGCTCTACAACTCGCATTGTGAAATTTTTTTTTTCCTAATATCCAGTCTAAACCTACCTCCCTCTAATTTAAACCCATAAATAAGAGGAAGCATGAGCTAGGGGAAGCCCAAAGGAAATATTTCCAGGGTGCTCTCTTAATTTGTAATTACAATACCTGTCAGATCAGGCCAGAGTTAATATAATTACATGAGGGAGTTTAGCAGCACCTCTCTAACAAGACATATTTACTCCATGTAAGAAGTTATTTTTCAGAATATGCAACTTGAATACCTGTAGGTAGAAGGAAAACATACCTGAACAACAGCAGGGCCACCTTAAACAAATTTTAACTTTCCTTTGCAATCCCATGAGATCCTGCAGTGCCAGAGAAGGGCTCGTTCTCTATTGGACAGAGAACTGATGCTCGGGTAGAGATTGAAATGGAGAGGAATAGAAAGTGTTAATGCACTTCAGATATTTTCTAGTACAAGTCTCTACAATCATGATGCAGCAGTGGTTATTTCTGTTTTGAGAATTTTACTAGGAAGAAAAGATTATAACTAACAATCCTTTGCTCATGAATTCTATATTTTGCCTACTATTCAGTGATACTTTCCCTTCAGTATAATTCTACAGGAAAGTGTGAAATGATTAGTAATGCCTTCTGTTCCTGTCTCTCTACTGTCACAGAGGAAAGAGTTTTGGTTTTCTTCTTCCTTCTTTTGGCAAAAGAACTTAAATCTTGGTTACTTTTTTTTTTTTTAAGTTAGATTAAAGGAGTGCAGCTCTGCTTGAATAAGATAACTCCAGCCAAGAATTTGTTTCCCTATATGTTTTTAAGTACTTTATTCACTCACAGAGATTATAGCCTTCAGAATAAGGTTACTCAAATACTCCATTTTGTAATGGAGTATTTTAACCAAAACTTAGTAACCAGGCAGCAGTATTTAGCTTCAGTGGTCCTGGGCCTACCAGGACCATGCCTACATGCTCTCTTCATTTCTATGAGCTGTGCCAGACATATAAAAATCACTAAAGGAGAGCATGTAATGTCACATTAAGTTCCAATAAAATTTACCATTTGACAAGAGTCTACTGTAAAAATACCCCTGCTCTAAACAGCACGCAGTCCATACAAGAATACTCCTTACACACATATCATAGATAAAAAGCTGTCAGATACTGGGAACTTGTATGTTGTCATAGTTCAGCCCTGCTCAGGACCAAGATATACAGTCTCTCACTCACTCTCCCCAGCCTCCAGTTGGACAAGGAGGAGAACTGGTAAAGAAAAGGCAAAACTTGTGGGTTGAGATTAAAAAAGAAAAGTTTAAGAGAACAACAGAAGAAAAGAAAACAGAGTTGGAAAACAAACAAAAAAAAAAAAACCCCACAACAGAAAACACTTAAGCACATAATTTACAGTACAAAAACTCACAGTGGATCCTAATACCCAGCTCCCTCCCAGAAAGCAGGAACCTCCCCTCAGCACCCTCCTCACTGATACACTGAGCATGACATCACAGCCCTTTGGCCAATTTGGGTAAACTGCTAATTAGTAACCTATCCCAGCTGTGTCCCCAGCCACAGGTGCCAAGAGCTCCAGTTCCTCTCCCAGCTCAGGGGAAAATTAACTCTGTTCTAGCTAGAACCAGGACATTGTTTATCTAGAAACACCTCAAAAAATAAAGAGCACACATAGAGAATTTATTGCAGTCCAAAATGGTAAGCCTTACTCCAGACCTAGTTACTTCTATGGAGCCAACTGGAAACGGACAGAGGGCAGGACAGTGTGACTGGGAACCTGATCTTCTTGGCAGATGATACTCACTTGTCTCAAAGGCCAAGGACTTCTGCTTATTTGTTTCTTGTTTACATTCACAATCAACCTGAGCACTGGTTTGTCAGGCAGAACTACCCACCTGCAGTTTGACAGCTGAACAGCTGAGGAGGAGGAAAAGCTGGAGAAAGACCAAGAGGCTACGCAGTGACAGAACATTGCTGGCTCTACACAGGTAGATTAATGAGTTTACAGAGATAAGTATGGACAATCCCTATAAAAGATACCACCTCAGGTTGAAGGTAAGGGCAAGGAAGCCTCAGTCAGCTTTTTACAGGAGTTGTCTATTGAATCCTTATCCAGGAAAAAAAACCTCACTGCAAGCTCTGGCCATTAAAAAAGTTGCAACACAATATTCTGTTAATATTTGGTCAATACTGAATAGCTGAGGATATAACCTTTTTCCTTTACTTCTGCTAAGGTGACTAATACTACCAGCTTCAGATCTTCCTGGAGGATGGACAGGAAGATTGTCTTTGCCATATAGAAAATGATGTAGAGGGTAGAACAGTGGGGGGAAAGTTATGTTCTCCTCCAGTCACTCATTTGTCCCTCCTGAGATACCACAGCACATGAAATACAGCATGTTTTCAATCATAGGTGGTCAACACTGTTGACATGTCAAACATCACCTATGCTGGCCACTCACATATGGCCTAGCTTTTGTACCCAAACAAATAAATCTGGAAAAAAAAGCCTCTTAAAGGAATCTATAAAACTGCCTGTACCATTAAATGGTGTTAGAATTGGGTTAGTGCTCAAATTATTAACAAGTAGGATGAGAACATTCCTTTTCCTCCAAAATACTCTATTTTACATGAACTATTTTAGTGGCATATACATACATGTATATGATGCAGAAAACAATTGCCATGTTCTGAACACACAGAAAATCTGTTCTTAGGGATCCTGCTCCTTGTGATGAAAATAGAAGATAGATTGAATTAACTTTGAAATATTTCCAGAATATATCCTCATTTTATATAAAAAAATTCTGATTATGTTCCTTCTGTATAGTGAAAAGGAAGAAAAAAATCCCACAGAGATATGAATCAGATATTACCAACTGTAATATAATAAAAAAATATGCAGTAAATAAGAGCACTTCTATTGTTCAGGATTCTTTTAACTGCCTATTTGTGTAAGCATGGATAAAGACATGACATTTCCCATAGCAATGTTAAAGAGCAATATTAAGCTTTGTACAAAAGTTTAAGTTCTTTTAAGTCTCTCTTAAATTTCTTCCAACAGTATATGAACTGACTGCTTTCATCAATTACAGGTGAAATGATGAAATGTAGAAACTGAAGATGATAACATATACTGTTTTCATTCTGTTGTTTTATCTGTGAGAACATTCAAAGAAAAGAATGGAAGAGAAATATTGAAGGATCTTTGAATAAAACTCAGATTTTAAGGCTTCAGTTTATAATCTCTGGAGATTGGCTGAATTGAAGGACATTTTAGGATATTAGAGGATATTAGAGGACATATGATCTTCCTTCTCAGGTGATGTTTTTCTCCTTATCCTCTAAATAAAAGGTTTATAAATAAAAATCTATTTAAATATATTATACTTTCACTAATTATAGTTATGATTAAATTAAAGTCAAATGAAATAAATGTTAATTTTTATTGGATTTCATCCAATCTATTAAAATTAACCTTGACGGTTAAGATCAAAACCTTTTCTTGCCAAAGATGCTTTTTGTCCAAAATATGAATTTCCACATTGGTTCTTTTTGCAGAGAAGGCCAGGATCAGAAACATTTTAAATTTTCAAAGAAGTAGAGAACCTGGAGGCAACTGAAGAAAAAAAAGATTCTCAGGGGTACTAACCATGTTTCTACTATGCTTACAAGGGAGTATCTGTAAAACTAAGAAGCAGCACACATTTAAAATGAGTAGCATCCCGGTACTTTTCTTTTGTCTTTGCAGTAGCAACAGACAGAAACAATAATGTAAAAGCACTCGAGCTCTCAGTAAGAGACTGCTCCTGTTGCTTGTAGAATCACTGGGGCTTTTTTTTTTCCACATATAGCCACCTCTTTATGGTTAACTAACAAATGCCAAAGGTGGCTGCAAGTGACTCAATGACAAAATTTGTTTAAATTAGATACATAGGACTTGAGCATCCATTTTAATCCATGTAGCAAAACAGATCTAATGAAGATGTGATTACTGTTACATTCTTAATAAAAAATGATTTCAAAATTTTGCAGGAAATTTCAAGATATATGAACTTATTATTCAATGTAAGAAACTAATGAAGATTTACCTGTTTCAAGCATAGTCTTTTGCACCCTGGAGAAAAAGTAGGAAAACAAGTATCTAGCAACAGCTGAAGCTATTTCTGTGTCACCTTTAATTCTTAAGCAGTTGATGAAATGGTGAATTAATTGGAACTGCTGAACCAACCCTAACCTATTTTTTGGCAAAGTTTTAATAACTTTACTTTGCAAAAGAACAGTGCAAATAAAAAGACAGAGGTCTTTTATTCTGAATATTTTTTTCATTAATCCAGAGGGACCGGATGTATTACGGCAGGCTTCTAAAGGGCTAATGTACTTGAAAAGATGAACTGTCATATTTTACCGTGCTAGGTTCACTGCACAGAGCTAAGCTATCTGTCTAATTTCGAAAAGCCTAGTAAAGCAAGACTTGCACACAAAAATCTACTTCCCTGAGGATGGCTAATGTTCCCTGAATGCTTTACTTCTGTGGTGTTAATTTGTACAACTTCCCCCCTCACTTTTAGTTTCTCTAGGCTCCATACAGAATTCTGTTGACAATGCCTCTTTATTAGTATTTTTCAGGAATATATAACTGCTCAACTGTGCTAGGATTAGCCCTCAAGATTCTCTCTGAGGATATTACAATCTAGAAGATCTATAGAAATAGGACTGAATACAGCATGAGGAACAGAACATGTTTACGTATGTATTAACACAACAATCAAAGACACTGATCAGAATGTGCCTGTAAAGGAAAGGTTGTAGGGATTTTTGTTAGAGTCACTGATCCCTAATCGTTCTGCAAGATAGGCGCTGAAGCTGGCTGCCATATATTTTGCATGCATATGCTTCCCTGCTATATTCTTTGCTTAGAAATTTTGAAGTCATTATGCTTTTACATACCAGCAAGGCCAAGATCAAGGCTCTATATCTCAGAGCTTGGAGAGTCCAAGCAGTGAGCCAGAAGCATTTACTCTTTTCTATTGTACTTTAATTAGAATCATAGAATCACATGGTTGGATGGGACCTATAAGATCATCTAGTCCAACCGTCTTCCCACTACCATTGCTGCCACAGCTACTAAACCATATCTTGTAGCTCCTCATCAAGCCGCCTCTTGAACACTGCCAGGGACGGTGACTCCACCACCTCCCTGGGCAGGCCATTCCAGTGCCTGACCACTCTTTGGGAGAAAAAGTTTTTGCCATTTCAGATCCTCAGCTGTGGTTGAGGAGAATGAGACAACTTGGAAGGTGTGTGTAAATATTACCTTTCTTTTCCTTCATCCTCAGCATGTCAATGCCCAGTCTCCTGACAGCTCCACACTGAGCATGTGAAGTGCCACATCTTACCTCCTGCCTGTCATAACACTTTGTATTACACTCCTTAGGCTAGCAGCAGGAAGGTAAGACCTTTCCAGGAGCCGCTCAGATGGTTTTGTGCCTGTGAGTCTCCCCCATTTCTGCCTCAAAACCGGAACATTCTTCCAAATGCTGATTAGACAGTGTAGTGCCATTTTCCACCAGGAAACAAATCACCAACATGGGTTATAGCTCTCTAGACAAGTACTCACAAATTGAATGCCTAATGGCAAACTATGCTGAACCGTTCTAACTGATTAAGGGAAAATTCACAAGTAAAGAGCTTGTCGAGGAACAATTCCAAGGAATCACTTGTGTCTCTGAGGAATCTTTCAATAATACTATTTATAGGACTTTTAAAATGCCTACTTTATTGCATTTTTTTTTAATTGGTAACTATGAGAGCAATGACATTTTGATTTTCTAACATTTTGTAACACTTTATACAGGATCATTGAGCTGAAAAAGAACAAAAGAAGTTATCTAGACTAACCCCTGGTTGTTCAGTTGTTTTGAAACACCACCAATTATAGAGAATCCATGACCTGCTCAGGTCACACACTTAAAAAGTTTCCATAATTTCCTCATAAGTGCTATCTTGTAGATCTCCACTCATTTTTGTTACACTCTTGTTGGCGCATTCCAAGTGGATACTATTTTTTTTTTCTTTAAATGCAGCTCCCAAAACTGAATACAGAATTGCAACTGATGCTTTGTCAGTGCTGAACATATCTATAAAAATGGTCCAACAAACAAATAAGGGGCAAGAAGGTACTGAAAAAGGCTTGAGCATTTGCAATTTAGTTTAAAATGTTTAATAAATCACTTAGTTTGATTCACATGTGACCTGAATGATTACCCTTTACAAACACTCAATTACAGTTAATTGATTCTGAGGATAAATTAAGCAACTACCTCGTGGGTAGATTTAATATGTAATTAAATACTTGATAATCATGGAGTATTGTCAAATTCTGTATTACGATAGTATTTTGATAGTTTAAATTGTTTGTTTCTTGTTTGTGAAATATATA
Source organism: Tetrax tetrax (assembly GCA_009806455.1). Classification (NCBI taxonomy): domain Eukaryota; kingdom Metazoa; phylum Chordata; class Aves; order Otidiformes; family Otididae; genus Tetrax; species Tetrax tetrax. The sequence continues at coordinate 141,916 of WHYT01015468.1, read as the reverse complement.
GTTTAAAGGCTAGGCATTACAGACTGCATACTAAACTCAGATGTGTCTAAGCAAATCTGAAATGATCCTGCTGAAATGGAATTATCCCAGATACATGTGAAATTCATATCTGGTACCTTATCGTGTACTTTTACAAAGACAAATATATTTAAATTGAAGCATCTAACAAAAAAAAAAAAAAATCACTGAATATTTATAGTATTTGTAATTGTATGGAAACACTAAAATGATTGTTTTTCTTAACTGGTTTACCTGCAGTTTACCTGCAGTAAAGAATCTCCTCCATAACTTCAAGAAAATTTCTCAGGAATGTGCAAAATGAAAAAATCTACATGTCTTAATTAAAACAAATATATATTGATGAGATATGACATCAGCCTTTTATTTTTTTGTTTCCATCCAGAACATATTACAAGTGTGATCCTTTAGCATGCATCAGTATGCTTTCCACACGCAACCAGAATGTTGTGAATATTCTCAAATTCCTTCATGTGTGCAGTTAGAAAAGGAGAAAAAATGAAAGTAATTAAAAGCTAGTAATTAGAAACAAAATGCCATCATCTACTATTTATGGCATGTACAGTCATAATATAAGAATATTTGGTACCCATGTGTTGATAGTTTTATCCTCTAAGCTTATTAAAAATATTGTAGATTAAAATATCAGGTGAGAAAACTGAAGAAAATATCAAAAAGCAGACAAGAAAAACATTATTTTCTGCTCTACTTAGCTGATATAAATGTCCTTGTATATTAAACAGCTTTTCAATTTAAAATATCATATGCTGTATGAGTTGCAACAGCTGAAAATCTGATTATTTGTGTACTTTGCCTTTGTATATCTTTATATTATCTATATCCAGATATTTAGGAACTTAAAGTTACAGCAACTTCTTAGTCTTAATTTTGTTTTTAAATATGACATTAGAGACAAAGTAATGTTACAGCTGAAACTATAAATAAAGTGCAATTTCTTCAAAACTATAAATGAAGTGCAATTTCTTCTTCTTTCAGATTTGTTACTAGTACCTACTAAGCATGCACATATTTATAATCAATTTTTCACTTGGTGCTCATAAACACAAAGAAATGATAAATAATACCACTCAAAAAACCTGCATCACAAAAGAGCAAAATAAGTAAAATAAGCTATTGTATGATTTTTGCTACTAGAAAAAAAAAAATCCTCCTTTTATCTGCAGCAGTCTGGTCAGCTTACACAGTCTTGCCATAAGCACAACATGAAAAGACCTGTTTTGCACCTGCACTGTAGTCCTTTCCTTCATTTGCAACCATCATTGAAGGTCGAAGCTAAAATACAGCTTTCACAACCACTTCCAACATTATTTGTACAGCTATTGAAATAGAAAACATACAGAACTTAATAAGATACCTTGACAAAATAATTATCATTTTATCAGATCAACAGAGAGCAGAAGTCATTTGAGTCTTTGCTTATGATATGCAAGAGAATAAGCCCAGAAAACATCTTTGAAACCAGAAAGTGGCATGCCCAGAGAGCTCATGCACTAAGCATACACCACATTCATTATTTAAACTCAAGCTCTTCAGCCAGGTCCTTGGCAACCAGCAGTCTGGGCATCAAGCCCACCAGCTGAATGGCCACCACCTGGGCTGCCTGGCTTCCTGGGTGGCCCCAGGGAAGTTGTCACCAATGGAGGCAGCAAAGCAGTGCATCACTGACCTCCTGGCAGGCAGGTCTGGGACCCCACCATCTGGGAAACCACACCGACCTTCTTCACACAACTGAGGGAGCCAGCTAGTGTCAGAGCTGGCTGCCTGAGGCAATGGGGAACTCACAATGGGCAACACCAGAGAGAGCTGAGAAGAAAGCAGCCCAACTTGTGGCCCGTCAGGTGAGCTGCACGGTGATTGGGTTACTTCAGTGGTCCAAAGAGCTGATTATTCAACCATCCTACCTGTTGAGAAGCCAGGCAGCCCAGAGACACTCATTCAGGCTGATGACACCATCAATGTCTGCTTTGGAAAGAAGATGGATAGGAACTTCTTCACATCAGTGGTCAGCAGAGGAAAACTGATCTTTTTGCAAACAGTTCAGCAAGGTCAAAAAAGAAGGCCCCTGATCTACAAATATTATTGGAATTCTACACAGCTAAAAACGTCAAAAAATGTGGACAGACCAAGGGGTATAAGCCTGTTTGGAAGACACAAGGTTAAAACCTTACATAAACCACAAAGCTCTACTGGGAAATACCCTGCCAGCAAACTGACCTGAAAGAGCTTTGCCAAGCAGTCTGCATCTACATTGACCTGCCATGTCTGAACAGTCCTCCTGACAATTTCAATATAATGTGTGGTACCGTGGCCTCAGGCTCAGTGAAGGTCCTGTGGTCCATCTGCACAGGTCAGTGCAGAGTTGTGATCTCTCTCAACGTATGACATCTCTTGTTTGACAGTAGAAATGGAGTGTCATATTCTTTTTCCTCCACTCCAATTTCTTGTTTTTTGGTTTTTTTTTTTGGGGGGGTGGGGGTGGTTGCAGTGTCTTGAGTTCACTTTTGAAATAAATTTTAAAAAAACGGTTCAGTGCGCTCATATAAAATTCTTTGCATTTTAAAAGCCCACTCTAACAGGAAGATAAATATCTGGGGACAGCAAGGAGCAGGATGACAATGTGTGAAGCTCAACAGGACTGTAAATGATTTCTGAAAAACTTGTCACAATGAACCCACAGCTCAATGCCTTGGTATGTGCACAGATCTGTGGTGTCAACCTGTGACATGCAGCTATCACTTCAGGACCTTAAAAAAACCCAAACATTTTCTGGAGCTGCACAACACAATCCCTTCAGCAGCTCAACAGGTAGTCCCTGGGATGTAAGCTTGTCCAATAGCAGAGAATTTGCTGCTTGAATAGTGTGTAGCAAACACTCATGATCTCAGCAGGGGAAATATTTTTGTACATGCTACTACATGCAATGGATTGCACAATGAAAAGTGCTGCTGAAAGGGATATACTGTTGCCTGGATGAGATGGATGAGGTGTTTTTGAATACCCTGCATAAAACAAGTGCAGGCAACACACCAGTAATGAAAGTTTTAAAAGTCACTGTCATGCAGCAAGCCAGCTCCAATTAATAACTTCTACGAAGAAGTGCTACTGCTCTGGGGATCTGCACTGCTGTTTTGCCATATGTTAAATACACTTCTTTTTAAGTGCAGATTGCTAAGCATAATTAAGAACAGTAAAGATATTTTTTAATGCATATATATGAGAATATTGTGCATCCTATTTAGAACTGAATTGAGTATTTCCAGGCAGAATGGTTCTTTCTGTGGCACTTCAATTCATACTTTCTTGGTCTATTATTACAGGTAGCCAAAACACACCCTAGTCATTATTCAGTTTTTTCTGACTTCCAACAAAATACTTAGTAATTTATTCTATTCCAAGGTCTGAAATTATATCCACAAGCTTTCACATCAAATAATCCTGGGCTTCTGCACAAGTCTAACATTTTTCTTTATAACACATGAATAGGCTTCTATAAATGCATAAACACATTACTAGTGTCTTTCTTTTTCGCCTCTACTCTGCATTATCTGAACCCACAAACTTTACTTTTTTTTGGTGCATGCGACAAAAGATGGTTCAAAGGAAGTATATTAAAAGCTCATCCCTTTTTTATGCTGTCCATTTAATTGCAGCATTCCCTTTTGTCCACTGATATATTGACTGTGTAGGTCTGTCCAGCCTTGTTTTTTTTCATGGTTCACTAATACTAAAATTTCTATTCTCAGTGATGACCAGTCCTTGTTTTTTTAAAAATATCCTCTGTTGCTTTCCAGATGGTGATGGGAATCTAACTCACCATGGCTTAGAGTTAAACCTAGTGAGACTTGAACTTAGTGTTTGCTCTATTTCCTCTTCTGCTAAGTCTGCTGCAACCCTTTCTACTCCACACAAGCCCTAGTCTTTCCAACTTCAGATCTTCCCTGATCTTTGCAAGTACATGATGTACATCTTCAGACTTCTCTGTTCTCCACGCATAGGAGGCTATTTCAAGGAAAACTAGAACTTTCTCTCTGAATAATACCACAGTTTGAGGTCTGCCTTTAGCTTGCTTGAGCCCCCAAGTGAAATGGAATTTTAGACTAGATTGATTTCCAGTTCTAGTGATCATCCCTGAGCTCCTACGTATGGAAACCCGAAGAAAGTATTCACAAAGCGCTGCAGGGATGGTTGCATGTGGGGCTGGTATTGAAGGGAGAAATATTATCACATACACACAAGAACATCAACAGACTGTGTTGTTCAAAAAGCTAAAGTGCAGAAGCGTACAATAAAAAATATCCTTAAGCACTGCATTCTGTGAATTTTTTTGTTGTGTGTGTAGAATGCTGACAACGTCAAAGACTTCCATCTAGAAAAACACCTGCATCAAATGCCAAAGGTTGTATTACATTACTGTGCCTTCCCTTAAAAAAATATCTAAACTATTCAAATGACTTACTTGGCACATTCTATCAGTGCATGGTGTAGGTCTCTGACTTCTCTGAAGAGCTGAATTCTCTGAAGAGCTGAATGCAGCCCTCTTCATATTTCAATTAATCCATTTTAGTGAATTTTTTTTTTTCTGAACTCTCTCATTTATTTTAGTTTCCTCTGAAAGTTTATTCAGTGTATGCACTCTTCACAAAGGTTGCTAGAACCACAGGTTTTCCACCTTTGCTGATACTTAACAAGCAGTTCTATCGATCACTCCGCCTGGCTGCTCTCTCTCACTGTCATGTTGCCATGAAAGGCAAACATGGGGTAATAGACACTGATTATTTTCTTCTGAGAGTCTGAATTCACTGAAAATGGACCTTTTGAATGCCCCAGTAAATTCTCCTTATAATTTTCAAGAGACATTTTACTGGTTTTCCCCTCCATGTTAGAGGGGATTGGCAGTTTAGCTAAAAAGCTTTAATAAAATTAAGTTTGTCTGCTGCCATAGAAAAGCCTTTAATTTCTTCTGTATTTGCTCTTACAGTTTGGCATATGTCAAAATAATAATTTCAAATAAGTCTTACAGTCTTTTATTATTTATACAATATTAGAGGCAGGCATGATACTTTAAACATAAATTAAAAGGCAATCTCTTGTCTTTGAAAGCATCCATTAAAACTGGACATTAATTTTTATAAATACAGTAACACAAGTATGAAGACTGGGTGTGAAGACTGCAGGCTAGCATACTCTGCTGGTTTTGGCTGGGATACAGTTAAGGTTCTTCATAGTAGCTAGTATGGGGCTACGTTTTGGATTTGTAGTGAAAACAGTATTGATACTACCAAGATGTCTTTGTTATTGCTCATCAGTGCTTACACAGAGTCAAGGCCTTTTCTGCTTCTCACACCACCCCACCAGCAAGTAGGCTGGAAGTGCACAAGAAGCTGGGCAGGGACACAGTCAGGATAGCTGACCCCAACTGACCAAACGAATATTCCATAACATATGATGTCATGCTTAGTATATAAAGCTCAGAGAGGAAGAAGGAAGGGGATGGACCTTTACAGTGATGGCATTTGTCTTCCCAAGTAACGGTTATGCATGATGGAGCCCTGCTTTCCTGGAGATGGCTGAACACCTGCCTGCTGGTGGGAAGTAGTGAATGAATTCCTTGTTTTGCTTTGCTTGTATGTGTATGCTTTTGCTTGTATGCTCTTGCTTTACCTATTAAACTGCTTTATCTCAACCCAGTTTTACTCTTCTGATTCTCTCCCCCATTCCACCAGGGGGGAGTAAGCAAGCAGCTGTGTGGCGCTTAGTTGCTGGCTGGAGTTAAACCATGAAACATAAGAAATGGACTAAGAGTAAAAAGTAACTTGATAATGATGGTTCTCCCACAAGCACGCCTGTAACATGACCTGCTTATCTCAAAAGGATATCACGCTGGTGAATGCATCTCCCTCAGACAAAATTTTTATCTATCATGCTGTGACAGATCTGAGCCTCTCTGAATTGGATTATGAATACTGCATATTGGCAGATACTTTGGATGTTTACAGTGTGAATACATTAAGATACCCCATCTAAGATGTCTGTGAAAGAGGTGGGATAAAAAAAAAAAAAAAAAAAAAAAAAAAAAAAAAA
>WHYT01015468.1:108359-135776 GCA_009806455.1 Tetrax tetrax | reverse complement strand
AAAAAAAAAAAAAAAAAAAAAAAAAAAAAAAGTAATTCAGAACTATTAAAGGACAAACCAGAATCATTGGCTAAGAGAACTATGGCCCAGCCTCTTCATTATAGATACTCAGAAAATGTGTAAACCAGAAACCAGAACAATCACCTCTATGAGACAGGTTTGAAAGAATTCTGGTTCCTATTCTAAAACAAAGTTGTGTGAGAAACCAAGCATGAGTGTGGAGTGTAGTGTGCAGAGACAACGAAAATACAATAAAAGTGACAACGAGATAAGTAATTTCACAGGGTAGAGACAATCTTTTTTTTTCTTTGCCATAATACAGCTTAAATCTTTCCTTCTACTGCAAAGTAAATAAAGCAAATGTATTTGCAGTACAAAATAAGAAGATCCACAAAGGAATGAGGTGGAATAGTTTGTCTTCAACAGCTATTTTGTGCAAGTGATTCTAAACTTCTCCCTTATGGGGACATGCCTAGGAGCAGAAGAACAACAAATTTGTCTTTGATGGCACAGCTCTGCCATCTGAAGCTTTCTCTCAGACCGTAGAAGTCAATTACACTGCCATCTGAATCATTTGGTAAATTGGAGCCAGGCAAACAAGTGTTATACAGAAAATGCAAAGTATATGCTTTAAAGCCAAAAAGGGGAAAGGAGTAGGGCATCTGAACAGGATACGAGGATTAGGATTTATAATCCTGAACAGTGAATATCCTCAGCTGTAAAAATCAAGGAAGTGCCAAATACAGGCAAAACACTGTGTGGTGTTGTGTCAAGAATCCATGCACACATACGTGTCCCAAGGTCAGACCTAAAGACATCCTAGAACTTCCAGAAAGGTCTCATCCATCCTGAGTAAAAAGTCGAAATCTTACATTGCCTTTTTTGTTGGTGACAGAACATCAACTTTCCAAAATTAAAAGTATGATAGAGGAGTCTTTAGAGAAGACAGACAGGAATGAATAGAGGACTGATGGGGAAAATAGAAAAATCTCAATGACTTTAGGTTGTTTGGACAAAAAGAGAAGGTGGAACAATGACTAACCACAATGTGACAACATACTTATTGAAAATGAAAATTGATTAAAAGAATACCTTTTACTAGCAGTCAAGGCTTAAACAAAATTTGTGGAACTAAAATTCAGACTAGAAATTAGGTAAATTGAGTAGAAGCCTTCATTAAGCACTTGTAAAATTTGTGAGGCACTATGATGGCAATGGAGAATGCATGAAGAATGACAATTGCCAAAAGAAAAAGGTATACATATACCTATGTTCTCGTTGTTAATGTCATTATTAAGCACTTAACTTTTTCCTTGAAAATTTAATTTCAGATTTAGGAAAGTAACACTGTGTGATGAAACCAGTGAGTACTGAAGAGAAGTTTGAGAGTGAAGTTAAGCAACATATAGTCCTTACACAACATTTCAGAATTGCATCTGATAATTTATTGGGAAAAGTAATAAAGTCTGTGATTTTCACCTTTGGGAATGCTCAAATATAGCAATAGCAGAGACAGTATAAGATCTGAAACTGAGAAACTTCCCCCACCAAATTATTGGGAGTGAGAAGGAGAAACAAGAGATCAGTGCAGGGTGACCAAAAAAGGTTTGTATCAGTGTTTGTAGAACACAGAAAGGAAAAGGATGCAATGGGAAAAGGGACGCTGAAAACAAAGTGGATTAAGACCTTCAAAGGTGAAGAACTCTAAAAAGGATTTGGAGAAATTGGGTAGTGTTAATGAATCAATCAGAAAGGTTCTTGAGGAAGACAATCATAGGAAAACAGAACATTTAAGATAGATTTGAGGAGATATAAATTAAGAGGAGAGATTTTTTTTTTTTTTCTTTTTGAGAAACAGAAGATTTAGCAGGAAAAATAAGAGAGCAGGGCTTTTTTTTTTTTTTTCCCCGTAATGTACAAGTCTTGAATATCTTCACAGAATGACAGGAAAAGACAAACATTAAGGTGAACACTCACAATACAAAGTTATATTTCCTTGAATTTGAGTTACCAACTATACATTAGCAAAGAGATGGATAGTTAAATGTCTTAACTCTGTAAAGTACAGAAAGGCCTCAGGCAAAACTGGAGTTTGAGGAGTTGCTAGTACAGAAGTTATCATCAAAGTTCTTACAGAAAATAACGTAAACAGTAGGGAAAAAAAAAGTAGAGTTTCAGTGCTACTCACCATCAACCAATGCCCACGATAGACTTATATTATCAAAATGTGCATATTTGTACAGAGTTTAAACCACACATTTGGATGCAGAGCTGATTCTTATTTGCACAGAGTATTTACACAGAATTGGTTGTGGAGGAAAATCAAATACATTGTCATAAAGAGTGAGATCAAACAAATCTCAGACTCTGTACTATCCACCATGTGTTTCTATAGTTTTAGATGCACCACTGTGATGCTCTTCTGCCAGTGTAAATGACATTGTATAAGGCAGACAAACTTTGACCATGACTGGCATTGTATCTAGCATATTTTGACAGCAGTTAAGCCTGACATTAACGAAAAACTGTTCTATTAAACAGATGATCCTGTTCAGATTTATCAGTTCAGGCCTACATGTAAGCCATTTCAGAAGTGAAGGGTAGGCATTTTTACAAGGAGACATGTTACCTGATGTACAGAACACAGAAATTAGCATATCATTTTATCTCTTCAAAATATTCAAAGTTTAGTACAATTGTATTTCTAGCACATTTCTGCCACAAGAGGACATTAAGGCTATTACAAGGTAATAGAATTTTGCGAGTACAGAGTGCCTAGATATGGGAATTGAAGATACCCAGCCATGTCAGGTATCAGGCACACTTTTGCCTAACCCCCTGAGTGACAGCTTGATTTGATTGATATGGCTTGAATTCCCACTACAGCTAAGAATATCAAGTTGCATCCAACGCTGTACGCAGCTGATAACTCTCTTTATTCAGTTCTGTAAAGATAAAAACTGAACTTTTGAGATTTTTCTATCACATAATAATTAGTATGTAGAAGCTGAATATATCGTGCTTGTCATTGTTAAGATAAAACACAATGAGAGCAAAGCAAACTGAGTGACAGAACAATGCAATCCCAACTGAAGACTTTCTGTGCAGTTGTGAAGCTTATATTAAGCATAAAGAACAATCTGCAAAATTTCACCCATTAGAAACAATGGTAAGAACAGCTTTAAGGCAAGGAAGTGACAATTCACCTTTTTGACTACTTGGAATCTGATATCCCACTGACAGATTCTTTGCATTCTATATGCACACACATACACACACAAATGTATATATACACACACACATATATATTCCATGTGTTGGTGCAGTATCTACGCATTGTAATGTAAGCATGTGTGTTTAGCACTCCTTTTTCCCCATTGTCAATTAACCCCGTATTTTGATGCTTATTTTAATATCACAAAATTTTAATAAGTCAACATAATTTAAATCATCCTTACAGAGAAAATTTTAGTCTCTGTTGTTCCACTTAAAATTTGGATTTCCCCTTAAATCACCAGCCAGGGTCATTCCAGGATGAGAAACTAATTTTCTATACCTAAACTTGTCTTCCTTTTGGAATCTAAGTGAATCTCATATATAACATAGGCTTTCTCAATGAACTCTCCAAGGCCTTCCTCCAAGCCTTGTTATTTCCAGCAGTTTGAAAGTTTTTCCATACCTCCACAGGACTGGATTACTGAAATCCAAAGTACTGCATGCACTAAGATTATACCACTAACCTCAAAAATATGCAAAAAGTTTTTTTTTTTTTTTTTTAATGAGATCTTGCTTTGACTAATCAAACTTATTTGTTGTGTTGGGTTTGTGTAGTGGGGGAGCTACAGTGGCAGCTTCTGCAAGAAGCTGCTGGAAGTTTCTCCTTTGTCAGGTGAACCCAGAGAGCTCCAGGGTGGACCCACTAGTGGCCTGGGCCAAGCAAATTTACAATGGTGATAAACGCCTCTGTGACAATGTATTTAAGAACAGAAAAATAAATAAATAAATAAAAAGTGCAGGCTGAGAAGGGGAAGTGTGGGCCTTGCCCTCTGGCCTCCTGCTGGGAAGACATCTTGGCCTGTCCGAGAGAGGAGAAAAGAGAGGATATATGAGAGAGTATGAGTGGCATCTGCCTGAGTCCAATTGTGAGGAAACGCTTGTAAAAGGAGCATCTGAGGATGCCAAGGTCAGAGAAGTAGGAGGGGGAGGAGTAATGTTGCTCCTGGCCAGAATTCCCCTGCTGCCTGTGGTGCAGCCCATGGTGAGGCCGGCTGTCCCCTGCAGCCCGTGGAGGCCCACGGAGGAGCAGGGATTCACCTGCAGCCCATGGAGGGCCCCATGCTGGGGCAGGGGGATGCCTGAAGGAGGCTGTGGCCCATGGAGGGCCCGTGTTGGAGCAGTCTGTTCTTTAGGGACTGCACCCCGTGGAAAAGGACCCCACACTGGAGCACTTCATGGATAACTGTAGCACATGGGAGGGAACCCACGATGGAGTGGGGGAAAAATATGAGGAGCTCTTCCTCTGAGGAAGAATAAGCAGCAGTAACAGTGTGTGATGAACTGACCGCAACCTCCATTCCTTATCTTCCTTGTGCTGCTCCGGGGGAGGAGGTGGAGATAGTCCAGAATGAAGTTAAACCTGGGAAGAGGGGAGGGGACAATGTACTCTTAAGATCTGGTTTTGTCTCTCATTATGTTACTTCAGTTTTGTTGTTAATAAATGAAATTAGTTGCCCCAAGTCAAGTCTGTTTTGTCCATAATGGTAATTTGAATGATCTCTCCCCAACCTTATCTCAAACCTCAAGCCTTTTGTTATACTAGCTTGTCCATTGCTTTCGAGGGTGGAGAGGGTGAATGAGCAACTGCGTAGGGCTCGATCCTGAGTGTGGCTAAACTATGACATTTATGTAGAAGATAGCTTTCCCTAACTAATTCTAATAAATCAGCATAGTCTAACATACTATTTTGTGCTTCAGATGCCCACACAATCTTGATGCCTTACTATGACATCTGTTCTAAAGGACTCCCTATCCTTTATGATGAACAAGATGTAAAGACTTGTGACTTAACAAGACTTAAACTTTATTACCTTAGGTCATATGAGAATTCACACAGTACAGGCCATGATCCTGTAAGTAATCACTCTCTCCATTTGGAAGACCTTTGTCAGTCTTCAGTAGCTTACTTCCAAAAACCCACTGCTTTGTTACCTCTTTAGTAGACGACATTAAAAGTCCCATCTCTGTCTCATATTTTTTTTTATTCTCTGGGAATAAGGAAACCAAACTCTGCATGGCATGAGATGTATCCTGGATACATATCAGAAGCAGCTGCAAACAATTACCATACTTTTATCTAGCATGGGTTCCAAAATCAATTTTCCCCAAATGACTCTAGTATCAAGTATGATCATTCAATTTCTTGATGCAGACTGTTTTGAACTTGTCAACTCAATGTGATTTGATCTTTTTCCTTCCAAAACTTTCACTGTAGTATTTTAGAGAAAGAAAAAAAAAAAAAAATTGTCCTGGATTTATTTCTTCTGCTCATTATATCAATAGAACTAAATAAACCCATAGAGTTCACATCTGGTAAAGAATAATAATCACTGGAAGCTCCTTCCTGGATGCTAAAAACTGTAAGAGAGGTATCAGATAGTGGGAGAGTGGTTCATCAAGCTTCCTAGTCCACTACTGGGATTTTGTTTCTTAGGAACTTTTATGAATCGAGCTCCTTCCTTATTAGGTTAATAAGGGCTAATATTAGAGATCTTCTCATTTAGATTGCTTTTAAAGATTGAGTTCTGACATGAAAAAAAAAAAAGAAATGAAGAAAATCTAGTTTGAGTAGCTATATGGATTATTTACAGTAAAAAGCTCTGCTTTGAAAGAAAAATATACAAAGAAGGAAGGGGCAGGAAGAAGTCAGGCTAATGTTAGTTAAGTCATTATATGTTTTCTAATTATTCCTCCAGGAAGTGATGGGTGATAACTTTTCAGGAAAATTAAGAATATGGATCAAGCCATACAAGAAAAGATACGAATACTCATTCTTACAAATCTCAAAGTTGTTGGCAATTTTTTTTTTCTCTTCCCACTGTTCCCAAGTCTCATTCAGATGCATCCTCTGGAAAACTCTGGATTCTAATGCTCTTTATTAATTAAATCAGTCAATGCTTCATATACCTTCATGTTTCCATGTCTTTGTTTCCTTGGGCACAAGATACAGTTTTAAAGAAATAACGATGTTAGACTTGATACTATAAACATAGGTTTTTCACTTTTTTATCTATTTTTTTTTCCCTTCTCTCTCTCTCTCCTTTTTTTCTGAATAATATCGTACTGTGAAATGAGTGCCTGTCAAACACAGACATGCTGCAAAGAACTTTGTGTGAACTTTGTAGGAATTAGACTTTTATTACAGGAAGCAGCACTGCAGTTTCCTAGGACAATCACCTAACTACATGCCAGCCCAATACTAGTGGAATTACTCATAAGGATTAGAAGATATTCCATCCTCTGTATAAAGACTTCTTGCCAAGGCTGCTATTTCTGCCCACTGTAGTATATTTTTGACATGTGGACACTAGTTCATTAAGGCCAATGATTCATTTTACATAGTCCAGTAAACAGCCATCTTAATGAAATTTTTTGGCTGATAGTCCATTATAGCTGGCATAAGAAACAGCTGACTAAAGTATTCCAATGTTCAGTGAACAATGTGTTTATTAAGGGTATGCAGCTATGCCAAATACAATCATATATAATCAGCTGCATCAGAAAAGTCTGTTGACACATTGGAGAATGTCTTCAGTCAAATGATGCATCTGCTACAAGTGGCAGCTGTTGTGCTCTGGAGTGTAGACAATTAGACACAAATATACTCCTTGGGCTATTTGCAGCACTCAAGCATGGTATTAGATAACACCTGTTAAGCTGTAATCCCTATATTTTTGATACTTACACATCATAATTATTAAAAATATAATTTAAGATATCTAAAGACATGAGATTTCATAAATAACAGTGAGCATAACAACAACGCCACATGTATTTCTGAACTTTACTTTAGGAGAAGCTGTTCAAATATTTCACAAACGGTCAGGCTAAATAAAATTATAAGCCTCTTACCAAAGTCATAAATGCCAAGTACTAAACATATTTTTATGTAATGTACTATGTCCTACAGTGTAAATTTTTATATCTAATTACCGAGGTAAGAATCAGTAATATTGCAAATAAAGGCATGGACATTTTGTGGAGAAGAAATATCAACTATATGAACAGGAGAATCAGAGAAAAAAAAATCCTGTGTGTAAGTTTATGAAGAAATTGAGCATAAATCTTTGCCTTTGGCATAAATATTTATACATGCAGTAAGCTTATTATTGGATTTTGCTTTATTTGACTAGCTCTGGATTTGGCTTCATATCACTAGGTGTGATGATAATTTTGGTTGGATTATCACCCCTCTAATTTTCTGTGAGTGACAAATTTTTATTGTAGTAAGGAAAGAATCCAGAGGTTTATCAAATTCGTTTTTATATATATTAGAAAAATGGACTACTGCAGATGTCCTTTGAAAACACCAATAACAAGAAGTTATTACGAAAGTCTTCCCTAATAAAGTCTTCCTCAATCTAGAAAAATAACATGCTCAAAAATATCAGGATAAATTATTAAACCATGTTTGAATGCTAGGGTCTTACATAGCATACTCAAATTCTTAAACTCTTGAAGTTTGTTCATCATTGATTGAAAACAAACAATGACAATGGTTCTCACATAAAGTGATAAGGCAGACATAGATAAAGTATATACACTTAAATACTCTTAAAAATTATGCTAAAGTTTATGATAATTTTTCCCCCTCTCTTTCTAATAACTGTCTGTACCCAACATGAAAGAGAAAGAAGAGTTTTTGCACAAAATCTAGTCACATAGAATATTAAAAACATGGCTCCCAGAGTGCTATAAACATGTAATGCCTTAGCTAATTTAGTAACTGTTGATTTACTAATTAAAAATTTACTATCCTTTGTTTTCTATTTTTAAAGCAGAATGGAAGGCATCAGGTTGACAGTTCTTCCTTTTAAACCTTCTGATGCTTCTTTTTTTAGCCTCATCTAGTTTTCTTGAGATTTTTAAAAGATAATTCAGAATAGCCCTTAAAACTGGATCTAAGGTATTAAAAAGAAAGCTAGTCTTAATCATTGCATGTTATTGTAGTTCTCTGAATTTGGGTAAAGCTCATAGTGTGGGCATTATAAAGTCATTTACTGATGTTTGTACTGGTCACTTAGCTGTTCATCCTGGGAGTAGTCTCATAAAACTTACTTAAGATTGTTGCCTACCAGCAGTTAAAGGCTTACATATTTGTTCATAAGATTGGAAGCCTAGAAAGATGCTAAGGGATGGCAAAGTACTTATGATGGTCCCTAATAATGGAAAAACAAACACTGGAAAATGGCTTTTTTTTTTTTTTCTATGCAGAAAACACTAAGCAACATATTGCAATGATTTATGATGACTAGATTTTAAACAGAAATTCAGCTTTAAAAAATATATTTTTTTTAATGAAAAATGGGCAGAAGTCTTTTACCCAGCTAGAATGCCTAACACTCTAGACTGACATGCACAGATTTTGTTCAGCTCTCTGGAGATCTCTCAACTTGAGAGGGCACCAGCCAGAGGACACCTGCTGGTAGAAAATTCCCTTCCCTCCAGTGGTACTTACCGTGCTGCTCCAAAGGTAACACCAATGGCATGAAGCATATTGTGATGCAGAGCATGATAACTGCCTCAGAAGTCAGCAGTAAAAGCCAGCACAAGAGCTAGGACTGGGGATTTGATAAGGAACTAGAGTCAAATCTAGTCAGATTTGGCAGAAGCCTAGCAGGAGGGAGAAGCTACCAGCTGCAACAACTCCAAGCACTGATGACCAAACAAACACCCTGCAGCACCTCCTGGGGCCTTATATAGCTGTTAAGCACCTTTTGACCTTTATAGGATTGGTTGGACAAGAAGACAGATTGGACTGAAAAGAGTTGGAAGCCTTTGCTGGAGAGATGCTGAGAGGAACCCAGTCAGGAAGAGGAACCTTCCATGAGACTGATGGGGCTGAAAAACCACACTGGATCAACCAGAATAGTAGTGTTTAGTCAAGTACTTGGAAAGTGAAAAATTCAGCAAGCTGCCTAAAATACAAAATTTCCTCTACTTTTCCCTAAGTGTGCCTCAATATTCTCCAAATATAATGGTTTTTTTTTTTAAAAAAAAACTCCTATTTCCCCTACAGCAAAGAAATCTTTTATGTCTTAACTTGCTGAACATTCAGAGAGTAACATAATTTATATGCCAACTGAATGTGTGACAACTTTTATTGCAGTAAAGATTTCAGGAATATGAGAATAAGCAAACTAAAATTAGAAAAATAATTACTACAAAAGGAGGAACTATGACCATAAGCTCTTTAAAGCTAGATTTTTCTGAACAATAATATGGTCAAATGAAATTAAAAATGCTGCTCCAGTGGTGTTTTTTAACACAGATTCGGAAAATGAGAGCAAAAGGTCCAAACAATGGGTTTTTTCTTCCTTTTTAGCAAAACTTTATTCATGTGCTTTAGGGAGGGTGGTTGCATACAGCTATAGATGGGGACCTTGAAGTGTGCATGACCCTTGTTGTCATGAGAGATGATCAATGACAGAGAAACACATATACTCTTTGCAGCAACACTTTGAGAGTAATAGATTTTAAAAACCCCTCAGTGGTCCTATTAAGTCCGCACTTTAATCAAAATGGAGCTAGTCTGCTGGCACTGCAAATTAAAAAATGTGGTAGAGCAGTATTTATGCTAGGAACTGTGTGAAAGCCAATAGGCACATAAGAGCACCTGGTTCAGACTGATGTGACCCCTGAGAGGATGTGGTTAATGTTCAATGTCTCTCTGAAAGTCCAGGAGGGAATAAACATCACAATCACAACAAATAGAGTAGGTAAACCAGACTCCTAGCCAGGCTGGCTGACTGGCATGTGCAATATCAAACAGTGGAGCAAGGGCAAAATTTACAAGTGCTTCTGTGCCAGGACTACAAGCCTAAAGTAGAGGATGCTGATGGTACTGGGGTTATTCCCACACTCAATGCATTCTCTGTAGCAGGTAAGTCAGAAGGGCTAGGTCACTGGTGAACACATATAGAAGTACTAGATGAAATAAATCAGCGTTAGTAAGTGATCAGGATTGAACCAGATTTATCTGAGAGTTCTGGAGCATATCTTCCTCTTATAAGAGAAACTGAAGGGAAGACAGGGATTTTTCAGGTTTAACATTTACAGTGGTGGATAGGGTGGTTCTAGAGCTATTATTCATCAAATATCTGCATCAGGAGAGGTTCAGACTTGACATTAGGAAACATTTCTTTACTGAAGTCGAACACTGGAGGAGACTTTCTAGAGAGGTGATCAATGCCCCAGGCCTGTCAGTGCTTAAGAAGCATTTGGACAATGCCCTTAATAGCACGCTTTAATTATTGGCCAGCCCTGAAGTGGTCAGGCAGTTGGACTAGATGATTGTTGTAGGTCCCTTCCAATCAAAATAGTATATTCTTTTTTTCTAAATCCCACAATATCAGTCCTAGGGGCACTTGGTGAAATTATTTGAAGATCAGTTTAAAACAGATGAAAGAAAGCTCTTACTTGAGCAGCAGCTGGTGAACATTTGGAACTTGTTGCTACAAAAAGCAGCTGTGTCAATAGCTTTGAAAAAGGATTACAGAAAATCATGGACAACAGATCCATAAACCGATACCAAAGATACAAAGTGGGTAATACAAATGTGTATACTCAGGGATTCTGTGGGGAAGAGGCTGTATAAATTGACTAGACTCACATGCTGTCCCTAAATACCATCCCCTGCTGCCATCGTCAGAGATTGGTCTGACCTAGACTTGGAAATTTATTGGGCTAAGTGCATTGATTGGGTGTTCTCTCCAGAGCCCACAGATGAGAATACTATCAGGAAAACCACGCAGAGTGATATCTAAGGTGTTTTATTCAGAGGGTGATTAGGATAATTTGATTTGGAATTATGACAAGATCTTTAAATTTGAATGATAAAATGAAACATTACTTCCATGTGTTATTTTATTAAACTTGAGAACGTAAGGCCATTAACCTGAAGAACTTTCACAATATTAGTATTTACTACAGTCTCTTACAGAAAGATGAGTTATAAAACTAATGGGTAGAAAAAGAGAAGGACCGAGCAGAGTAGTCATCATGACTGAAAATACACAACTAAAAATCTTTTCAGAAAATTATTCTCCTCAGCTGACAGATAGAGTAGTGAATTTTTATACAGCTGATAGCCAAACCTTCCCATACAAAATCTTATATTAGAGAGCTGACATTTTCATGGGGGTAAGACTGTGAAACTTGTTATTTCCTTCCTCTTCTCCCTTCCACCATACTGTGATTACTGATTATTGCAGGTGTGAAGAAAACTCCAGTCTCCATTTGTCTGAGCTCTTCTGTGTCACATGATAATAAATAGGGCAGCCATGCAGCTCAGTAGCTTGTTACAATTTACAAACCAATTTCTTGTTTGTTTTTTTAAGTCTCTCTCCAAGACTCCAGTGTGTGGAACAGCTGGCAACATACAGTGGCCATCTGCACTACCTTCATCTTTTGAGAATCCAAATTGATTTTCTTCAGCCTAGTGTGTGTAGTTAAGGGGTGCTCATTGCCTGATGATGTGCAGTCACACCATCCAATGTAGCTGGGAAGACAATTTTAGTACAAGAGCATCAGGATGCGCAAACTTCATGTGGCAGATGAACTGTGGAATCAAGCTGGTTTTACCCCTTACATGCAGGGTAAAGGTTAAAACCTGTGTTTCAAAGCTTCAAATATAGATCATTTCTAGATCTGAATATGTCAAGTACAGCCCAATGCCACCAATTCGCTTTGCTGATTGATGATATTTATCCTCAAAGACGCAGTAGAGTCTATTCATATAAAATCAGCAGGGCTTTTTAGGACTTGCACAAAACACTTTCAACATAATAGATGCTTATATAACTCAAATCAGAGGTAAAAATGAGTATGATGCAGACAGACAGTTGTGCATAGAAGTCACAGACAGATTTGAAAGAGGAAATATTGATTAATGTATTTTCTCAAGAGTGGATTTACTTAACTAAACTAAGAAAAAGTGAAGCACTGTGGAATATTCAAAATAGTCTCTCACCTTCATTAATTTATAATAAGTAATTTTAGGCATGCAGGGTACTGCCTTACTTTGCTTGATTTATGAAGACTGATTTAGCAAAATATTTTATCATGCTCCTAACATCAAACTTCAGGAGTTCCATTAAGTTTACTAGAATGACTCATATACTTACAGTTAAATACATATTCAGAGCTTTGAAGGAGCTTAACCTAAATGTTAAGTACAGTGACAGAACTGCATCCAGAATAAATAAACACAACTGATAAGCTGATGCGCATTAAATAATAGAGCAAAAATAAATGAACTTTGCACAAAAAATGTTCCAAACATCAAAAAGTATATCCACTCATACAAATGATATGTGAGACAATGGAAAACAACATAAAATATGAAAAGGATAGTATGTAGCTTAACTTATTTTCTAGATTAAGTATGTTAATAGCAACAGTCAGTAAATTGAAGGTGCACATTTTGCAGAAGTTTATACTAAATAATTTTATTTACATTTATTTAAAAATTTATATAACTTAACTTGCCATAATTCACAACATGATAATACATTATTTAATTCTAAAAGGGAATAATACACCATTTAGAAATTTTTCTTTGGAATGCAAATACTTTGTCATTGCAATAGTCTAACTGAAGTGATATTTGTTAGGCAAACTGTACAGTGTCAAATTTAATTAAATGTTTGCTTGTTAGGTTTCCTAAAAATAGATAGGAAAATTGCCTAAGTCAACTGAAATTATACTGTTCTGTAAAATGTGAGGCAATGTGACTTAAATGTATTTTTCCCTTTCAGTTCTCAGAAACATATGGCCATTAATAAAGTTTTGTGGTTCAGATATATCACTTAAATCTCTTAAAAAGTACATAACGTACTATAGTTAAACAAAAAGATAAAACCCACTTTATATTAAAGCCATGCAAGATTTTGGAAACTGGAGGTAAATAAACAAATAATTTTAGGAAGCAGCTCCAGGAATCTGATTAATCATATGATGACTTGCTCACAAATATATGCTAACATGCATGAGAAGAGATGTTTATTATCACAGCACTGTAGAAAGGACTGATACAGCGTCCTAGACTTTCCAAAGGAAAAATAGAAGTACCAATAGTTTAGCATCAGAGTTTTAGTAAGTCTACTTAGTCCAGCACTTTATGCTAGGAAAATTGAAGACAAGGTGGCCATAGTCATCATAGAATATAAATACCTTTATGTAAAATTTGCACTGCATATGATGTAATTCATAAGTAGAGATATAAACAATTTCTTTCCAAGGACTCATCTGGATGCTAAAACTGTGGAATGTGATGTGGGTAGACATATTATATGCTTAAAAAAACTCAACACAAACTTTTACCAGTCCAGTTCTTTAGCTGGTGGATCTACCTTTCATAACACAAGAAGGCTGCTGCTGTTTCTGAAATGCTCGTAAGTAGGCCTGATTTCTTATATATTTTTATATACCAATATACATTTATTGAGTGCTACGAAACAAATCACAGTAGATGTCAATGCTTGTTCCCAGATGCTGTTTGGGAGGAGGGAAAAAAAAAGGGAAAAAAAAAGACAAATAAGAAAATACCTTACAGTTCAGACTCTTACCTCAAAAAATCCACTCAAAACCCCCCACCAACCTATAGACTATTCTCCATTTCCTAAATTTTGTTCCAGCTATTTTCTATTTACACTGCTGTAGACTAATGTAAGCCTCAGTGACTCCCTTCTCCATCCAGGCTAACATAATGTATATAGTTTCCATAGCCATATAGGTTCCACAGCTGTGATTCTCATCACGGCCAGAGTAGCAACAAAGGTTTTCTGATAATGTCTATCCTATCTTTTTCTTATTAACAGTACATTTCTGGTCTTGGAAATTATTTCTGAATCAATGGTATCCTGAAGCTTTTCCTCTGCTTCCTGCATTTTGGCATGATATATTTGGCAAGGCCAGAGAGGTAAATAGAAATTTTAACACAAAATTATTGTCTTTCGCTTTAAACTCTAAACCTCTTCCAGCACCATTCTCTGTCACTTTTTCTCATGCTTTTATTCTCTTCCCATCCTCTTTCTCTGTTTAATGTTTTGATTGTATGCTGCCTTTCTCTCCCTGCATTTTGCTCCACTGTAGCAGAAACTATTATCTCAAGCAATAACTCCTTGCAGCAATAAATAATGTCAGCTTCAGTAGTGGTCATCAGATTTTTGTCTCCTTTTTGCAGCTGAAAGTGGGGATAACGGTAAGTTTAAAGATAGACTGTGCAACAAAAATCAAGCCCAGATCCCAGTGGTAAGGATTCATTTTCCTAATTTAACTCTCTCGTGGAGGAGAGAATGGAGGCAGCATGGTCTGCAGATTCTTTTTAGAAGTGACTGGGAAGATCAGGAATATCAACTTTATTGCTTCCAGAAATGGTGCAACTCCTCCACTGCGAGGAGAACACTGGACTGAAATATGAAAAGGCATGGCAGTAGATGTTTTAACCATTTCCTTTTATGACTTAGTTTGGACATCTGGTAATCTGTTAATTAGGTTTTGACAAATGAGTGAAGACTGTAGAATTATTTAGAGCTCTCCATGTGTAGGAGTCAGTGTGGTACCTGTAGTTAAAAGTGGGAAAAATTTTCTGAAGGAAAATTATGTTAATGATGCATTTTAGAAATACAGTGTAAAAAGTCACAGACCATGACAATTTTTTTTTCGCACAAACTTTTAATGAACGTTCAAAGCCTAATCCAACGATATGGAATTTGTCAGCATTTCCTATTATCTCCAGCAGTGTTTGAATCCACCCGAGTGTACTGCACTGTTTTCAGCTCTTTCTGCCACAGAGAGATACCCGTGAAGCAGAGAGTTCACTGTTGCCTTCTATTTGAGAAGAACAAAATTCATACCTAGGTTACTGCTTTTCTCCTTTCCAATGGTGTTTTTAAAAAGAGTTAGGAAAAGAAAGGAAAAAGAAAGTTCCATGGATATAAAGATGTAAACATGATTCATTTCTACTTGACTTTGTGTCCATTTCTCTGAGTTACTGTCAGGTCTAGGGAGAAGTCTAGTGATCGTTTTTTTCACTTTAAAAGAAAATAATCCAGCTTTCAACTATATTTCTATTGTGTACTGTTGCAACATGGATTTGGACTTACTGCCTATGCACTACTGTCCTACCCCTTCCTATGCAGATCAAAAAAACACTGCCTGCCTTTCTGTCTGTCCAACGTTATTGTAATGCCATGTCTTATTCACCCTGGGGAGCACAGAGCTGGAAAGCATCCTGACTGTTGTTTTCACAATGCCAAAATGCTGTAGGACACCCTCCATCCTCACATGAGTACATGCCCCCACATCTCGCTCAGTTCTACTGTAGCGTGGGAGATATTATCACAGCTGCTTCTTGCACTACTACATAGATACTCTATTTCTTTTATCAGCAGGGTCTTCCAATCTCCCAAAGATCACACAAAACAATAATGAATTAGTGATTACTTTTCTATTTTCAAAAAATTAAAAATGTAACAGGATAGGATAGTTTGCATATTCATTTTTTTCCAGTATTTTAAATACATTCATTGAACGATAAAACTTAAGAGAAACTAAAAGTTTTTAGTAAGTTTATAGTCCAAAAACTTTCACTGTTCATTCTAGTACATCAGACTAAAATTCATATCTACCTGTGTTTCTTTTCCTTCTTATATAACTTCTGTCTTCACATAGCAAATAATTTTCGTCTTTGATAGCAACTTCCCCTTTCATACAGTTCCAGTAAGTTACACAGGAATCTGATAAAAAGACTCAGCTAAATCCTTTCTGTTGTCTATTCTTTTCTATTTGGGAAGAAAGGAGAAGGCTAAGGGGGCAACTGAAGCTCAGCTGAAGAGGTAAGACTGGGTGAGAGTTAGGTGGGAGGATTTTACTTTCACTAACTGTTGTAGAGTTTGGGACAAGGAAACTGAGTAAACCCCATCTAGAAAGAAAACGATGCAGTTTTTCAGAACAGTTCTGAAATATACACTTAGAAATAGGTTATTGTGCTAGAAAACAGATCTCAGTGGTGATGAATGACTGTACACAAGCTCCCAAAATACTATAAAGCACAGGAATGATTCTCTAATGCCTAAGTCCTATTCTTCATTGTGCTCTAGATGATGCTCGAAGTGGAACTTCTCCCTCACAGGTCTCACAAACAAGGAGGTATACATGTGATTAAAAGGCACCTTTACTTCTCAGAGCAAGTCATGCATTAAATGAACTTGATAAAGCCAGAGGACGTTTTTTAAATATATAAGTTACTCTCAATGCTTAAACACATCAGAATTTGAGACACCAGAAGAGCTGGAAACTCTTTAAAAGGGTCAACTGCCCTTAAAGATTATAATTTTCCCCAAACTGAGAGAAATTTTCTAATGTCAATATTTTTTTTTTCCTCAGGTAAGTAGGCTAGGCTTATTTGTGGTATATATAGTACTGATTCTAATTAGACCAGATACACAATATATGCTTTTACTTTGACTTTTCTGAAACTTGTCCTGGTCTGTATAAGAAGTGTATTGGTTAAAGATCAAATAATACTTTCAAATTCAAACAACATAATCTGAAGGCCAGTTCAAAGTTTCAGAGAGAGCCTATTTTACACAGAGAGTTCATATTAAATTCTAGTCTCAGTATGGACTATGTTGAATCAACACAATGTTTTTGATGGATTTCTTTCAACTATATTTCACTTCTGTTGTATTTTAGTCACTTGCAAATTAGCAGGACCTACATTACTGACAGTTCTACACAACTGTTTCTTCTGTACAGAAATTGTGACATTTTTTTTAGGCATTGTGCAGCTAGCTACTCTCTGGCTACTGAGGATATTGCTGAAATCGTAGCATTGCGTCAAGGACTTCGGTGCAAACAAACCACCCAAATGCTCACCCTGCTTTTTATCAGAGCTCTGTGCAAAGATATGCCGTGAGCAGAACTGACGCAACCCAATTTAAATATAGATAGGATTTGTTTGCATTGATGACATCCCTACAAGATCTTTTACATGACTGTGTAATTGTCAAGTGGATTGTAAATTAGTGTAGTTTAAACATAAACATACAGTTTATGCTTATTCTGGCAAGATACAGGGGAACTTGAGCAGTGTAATATGCTTTTACAGTAGATGAGATGGAGCACTGTAATTTTAACTTTTCTAATGCTGATGTAGAAATAAAACCTCTACTTCTTTAAAATTGAGTTTTCTTAACATAAACACATCATTTGAATGTAATGTCTTCTGTTTTCAAAAACATTTTTGAACTAAAACTGTAGTATGATGTGTGCGAAGACAAAAAAAAATAGAAAAACAAATTAAAGCTATTACAATACGGGTGATGTAGACAGAAGTATGGAAATGCATACTAATAAAAAAAAATCTATCAAATGAAAATATACAGAAAACCTAAAAATTTCTCATCAGTTATCCTACATCTTCCTTTCATCCTTACAGTGTCCCACTTGATTATTTTTGAAATTAGTTTTGATATGTTTCCTGTTTTATATATCACATTTATTTACGGCACATTTATTTATGGTTATATAGTAGCATCAAATGAAAATGCTACACCAAATGAAAGAAATACAGGAGAGATTTCAAACTGACTGTGTTAATTACATGCTGTAAAAGTTCTAGCTTTCCAGGAAAAAGCAATTTCCAACTTCCAAAACCTTGCTATTATTTTCATAAAACAAAAAACCCAAGGAAAATAAAAGAAAAAAATCTTAAAGTTTCAGTGTACTGCTTTTGAATAATGTTATCTACAATTACAAGACAGACAGTTCATTAAATAGAAAAAGGTTTGTTTTACATAAAGCAAGAGAGTACAAAAGCACAGCTTTTGTAATTTTGGTAATATTGCAGTTTTACAAACATATTGCATAGTATGTGTAAGAAAATAGTTCCATTCTTTTTTAATATATATATATATACACACACACAAGAAAATAATTAACATGTTGGTTACATAACAAAAATGGTTATCAGACCTTTACTGAGTACTGACTGAAACAATATGATACTCTAACTTCGATCCAATTTACATACGAATTACAGTGAAACAGCTGATAACAATTCCATAGTTTAAGGTTTGTTTTTTATTTTTTTTTATTTAGAATCTAAAAAAAAAAAATTAAAAAAATACATGGTGTTAGCAACTGAATATCTTAAACATCCTTCATTAAATCCTTCCAGACATTTATGGCTGTATCTTCAACCCAGACTTAATAGCCCTCTGTATCTAAAATGGTTTTAAAGTGAATTCCATTATCCAGTCAAGCCAATGTTTTGCAAGCAAAACAGTATAACTTCAGTTGAAACAAGCATTGTGTTGGCACATTTTGGAAAACACAGTCTTTTGTTTTTCTTAGGAACACCAATATAAACTCGTATGTATGAACAGTAACATAACCACACCACACTGACAAAAAATTTAAACCCTGGAAAAAAAGTGAACAATCTACAGCTCAAAATGCTGTACAAATCTAAACTATGTTACAGTTTCATGTTGTAATTACAACTTGTCATCTCTTCATTCCAACAGAATTAGTAGAAGCAGCAGTGTCATAGTGTTAGATATAATAGAAGTGTCAGTCTTTGGTCTTACCACTTAACCAATGAATGAACTGCAATACAAAACCATACAGCTAACAGTGCTCAGAGAGGTTGGCTGATGCTTTTATTTTTCTTTTCTTCAACAAGAAAGAGACAGTATCCTATAATATCATGACACAGATATTTTTACAGAGGAGAAATCTATCGTATATATTAAATACATGTAGCTAATAAGGTCTTTTCATATATTTCATTGTTGTCGTAAGGATAGCCCTGAAGAAGTCAAACAGCTGCAACACCATCTTAGTGGTTCCCATACAAACATTTTAGTACAAAAAGAAGCTTTATTTGATACATGTATTCATATAATATTAAAAAAACTCAGAGGAATATTTTAGCCACTGATTTTTTTAAAAAATTCTGCTCATATTCATGTGTAAAAATATTCCAATGTCTTCAATCATTCCCTAAAACTGTCACAACAGAGTGATTAGTTAATGGGAAACTCTTGCCTTAACCAGAATAAGAAGCAACATCTCTTTTCTAAAATACAAAATCAAAATATTCAGTTAGATAAGCACTCTACCTAGAGAAATATTCGCTAGACCTTAATCATAACCTAAATGTTAGATATTCTAAATGGCCAACAAAGACTGAAATAACCTGAAGATGGGGTGAGGAATCTATGAGGAGGGTGACTAAAAGAATCTGAAAATTTCTATGGCTTTGCACACAATGACTTCAGCATTATAAAACCAGCACTGAAATACCACAGCTATGGCTCCATGTTTTAATATTGCATTTGTGCTGAGATCTTCTAGTTTCCTTCTGTCTGAAATGACATTGTGGGATTATGCCATTTTTCTGGTATTTTTGTGGTGCACTATAAGTGGAAGAGCTCTAGTATTGAGGTTTTCACTATTGCCGGCTCCAAACATTCAAAATCACTGTGTCTGTTTCTTCTTCCACTCAGGAATGATGACACTGCTTACAGATTATTCCGATTTCATTAGTTTTCTAAATGCATTGAAATTACACTTCCAATACTTTCTGAAATCATTTGAGCTAGAAATATTCTTTAAAATGAAAACTAAGGTTTTCCCCTTCTTACAGTTTTCAATTGATTTAAAGTGAACCATCAATATTATGAAACTCACCAGAATATTAAGACATTATGAGAATTCATTATGTTGCCTCAAAGGTTGCCGAAGCTCTCAAGTACTCTCTACTTCAGACTGAAGGGACTCCAAGAAAGTCCTGATAGTGCAGAGCTATGTGGACTTACTGGCATGGTTTTATTGCCTCCAATGTGCCATCCACACCTCTGCCCTGAGTTTTCTTTATATGAAATGGTAAATTATTCCAGCCTTGCTATTAAAATGAATCTAATTAAAAAAAAAATATGTATTTCTTTTTTCCTACCTGTCTACTCCCACCCAAATTTGTGTAAAATTTGTAAAGGTCGGGTCTTTCCATGCAGTGGGCAGAAACCTTTTTTGTATGCATTACAGGTAAGTAATCACACAAGGTGAAGAACAAACTAATAAGAAATTATCAATGGAAAATTCATTACAAAGTATCTGCAAGCCATCCTGTGGATTTCTTTGGGGACAAAAAAAAAAATCATAGCATGCAATTTGTAAGAAGCCAAAATTAACCATGGATTGGTCACTGTAACCTGTTCATCTTTTAAGTTACCAGTGTATGTAGATGTGCACAGATAATGAATACATAAAGATATTTCCTCATACAGATCTATATACTTTTCCTCCTGAAATACTATTTATTCACATGACTTTCAGACTACCATTCCTTACTTGTGTGCATAAGAAAAAGACATCTATTTCCGTATACTTTTAAGGGTATACTGTATGGCTACATTTTCTAATGTTTCACTATCCCCTTGATCGTTATCTCTTTCTGTCACTCTGACTAAAAATCTTCAGGCTTCTAATGTGTTTTCTTGCAATGTTTTCTAATATATTTTATTTCCAAGTAAAATAATAAAATTCTCAAAAAATAACAAATCAGCTGTTAACAGCCTTATTTTGAAGAGATAATAAATTTAAAATATTTCTTTAACTAGTAGAAACAGCAAATATAGCATTCTTGCTATGGGGTGAAATTCACACCTCTGAAGAGGGCCAATGGAAACACAAGTGCCAGTCAAGCCATGGACACATCTTATGCTGGTCTTCTGCACAGGAGTGAATTTCACCTGAAGTGAAAACAAAACCAACCTTATGAGGTGGTAACAAAACAGAAAGGTAATAAGAGTATTCATTTGCTCACTATCATCTTTTTCCTCTAAGAAAAAGAAATGTGTAGAAATACCCACCTTGCACTGTCTGCCCTGACTTCAGAGCTACCTTGCAAAAGCTGTCATTGCATTGCTGATCTTACATTCAGAAGCCTCTAAAGCTACACGCTAGGTGATGTAACTTAAAGGATAGAATTAAAATGATGCTTACCTCATGTAATCAAGCCATCTTCCACAATAGGAAACATTTTTACACTGTTTTACACTCCTGGGTTCTGCAAGTTTCAAGATACTCTTGTTAATCAATCTTGCAACAAATTTACTAGCAGCATACCAAAGCATTTTTTTATAAGATTTCAGTTACCAAACAAGCCAAACAAGCATGAACACTGATACAAGAAAGAAATCCCACATCAAACTTGTCCAAAAAGGAAGTCAGTAGCGAGACCTGAGTGCAAATGGGGCTGCACAATTTAAACACAGACCTGATAAAGTCAATGTCATATCAATGTACTTTTTAATATAGAATGTCACTTAATGTGTTTTGATATATATTACTATTACTTTGAAAACCTTAGCAGCAGATAGTAAACAAATGAGAATAATAAATATGAATGTCATACCAGTTGTTAGTGCGTTGCTTCTCAGCATTACACATTACATGAGTATTAATGTGTTTGTACTGTGTTCAAATGGCAGCAGTCAGACATAGCTAGAAAATGGACAAGATGTATCTTTGATTATTTTATCTTGGTTTTGCATTTGCCAATTATAAATACTTTGTGAAGAGCAATACACTGATCAACAAACCTCGGTATTTCCCTCTTTACCCTTCTTTTCCAGAAACTGTATGTTCTACTTAAAGCAATCGTTTCACATGCAGTAGCCACAAAAATACTATATGAGGCCATCCAGATCTGACAAACAAGAGCAAATGTCTTCTTAACTCTGCAAGGTAATATTGCTGAGCACTTCCAAAATTTACCTAGTGTACAAAACCCTAGACTTAGTAGACAAAGCGTAACAACACACTTTTAAAGAAACCAAACTCAAGGAGGGATTCTGTCTCTTTTTGTGTTAAAAAACATTTACTGAATTTAATTGTTTAGTAAAGCAAGCATCACACAATGCCTCAAAATTTTAAAATTCAGGGATAAAAGTTCACATCCAAAAAAGATGAATGGAAAATTGTGCTTTCAGACAGGAAAGTTATTTATCACACAGGGGGGACCAATTCATCTCACCATCAGATTCTGGGCAAATTTGTTTATGTACTGTATATATATATAAGTGCAGTTCATATCCAGGTCCTGCAAAAATCTAAAACTATGTGCTTCACTTCATGTAGCAAAGGCACCTGTGTTATTCTCCCTTTTAGACAAAAGGTGATATTATGTTCCAGGTTTCCTGATGAAGAATACATTGATTTCTGAATATCTCACTCCCATCTCTACGTTGAGTGGCAACACAAACCACAAGAGAAGGCAGCGCTGTATTCCTGCTTACAGTGGAAGAAGTTGCTCTGCAGGCCATTTGAAGCGTCGAACTTGTCACAGGGGAAACCGAGCAGAACTGTGAAGCAGAGGGATAGTAACAAAAGGCTATTCTGGTGTGAGGATAAATTGGAGTCATTTTAGCTCCACAAGCAGATGTTGCTACTGGATTGACATGTGGAGCCTGCTCCTGCTGGGGACAGGTAAAGTTTACCATTGGGACAGACGCAGACCTCATAGATAGTCTGGCGAGGAGCTGAAGAGCTGGGTGAGGAGGAGGAGGAGGAGGAGGAAAAGGAACCCACTGGTAGATTTCCCAGACGGATTGTATCTGCATTTAAAAATATCTACAAGAGGGGAAAAAAAAAGGAGTAAGTAAATTTCCTTCAGAATAATGACATGTTCTAAAAATATGTTTTGAGGTATAGTCATAAGGTTTTTTTAGAAATAAAAAAAAAAAAAGAACTATTTTATTAGAAGTATTAGAAAGATTATTAGAAAAATTAGAAATATATATTAGAAAAATATTTTTAGAAATAAAAAAGCTGTCAACATTTCATATTTTCCAATCCTGTGTAGTTGTATACACATTAGCACTCATTACTACAGTATATGCAAATACTTCACCCAATATGTTTATTCTGATACAAGCAGTGTCACACAAAACCATTTTGATAATATTATTGAACAGGTTGAATTTTCACTTGTATATTTTATGATTAAAATTTATTCATTCATATGCGGTAGCATATCCTTGCTCTTGAATAATTTTTATTTTAATAAGTGTGAAGTGATATTAAAGCACATTCCCCAGTGTGTTCCTGTAAGCAGCTGGAAATATGTGCTGAACTGTGCTAAATTGCAGGGGCTTAACAATAGCTACATCCAGAGAATAATTAAATAAGGTTACAGAGTCATATGCACAAAATAAAGATCTTATTTGACCTAAATTAAGAGGAGAAAAGATTTCGGGTTAAAGTCTTATTAAGAAGGTCATCAAGCTATTCCCATTTGTTTCTGAACACTGAATATGATTAAAAAATACTCTTTTCTTTAAATGTCCTTCCATTGGAAATTACATAAATCAGTATGAGACTGTAAATACCAATAATGTTAATGAATCTGTATCAAGTTCTACAATATTTACACTCACGTTGCATTTTCAGGGTGTTGAATAAACAATGAAATTAGGTAACTAAAGCAGAAAAAAGTCATGTTTTCCACTAGCACAAACAGACGAGATTCCAGCTGCTTTGAATTTATTTTTTATATATGGAAGTAGTTAAGGAGAGCCAAAGTAATATCAGTCATTTCCTCAGGTGCAGACTATGAACTTCAAGAAGACAGGTAACAAATCCAAATGGCTTTAAGCCCTGCAGATAGCAGTATGAAGTTTAGGAAAAAGTGAATTCCTTAAATTTTTACTAGTGTTTTTTTTTATAAAGTATTGAAAATCAACAAAGCCAACTTGACATTATATCAAAATGTTGGCAGTACATATAAAGAATCTGGGGAGATATGGTACATATTGCTTTTTTCTACAGGAGAAAAGTATTATTTTATGGTAAAATCAGTGGTATATGGCAGAAAAGCAGCACAGAAGCACTACTAAGCCCATTCTGGAGAGAAGTGAAGGAGAGCAGGCTGGGAAAAATTTAAGGAAAGATAACTGGACAAAATCCCATACAAAGGCTGATGCACAGTCATGTTACCATTCACAGCAGAAGCACTGTAAATGACTGGCATCATCAAAGGAAATACAGGCTGAAAGAAGCCCCAAACAATATCACGCCTGATAACTGTGAGTTCTCCAACTCCCAGAGTAAGACACTGTTATCACTGGGAATTTACACTAAAAGGGGCAGAAAGGGAGAATCTCAGAGGCACAGGTGATAATTGCATGGCACGATGCCTGTTTTAATTCTCATCCTGACTAACAGAGAAATTAATTACAAAATTAAAATGCAGCAAATTATTATCTTTGTTCTGTAATTTATATGACAAAAGAATGATGCATTTATACACACATACACACGTTGCTGCTTTAAAAGTCCAGTTTTATAGACCTGAAGAACTAGGAGTCAAAACTCCCACAGAAATAATTTAGATGGAAGAAATATGGACAGTCTTGGAAACAATTTAATAATATTCTGCTAGAATTACAACTGAAAAAAAAAAAAGATTTCACATGTAAAAACATTCAATTCATCTAGAAGTAAATGTGAAAGTAACCATAGCAAGCTTCTTGCAGGGGGGTTGGACTAGATGACCTTTGAAGGTCCCTTCCAACTCTAACCATTCTATGATTCTATGATAAGAAAATAAAAAAGATGGGGGAAAAAAAAGAATTTTATAGCAAACTAGAAGCTGGGAACTGGTAAAAGGTAGGAAGGAAACAAAGGACATAATCAGTCAGTGGAGTGATGGGTAATAAAAAGTACTTTTTCACATCTCATATCAAGAATAAAAGAAATGTTAACAAGACCACTATTAATGTAACAATTGTGGAATTATCAGTAGTATGGCATAAAAATCCAGTAGTATTCAACAGTATAAGCTCTATGTTAGTAGAAGTGTATCTTTTATACTAAATAGTGCTCACTGTAATTCTCTACTAGGAGAAAGATCAGATTGATGTCAGAATATGACCATGATAAAATACTTTCAATTTCAACAGTAACTCAACAGGATATTAAACAGGAACCAGTAATGTCATACACTTTTAATCAGCAGCTCTTGATAACTTTTAACAAATAGATCTCAAAAAAAATCTGAGACACCTTTTGGACTTTTAATACTGATTTTCAGTAAACACTGACATACTTGGAATATCAAGGAAGATAAGAATAATACTATTTCTATACTTTTGTTTTAAAAAATGGAAGCAGAAGATACTGTAGTATTATATATGTGACAATAAAAGGCACTTCAGTGTAGAAGACATCCATATAAGAAAATCCAACAATACAAGATTTGCTATTTGTACTTTTGGCAGAGTATGCAACTGGCCATTTTGACAGTTTAGCTGCACGGTGATGAAGAAAGATAATGAGAAATTTGTAAATAAAAAATAAGTGGGTTCTAAAAGACATGTCTTGATTCAAACAAGAATTAACTCAGAAAAAACAGAGGGCATATGTGTCAGAGATCAGGCTAGACTAAAATCTCTTGAACTTCTTATCTTTTTTTTTTTCCTAGGAGCTCAATATTTTTATGTGTTCATTTACATCAGCACGACTATGCTTCTGCAACTCCTCATTGCAGATGTTCTGTAGTGTACTGCTCTAAGACTTTAATCCAGTGGACCTTACTCCAGTGTGCATTACACTACAATGCAGCTCAGTTATTTTGCTCATTAAATTAAATTATCTTTTTGAACATAGCTGTGCATGCTTTTTCACTGTTGCTTATAAATTTCACACTGTGATGTACATCAATCCAGGTTTTTCTGGTGTCATAATCTTGACCAGTAGCTAACAGGTCCTGTCCCAGCATGCATCCCAGAACATATGGTTGAGCAATGTAGATATCAAGGTGTCTGAAAAAAACCTGAAGTGGCTTCTTGTGAGGGTGTATCTGTTGTGATGAGTCTAACAAGCTCTATGCCTTTGCAGAAAGCTGGAAAGGCTGTGCAATTTAACAGACTCCTATAGCTAATCGCTAAGGAAGCTCGAGATGAAGAGGATTAACAAAGATGGCTTGAAGCCAGCATTAAATTTTAATCTGTATATATGCTGTCAAGGTTATAAATAAAAGACTAAATTTACAGACGCAATTGTTATCTATTAGTTAAGCAGGAGTTCAAATATATCATCATAGTAGCCAGTACATAAGGGATTTCAGAGGAACATAGTCCATATTTGAGGATATACTGAAATTCATGGCCAAAAAGTTCTCCAACGTCAGTAAAACTTAAAGTACTTACCATTTTATGCCTGATGTTATGGTTAAAGACAAAGGAAGAAAATAAAAAAACTGAACATTTTTATGTTCCCAGGGAACACTGTTGCTAGACAAGAGTAGTTAATGGTAGTGCCTGTGGACATGGTCTTTTTCGTGCTGTGAAAGGTACTAGATGATAAGCCATTTAAGACTTCAAATGCATCAAGGCCATGCAAGCCAGTCATTCTCTTTCTGAGAGTCTCACACCTCAGCAGATTAATAGGCAAGGATAAAACCAAAACTTTTATTCATTCTTGAAACATTGTGGGAGACTGACTGATGGATGGACTGACTTCGATGGATGGACTGCTATTTCACATCAGAGAGCAGAACATTGAGCAGCATCATTCCCTTTAAATACTTGAGATTTAGAAATCCTAGATCAGTGCTTCATCTTGTGCTGAGAAAAATGTGTTAGCCTTATAATATTTAAAAGTAGACCTGATTCCTGGCTAATTAAAATAGCAAACTGAGTCAGTCTGCAGGGTGTGTGATAGGAATGGAAAAAATGTAGTCTTTTTACATACTTTTTTTTTGCTAAAGGAGATCTGGAAGTCATCTGCTCATTAGACTGCGTTGTTCATCTGAACAATGAGAGAGAAAAGGAAAAGAAGGCAAGCCAGAAAATATAGATTATCTAGAAATGAAATAACTAAATTGAAGGAAAGAAGTTTCAGCAAGATATAGACTTGAGGTAAAAAATAAAATATTCTTACAAGTCGTTTCATACAGGAATATAAGCCTGCCATGTACGAAAGTTCTCACTGTGTCCTTGACTAAGTCCTCTCAAGAGAGGTGATGATAGACTAAGTTGATAAAGCCAAATGAAAAAGTTAGAATGTATAAATATAAAATAATTTTCTGTATTCTCATACAGTTTGAGTAGACGGGTAATTCTACAG
>WHYT01015468.1:24345-108339 GCA_009806455.1 Tetrax tetrax | reverse complement strand
ATGGGGCTCTGAGCAACCTGATCTAGTCAGGGAGGTCCCTGCTTCTTGCAGGGGGGTTGGACTAGATGACCTTTGAAGGTCCCTTCCAACTCTAACCATTCTATGATTCTATGATTCTATGATTCTAAAATGGAAAAGGCAGCAACTACTCAGAGAAATGCTATTTCACATCAGAGAGCAGAACATTGAGCAGCATCATTCCCTTTAAATACTTGAGATTTAGAAATCCTAGATCAGTGCTTCATCTTGTGCTGTATTAGCCTTATAATATTTAAAAGTAGACCTGATTCCTGGCTAATTAAAATAGCAAACTGAGTCAGTCTGCAGGGTGTGTGATAGGAATGGAAAAAATGTAGTCTTTTTACATACTTTTTTTACATACTTTTTTTTTGCTAAAGGAGATCTGGAAGTCATCTGCTCATTAGACTGCGTTGTTCATCTGAACAATGAGAGAGAAAAGGAAAAGAAGGCAAGCCAGAAAATATAGATTATCTAGAAATGAAATAACTAAATTGAAGGAAAGAAGTTTCAGCAAGATATAGACTTGAGGTAAAAAATAAAATATTCTTACAAGTCGTTTCATACAGAAATATAAGCCTGCCATGTACGAAAGTTCTCACTGTGTCCTTGACTAAGTCCTCTCAAGAGAGGTGATGATAGACTAAGTTGATAAAGCCAAATGAAAAAGTTAGAATGTATAAATATAAAATAATTTTCTGTATTCTCATACAGTTTGAGTAGACGGGTAATTCTACAGCGCTGCAAAGGCATGTTTCAGGGCTACTGCAAGTAAGAAACGGCAGGAACTGGAGGAAATGTGGAATAAATGAAAGAAAGTTGAAAGTGTGGTGTTCATCAACCAATATGAGGAGACAGTGTAATGACAACTCACTAAATAAAACTTTCATATTCCCTTAGGCTCTTCAGAATCAATCCGAACGATGACAATGCAAGATTTTGTCTAGTCTTTTTGCTCTTCTGCATATAGTGTCAGAAGCATACATACAAATAGGATTTTATAGATTGGGTCTCTAGACTTAGCTATATAATTTTCACATGCCAGTATGTTTTAATATTCAAGGTGAGGTGAACTACAGGGTAAATCGCAGTACTTTAGTTCACATGGGCCATTTGTTCTAACACTTATCTGTGTTTTTGACATTTATTTTAAAACCACTCACCTAAACTAGCTTTCATTAAATCTGAAAGATAGTTCAGAGGCAAAGAAAAATATATTATAGTGGAAAATTAAAATATTAGCTTCATAGCGTATACACTGTAAAATCTAAACATTTGCTGGCACAATACCTGGAACCATATCTGTCATAATGATTAATAGCATTGAGGAACAGTTAAACAGTGAAACGAATGTGATGACTAGGAGGAAACTGAATATACTAAACATTTGGAGAAGACCAAAAGATCTAGTACAAACTTTGTACTGAAAATGTATTTTCTACAGGAGCAGGATAAACTGACCACAAGACAAATGAGACCTTTAGGCCAAAGCGTGGTCTGGCGTGGGAATGTTCTCTTTCTAAAGATTATACCGGAAACACATGGACAGAGCCAGCCTGGCAAGTTTCTTCTTCTATTTTGTTAACGTTGCTCCCATTCCCACCTTCATGTTATGCCTGAAACTACTGACAACTGAAAGTGATTTGATAAGTAACGTGTATATATGTTAAATATAACATTGTACATTACTGAAGTGTGCAGTTCCTACTCGAATGGAAGAATTTATGTTTTGACTCTTGAATACTGAAGTGATGTTTATGGAGTCATATTTCATTTTAAGTACACGTTTTTGTAAATTCATGTTAAATAAACACAAGTATATATTGTAACTTCTGAGTTATAACGCCAGTGCAATTTATATGGGTGGCTACTGAAGCAAAAACTTTATGGTGTATTTATTCTTTCTATTAGGGAAATAATTTTCAGGGATGATCAACTGGGCTTGCTGTGAATGTTGACAAGTAGAAGTTTGCAAGCTCCAGTGCTTATGGAATGCCAATGGTAATCTCATACACAAGAATTCCCAGAATCAAACTCTACATGATATTAGAAGTCTTTGCAAACTTATTCAATCAAGGGACAGATGTAACTTCTTTGTGACTTATGTACCCATCCCAGAAAGGGAAATGTATTTGGAACATTTGTGCTTAGTTTACCAAGTAAAAAAACCTTATTAATTGATTACCATTCAAATCAGAACTAGATTAAAATGTGATATGAATGGAAAAAAATGTTTTATTTATACATAATAATTTATTCATTGTCACTTCTTTTTCTAATAAAATGGCTTATGGTGTTGGTCTTAACAATTTGCCCACGAACAAACAGTTCAAACATGGGTTAAAACACTTTGATTTTGTAGCTTGGGAACAATGTATTTTGGTTGTAGACTTCTACATAAAAGCATTTTTTACTACTAATTTACACATTAAAAATTGATTTAAATGTAAAATAAATGGTTTTACTTAAAAATAAGCTGGTATTTAAATAATTTTAAATATCTGTCAAAACATCTTAATAGAATTCTTGAAAACAGTGATTAAAAAAATACAGAATAATTTGCCTTCGTTTCCACTAATCTCTTTCCTCCCAGACAACATTGACAAGTCAACTGGTTAATATCACAAAAAAGGGCTTTGAAAACAAAATGACCACACATTCTTCAGACAATTTTTTTTGGTTAATAAACTGTGGATTTTTTAGCTGTAGAGCCTGCCCTTGCTTATTTTATATTTAACTCACTTCATCCATATCAAACATTTAAATTTTTTTTTTGCAAACATTTAATCTCAGACAAACATAACTTTGCTGAACTGAACTAATCTGGGAAATGTTGTTGCCTTTGATCAGCGATTCCTCTGTAGTCAAGGCAAGCAGCTTGCAGGACAAGGTAATTACATTTCAGTGTATTTAGATAAATTAAAAAAAAATTTTTTTTTTTCAGTTTACAAACACAAAAACCACTCACAAAAACTCCACCAAGAACAAAGCTTTTAAATGGTACTGTTGGTTTAGCTTAGAAGTGAAGATTACTTCAGTCTTGTTACGTATTAATCTCTGTGTTAAATACATCTCCTAGACTTAAAAAGAGAACCAGATGGGATTATAAATCAAATGTTAGTACTATATGATTATAGGAAAGATGGGGAGAAACTCTTCAGCACACCCTGTTGTGAAAGGATGAGGGGCAATGGTTTTCAAATAAAAGGAATCAGACTAGACATCAGAAAAAAAATTGTTTACAATGAGGGTGGTGGAGCACTGGAACAGGTTGCCCAGAGAGGTGGTGGATGCCCCATCCCTGGAAACATTCAAGGCCGGGCTGGAAGGAGCTCTGAGCAACCTGATCTGGTTGGAGATGTCCCTGCTCCTTACAGGGGGTTTGGACTAGATGGCCTTCAAAGATCACTTCCAACCCAAACCATTCTACGATTCTATGATTTGTTAGTCTCTACAAAATAGTCGTGGGTGTATGCTTCATAAACTGTTTTGTGCTAAAATGGTAAATATAAACTTGGCCTCTTGTCTGCCACACTGATTTTGAGTAAACTTTGTCTGTTAAAGAGTGTTGCCCAGTTTTAAGGTGATAGTTATAAGCCTTACCAAAGCAACAGTCTCATTATGCTAGAAACAACAAAATACAGTCTACAAATGATGCTATGGTGTGTAATTTGACAAGGAATACAAGGGCGTAAAGAAGTAAATGGGAAAAAGGTCAGAGACAGGGTGACTAATATGAATATATTTGTAAAAATGAGAAGCCTCCATGTGTCTTTCTTTTTTTTTTTTACTTAGTCTTTGATAGTCAATGCGACACAATGAAAGTGCAAAGCCTAACTTACATAGAAGCTGCTTGCAAAATACACGGCAGCTGCACAAGTCTCCTAAGAGCTAAGGCTAGTTAGCAGCCTTCTCCTTCAAAGGGTGAAGTATTGTCAAAACCATTAAAATTAGTTGTTAGACCAATGAGTGGACAACATCAAATAATCCTTTAAGCTTTTTATCATTAAATGATAATGTGTTTCAGGTTCAATTCTAACATACTTTTACACCTAGCAAAACCTAGTATCTACAGAATTCAAAACTGATCCGTACTTTTGCATGGTGTTTGTAAGTGAAAGAAGCAGTAGTCAACTAGCAGTCATTGTGCTGATTTTCCAGACAAGAACTGTTCTTTTTCTTCTTATGTGAACGAACAGATTCAGCTAAAGCCTGTAGCTTCACATTTCATTTTACTTCTAAATGATTACTGCTTTAAATCATTGATTATGGTTTATTTATAAAATAATACATAGTTCACAATTAAATGCCATGTTATAATTGAAACAAAGGATTCTGATGATGCCTCAACTCACAAGGGTGTAGCTCAAGAGCTTTAAAAAGGGCAGTAGAATCTGAGTCTAAATGAAAGCCCTCAGTATTCAGTCTGAGTTCACACACAGTATTCAGTCTGAGTTCACACATTATAATTCACAATAGGACTAAAAGGATTATTATAATACTGCAGTAAATAAAAATAAAATATATCAAACAGCAGAATTCAGAATGTTTGCAGAGGCTTTCAGTTTAAGATGTGGGAGCCTAAAGATTATACCGCATGAGAAATGAGGCTAGAGAAAAAGTATTTCATTAACACTTTTATGTTCTTAAAAAAAAATTCTGAAGTTATTCTTAAATAAAAGAAAAATACATGTTTTATAGATTAATCCAC
The DNA here is from genome assembly GCA_009806455.1 of Tetrax tetrax. Lineage (NCBI taxonomy): Eukaryota > Metazoa > Chordata > Aves > Otidiformes > Otididae > Tetrax > Tetrax tetrax. Next base: position 103,610 of record WHYT01015468.1, on the reverse strand, counting down.
AGTGAATTCATAATGTTCTTCTACATTGCTATAATTGTTTGATTCCAGTTGCCACATAGCTATTTTCTGGCATAATAGGGCAAATTTTTTTATAATAATTTTTAAAATAAGCTTACAAACATTAAAAAGTTGAATTTAATTAATCAGTGTGAGAATAATACAAAAAAAAAAGGTACTTTTTCTAGTACAAAAAAGTCTTATCATAAAAATGGTTCACAGATCCAATTCACAAAGACAATATTCTTTTATTCGTCAAAGAAACCTGCCTGATAAAGCATACATTTTTAGTCTATCATGAAGTTTATTTTTACATAGATAATTTGTTTTGTTTTAGAATGTATTTTCTTAAAAATGAGTAATGATAAACCATTTACACTTTTTTTTCCCCTCCATACTGCTGGAAATCTGTGGTGTATCTTTTGGGCTGCAAGCAAGGACACCAGTCAATATTTCGTTATGTAGACATTTTATCCATCAGATGTTTATCCTGGTTCCTCACACCAGGCTGTAATTAGTACAGCGATTCCTTAATGTGGTCATGGTAACTTTGCACAACTGGTAATGGTGTGGAAGCTCATTCTATGCCTTCCAAAGTGTTTCTGAATTTTCCTCTGACACTCTCCAGTATAAGAGAGAAAACAGCAGACTGTAAAGGTGTTGGTCAGACCTCAGGATGAAATTTCTCTGTGGATTTAGGGTACAGTTCTTTACAAATCTTATTGGAATTGCAAGTATTAAAGAGACAATGAGACACTTCGAACTTTGTCAGATGTTTGTTTACAGAACAGCTCCTTGGGAAAAAGGGTGAGGAAAGGTTGGTAGCTTGTTTTCTGATAACTATCAATCTAACATCTACATGGGAAATCTCAGATCTGCAAAGTCTTACCATCTAGAACAATACAATGATTTTTAATATATGAAGTTTAGCTAAGTCTGCTTTACATTGGCCTTTTTTTTTTTTTCTACAAAGCACTTAATACTGAATTGAAAACCAATTCTGAGTAACACGTAATACAGTCCTTATAACTTTTCTTGAGTTCCCATTCTCAAAGTCCAACTGAGGCCATAGTGCATTGTTTCTAAAACAACCTTTTCAATAAGTTTTAGTAAATATGTAAGAAAAATCAGAAGTCATACAATAAACTCACAGTACTTATACAGGCAAAAATGCCTGATGAATCCACAGATCAAGTATTTGTACAAAGCACCACAGAGATACACGATACTAAACCAAGACACTATAAATACAACCACCGCTTCAGGGATCATGGAGGATTGAGGAAAAGTAACAGTCTTTTTGTTGTTTGTTTGTTTTTCTTTTTGATTTTCACTTGAGTATTACTTTTTCCCTCTGGCAATATCATGAATGGAAAGAACAAAGAAATACATTCCAGGTGAAAAAAATTATGATAATAAATGTAGAAAACATACTAGATTGGGCCAGGTAGCGATTTATGGAGGGGAAGCAGGAAGCTGTAGCCTTTGTAATAAGAATATCCACAGAAAGGAGAAGAGTGAGGGAGGACAATATTTGCTATTAAAAGAGGATTAGATTGTCCTTACTGCTATCTCGGCAACTTTAGGAAACAGTAACATTTAGAGAAGTTGTAAGATGAAAGATTGTGGGAAGAGTTGGCTTTTGGAAAAACTTAGAAATAAGATGAGGCATGTGGCGTATAAGTATTTGAGGCTCTGAATTAGGACAATATTGTGCTTTAATTATGCAAGACAGATACTTACATCAATAGAAAAATGTCATCAAAGTAGGCCTTTGGTGCAGTATATTGACAATAAATGTTCCTGTCTGCATTGTCATGCAAAGACTGTGCATTGCAGAGGATTATCTGTCACAGATGTGAATGCTGGTTTTGTTTGTTATTGCTTATTTGAATAGTTCGCAAAGTATCTGGGAACATTTGGTAAAAAATACGAAATACAAACACAAAAGGCAAAAAATTTCTGAAGAGCTCCATTTCCAATTAGATATTTACATTAAATAACCAGTTTTCCAAAAATGCTGTAACCTCGCAAGTACTGCTGAGAACAATTTGGAAATCTATCCGTTTTTTAAAAAAGCCTAATAGGAATCTGAGTGCCTTTGATATCCTTGCAAAAGTTTTTTTTTTTTAGTTATATCATTTTAAGGATTGAAGATGAAAGGACTCCCATACCAGTCATCTTTCATGTGTTTCTGCAATACATGGATTGCCAACCAAACCAGTGACCTGATTTAAAATTGTTTTCATGAGTTCACACAGGTTTACACACGAAGAATCTATACTAAAATCTTTTAATGTCGAGCCGATCACTGAAACAAGACACTGATGAAACAGTACAGTGAACATAACGTTAAAGTACTCTCTCTCTCTTACAGAGACAGTAACTTTTCAAGGAAATAAACCATATATAGAGCAAATTTGTCAAACTTCTTCATCATAGTTTAATAAAGTATTAATACAAATTAATCACAACTTCTGTCATCACATTCATCCATTTTTTACCACTATCACTTAGCTATCTCTGTCCCACGGATATGCAGAAGGACTGCGTGGCTTTTTCCTTGACTCTTAAATTAAAAATAATTCTTATCTATATTCATTTAACTAACTTTTTTTTTTCAGTGTGAATGAAACTCAGTTATTCAAATATTTGCAAAAAGCAAATAAGTATTAATAATTGAGCAAGCTAAAACAAAATTACTTTAATGTAGGCAAATGCAGAACACTTCTTGTGATGTTTACCTTGCTGCTGAATAAACTATCCTCACATTGTTTGCATTATGCTAGGCAGAGCTGTAGAACATTTCTCTACCATTTGAACTTACCTCCCCTTCTGTAGACTGTAAGTGCAGTTCTTTCCTACAGGTAGCCTTTAAGTCTCCTGCAGCTGCATTGACTTGCACTCCCCTGGGTGCTTCCATCACCAAAGATCTTGTAGGAGATTCAAGTCTGAAAGACAAAAACAGACACTAAGAAAATATCCACCGAATCAAACCACCAAAACCACCCATGCCCCAAACCCACAAATGTACATACATACATGTATTTTGAAAGGTAAAGAAGTAAAAATTAGTTATATGTGTGAATATCTCACTATTTTCTATGGCCCAGAGAAATTAAAAAAAAAAGTATGTGTTTAAATCCATTTTTATTGAAGACAGCATTTAAGTATATACTGATATAAGCATGTATGCTTAGTGATGCTTTCTGGCATTAGTATCTAATTTACTCAATAGTACCAATACTGAAATACAGGTACTTAAGATTCCACATGTCTCTCTGAGTGCTTCTGTAATGACAGGTTAATAACTAAAGTCTGCCTAGTGACCGATGACAAATGTTTATCTAAATAAAAAGAAAACAAAACACATCAAAAGTTTTAAATAATGATGTAAAACCGATTAGAATGACAGCTTTCATAGGCTCATTCATAGGTGTAGCAGCATTATGTATGAAGAAGAGAGAAAAAAAAAAAGTCTGTTATGTCTCTATTATTGTGGGGTTTTTTACATGCTATTTTTTCTGTTCTGCAAAATACTCATTATGCTCTTTAACCCTGTTAACAGGGCTAAGATGCTATTTCTACGTCTTGGAATCTTTCCTCAAATCAGCTATTCTTGTTCTACTCCTGTCAGTCTTTCCATTTCTCTCTGCTCTATACTCAAGGTCCTCCGTCCACCCCAATGCAGAACTATGATACTTTCTTTGCTACGTTATCTCTCAGTATTGTGCAGTTTTCTCTTCAAAAGGAAGTACTAATGCAAGGATTTCATAGCAGTTGGGCTTACACACTGAACAGGAAAGATGATCGGATGAAAACTGTATTGAACTAGGAAATAAAAATTTGTATTCCGGTTGTGTTCAACTGTAGACTTACTGCATAGCCTCATTAAGAGCAAGACAAATATATAAATCTATTTATATCCCAATAATATAATGACAGAACATAGTTCCATTTTACCTGAGCAGAGGCTTTTTCTAAGATGAAATATATTAATGATAGAAATGTCTAGAATGAGTATCTTGAGGAAAATACTGTATTTCCCTCTTCAACAAATTGTATTTTGAGTGTGAGGTCATGTCCATCCAAAAATATAATGACATACTAGATGTATAAAAGAAAGAATAGTTTGACAAAGAATTTGCTAAAAAAAAAAAGCCAAATGAAAACTCTATCAAACAATAGAACATGAGAATTTCAGTGTATTTCAGTGTACAGAATAGTGACAGATTAAAATTTTGAAACCAAAATGCCACATTTGCATGCAAAATAAGTCACTGAGATGGTGTCTGTGAAATATTTCTGTTTGTTACATCCCACTGACACTCAATTGGGGAACGACAAAAAAAAAAAGAAAAATGGAAAGCAATTATCTGGCAACACAAAATGAAACTAGGTGTCCAGATAGATGAAAACACTATTTGTAGCTACCTATATAAAAAAGCATACAAGAGATATATATAGATAGAAGCATTAAAAAAAAAATCTATATTTCTGTTTGTGCTAAGACATTTTCTTTCATTTTTTGACACTCTGCAGGGTGAAGTTAATAGAAGGTTCTGTAATTCTTTGTACCAGGGAAGAATCTAAATATCATACACTATTCAATCATGTACATCAGTATTTTTCAGGTTGTGACTTGTGAACTTCTGATAACTATAAGACAGCAGAAAAAGAGCTTCCAAAAAATTTCAGAAGCCATATAAACCATGATGTTTAGAAATTACATTTTAAAAAGTACTCTGTTGCCTTATTGAGGTTTTACTTTGAATTTAAAAAGAAACTGAATTGTATGAATGTTAAATAATTTGATACCTTCATTCTATATTTTTCAGCAGCCTATTTTTTTTGCAAATTATAATATACCTTTCAGGAATATTAACATCTTACAGTGATTTCATATGCCATTTCATAATCATGAAGACAAAAGTGTTCTTACCAACATCTATTGCATTGAATTGATGGATATTAGCAAAGTCACAAATATTTCTGGTTTCATAACATCAAAACCACTCTCAGGCCTGACTGAAATTTTTCAGCAGGTGAACAATAAAAATCTGTTTAAGAATATCTTTCAAGAAACTATGATTTTATTTGTAGAATAAACTTTTTTTTTTTATTCCAAAACACGACAGTTGTTTTGCCCAGTTTCAACACTCTTTTCCATGAAGTAGATTAACATAAATTACTTCCAGTTTGTCTAAAATTAAGACATTTGGGCAATTAACTTCTGAACTTGAGAAGATGTTGTTATTATCAGCCTTCTACACACTGTGGAGAAAAATTTTCTTTTTTTCAGCCAATACATACATTTTCAGTAGTTTCCTGAAATTAAATAATGTGATAGAAATGTCAATGAATGGCTGATGATCAGCAAAGAAATTTTTAAAACACCACCCATCTATTAGCAAAATTGAATGTCTAAGTCTGCTTTACAGTTATTAATTTACTTTTCTTCTTATTATTCTTCATATGATCTACATCTGAAAAGTGACTTAGCTGTGCAATCTGCAGCATGCTACTGGAAATGCAGATGTCTATACACATAGAGATATTTTTTCCTTTGAGATAAGTTATGTTTTATATGCAGTTGCTTTATAGTATTTTTTCTTTGTTATATTTCTGAAAGCTTTGATCTCTACTATAAACTTATTGTGACACTCCACATTGTAATAATTCTCACCCTCCAAGGAAAAGTGCATTATTACAATAGCATATCAAGAATTTGCTTTTCTTTCAGATTTACTGATGGCCTGTCACAGTGGCATTTACATCTATGAGTGAATCTTATTCATATAATTTAATTTTTCTTTCCCAAACAACAAACATCTATGATGGAGAAGGTAAGTATTGCTATTATTCCACAGAAATGACAACAATGTAAGAAAAACAAAGAGGCCTTTAAAAAGAGATTTTTAAATAATATAATCCATCAATTGACTTTATGTGAGGCAGACAGATGATGTATTCAGAGAAGAGAAGGGCTTTTTTCTTTTTAATTATCAATGGTTAATCTGTGAAAAAAAAATATAAAGGATCAAAGCTATGTGAATTTGAGTTGAATTAATTAAATAATTATTGCTAAAAAAGGAAACTGTTCAAATAGCTTGAATATGTTCCTTTGAAGGTATTAAAATATTTCTCATAAAAAATGCAGAAACATTTATTTTTCAATTGGAACTTTCTGTTTACAAGCTGACCCAGATTGTATTAGAGAAAATTAATGGAAAAAAAATATGAAGCAAAAGGTTTCATTTTGCATTTTAAGAAATATTTTAGATTTACCTCTTGCATATCCCTCATACTCACATGAGATATATTTTATCTAGGTGAATTTTGTTCTGTTGGCTATCAGAGGGTATTTCTTAAAATAGAAGAAAATAGAAGATTCATCTGTGCAAATGTGAATAATTTATTTGCTTCATATCTATTTAGGTAGTGGATCCAACCCATGCTGTTTACTAAAATGACTGATATGAACCTCTACCAATTTGGAAATTGTATTCAAAACAGGGGATTAAAAAATATACTGTTAGCTAGAGATTGTACATGAAAAGCTGGTACTCATTTTCCCTTTACTGGGAGTCAAGAAATACTGCAATACTTCCAGGCAATTAACTTTTACAGATGATGGTCTTTCCAACATATGTTGCTGTGGCTTTTTTCAGTTAGTATAGGAATATTTGTTATTAAAAAAAAAAAAAAAAGGTTTGCAAATATAAAACCAACAGAAAGTCTATACATTGACTTCGTAGCCTTTTTGTAGATTTCTACAGGTTAAAATAATTGTAAGATTGATTTTGCTGCCTGTAGGTAGAGTGTCATGGCAGACTGGGGCTGCAGAGAGGTAAGACACACAAAGAGGAGAAAAGAAGGCAAATGGATGTGCCAAGACTCTCTCTATCCCTCTTACTTGTAAATAAGCACTCCCAACCCTGAAATCCCATAGAATGCAAGGCTTTCCTCTTCCACAAGTGAAACTATTTTGTTCCAAATAAGAATTAAAAAAAAAAAGCCAATGTTGAAAATGTTGTTTTCCAAAAATCTCAAACAAATTTAAATGCATATTCTTTCCATTTCTATTATTATTAAAAGAACTGCTGGCTCCCCCGGCACTCAAGGAAACTGATTTCAAGAGTCCTCTAGTGAGACCCAGAGTCCTTAAAGGAGTCCACGGAACACTGATGATGCTAGATAAAATTAGGGTTTCCATTCAGTCCATTTCCTGGAAGTCAGGCTACAAACTCCAGTAGTATCCATAAAGATAACCTGGCACTTTTATGATTGTGGTGACATAAAACCTGGAAGCCTTTTTTAAGATATTGGAACTATTCAAACAGATGGTTCTTGAGCAGCTGCATTTGACTTCACAGTGGGAACGCTATGAAAATAAAACTACTATTCACTCACTTCAGTGTCGTTACTTATACTATTCACAAGATTATACATGTGTTTTAACATATACATAAAAGTGAGTAAAAATCACTTTCTGATATCTTTACACTTGTCAAAATGTGCACCTCTGCAAGATGCATATGAATCATTGCTAGAATAGTTGTTTTTTTTTTTCCTGAAGCTTGTTGCATTCTGATATTTTAACCAAATGCTTCCATTTTCAGGATGAAATATTCTTTTTAATTGAAGTGGAAGGGTAAGCACGCAGATCTTGTGAATCCTTAATATTGTTCATTGCTCATCAGCTACCCTTTATCAAGAAGCAAAATTCTGGTATATTCATGTGAAGGTCTCTTTGATTTATGTGGGAACATTAAGGTCACCATTTGGTGCTCTAGTTTATGACTTCACAACATAAGTCTTAAGTAAGAGAAAGTTAAGTCAATGTTTTATGCAATAGGTAATGGTCTAAACTAGAAAATATCTGCATGACACTTTAATTCCAATATCCAATTTTGCAACTCACAGACAATACACTTAAATAAAGTGGAAACTTTCTTGACTTAAATCAGAACAGTAGAATGACATTCAGTATTGCATTTCATGTTATGTCCATGCTCTGCATGTCACTGACTTCAGCATGTGTCAGCATGTCCTTATTATAACTCCTGAAATTCACATTAACCAAGAAATCACCTCACTGGGCTCAAATCTGAGTTCTAATTGCCCTATACATGCCACTGGTTTCAGTTCAGTGGGTCAGCATTATTATAGCGACACTTGAAGCAACTGAATATTTTGTTATTTGACATAGATGATAAATCAGGAAAACAATTTCTTCACATTCGGGAAATAAAGGATCTCTTCTGAGAACATAAAAAATATTAGTTACTGAGGAGGAAAAATAAGGAATTTTTCAGTTTTTCAGTGATGCTACTGAAGGACTAGAAAGAGTGAAGAAGCATCAAGGAAAGTTCTGCATGTGAGACAATCCAAAATAGTACCTTAAGGAAAGGTATGGGAAAAGGATTCCTCATAGCCCTGACATTTTAGAGCTACCCCTCTTCCACCCAAAACATTCACTTCCCATAATCTTCCTTGCTTTTGTTCTAACCTGAAATCTCTTCTACACATGCCCGGCCACTCTGCAGAACATTCTTACATTTTCTTTTCTTTCCAGAAATAGTTGTGAGTTGTTTTTTAGAATATATTTTCTTAAAATATAAATCTATCTTGTCAGAAAGAGATTGAAGCAGCATGCTCACAGATAATGCTCAAGTGGCTGTTAAGACTAAGATTTGAACATAGAGTGCCTGGGGGAGGCCGAAGAGAACCACTGGGTTCTTTGGACAAGTGGAAACACATGAGAGTGTGTTTCCATACAGGAGTATGGTTGACATAAAATCTTCTCAGTTTTGAAAACCATTAGCTTCCTGTGATTAGGAAGTGACAGTCCAGACCACCTGTAATTTTCTAATGATTTTTCCAATATTGTTCCCCTAAAGGACCTTTCGCTGGTGTAATTGGGTATATTTTAGCTGAGATAAACTGACATGGGGTTGATCCATGCAACTTGATGAAACTGCATCTCATGTGGAAAATTATTCTGCTGAAATTCCTTTGACAGGTCTGCTTCAACCTCTGCAGACTAAGCATAGCAGAGAGCTTGGAATACACTCTCCAGTGGCTTATATTTGGACTGTATCTAAATAGTCCAAGAAGGCAACAGGTCATCCAGAAAAAAAAAAAAAAATCAGAAATGGTTTAGTGAGTTTACTTTCAAGTCAGTTTTTTAGAGCAACCACTATTTCAGAAAGAGCTAGAGAGATATTTTTTTACCTTCTGCAGTGCAAAGTCGAGTGAGAGACTATGAAGAAGCCAAGTAACTTTTTTCTTTCTTTCTTTCTTTTCAGTGAATTCTATCTTGAAAAACAACCAAGGATGGAATGAAAACTGCAGAATAAGACATGCAAAATCATTCATTCTTCTGTACTGCTTAGGCTATCTCTGGAGTTCTCTGTACAATTATACAAATAAGTACATTTGGTGAACTGCAGAACTAAGAGTTTTATAAACTCATGTACTCCCTGCAACTACCCACCACACAACCTCCCATCATCTGAATCTCCTTTTTCTTACACCCTACCTGTATGAGCTTACAAATCCTTTGTCTAGCTCCAATAAGGTGCTAGGACAAGAACTCAAACCAGACCCTCTGCACCTACAACCACAGCACTTCTAGAAAATCCATGTCCTCTGCATAGCATAACCACAACCTGATCATGAAGCAGAATATGTCAGAAGTTGAGGGAAGTCTGAAGCCATGTGTATATGAACAGGTAAACTGACAGCAGTAAACACTAATAATACTAGCTGATTTCCTTATTAAAGCATGTTAGCATCTCTAGTCAGGCACTGGTTTGCAGAAAGCACATGGAAACTTAAAAGATATTTTGCTTTTTTATCAAATATGGATGAAACTGCCTATCTGCTTCACAAATTACCAGGGACATGAGGGCAGAGAACAGGTAGACAGACAGTAAAATTAAGAAGCCTTGTTTTCTTGGGAAACTGGCTAAAGGGAGGCATAGAAAGTGTAGACACTCCTGAGAATGAGAAAAAGAACAAGTAGAGTGAAAAAATCTCTGGGGAGAAATATAGTAAAAGGGAAGTCTAGGGAAATTAAGTGTTGCTCAAATGAAAAAAAAAATTCTTTTTATTATTGCAGTAGTATGTCTGTTCACTTAAAATCATAAGAAAGACAGGAAATGAAAATATTATGGCTGCTACAGCAGCATTACTTGGCCTTAATGAGGTATAGTACAAGTTTTAGGGACTAGAAGTAGTATATCAAATCACATTTAATCAGAAAAACTACAGCTAAAGGAGTACGCAGGTATGGTGGAACAAGACTATATTTAGTTTAGAGTTCAAAGCATTTCAGAAATGAGTTCTGGCATCATTAGCATCAGCCCCTAGGCACTGAGCACTGTTGCTCAATTTCCATTAAAAAAATAGTCAAACACTTCTACTTGGAATATCTGTGAAAATGAAATACTTGAACGAAGCATGTGATTTCATTTCTAGTCCTATGCTGGAACTATGTGGAACTAGAATTTCTTGAACACACTGCAGCAGCTTGGGTCTGGAAGCCGTGTAATAGCCCTGAGGCAACCTCAGATGCAATGAGTCTTACTGAAGCTGAGGGGATGCAACAGGGCGCTGTTAAAACCCTGAGCATCTCCTCCTGGGACTCTGGGTGCCTCTGCTGGTCACAGCTGCTGTTAGACCTGAGCAGGCTTCACATAAAGAAGGATATTCTGCTGCTTTCACATGAACTGCAGAGTGTAAAGTTGCCTTGTCTTTCATTAACTCAGCACTGTGCAAATGCTTTGTATTGCTCCAAGCTTTATATGGGTTTTGAGATAGGATTCATAGCGTATTGTATTTGCACTCGCAATCCTGTTAGCCTGAGACAGCTACGCTTGGAGCCCATCAGTGTGTTTCTGAAATCATGGCATTGCTTAATCATAAAGCAAACATAATCCAGTCACTGATAATAAATAATTTTAATTGTATCTGTCATTCCTTTGAAAGGTATTCCAGAACCTCTTGTATCTGAGAGGCAGAATGCTGATTTCTATCTAATATTTGATTAACTATTCACCATCATAATATTGGGTTTTACTATATTCTTATTCCAGTGCTCGAGATCTTCTGATTGCCAGTGCTTCCAAAACTGTGTACCTCCTTTTAGCACAAAGAGAATTGTTAAAACCAGAAATAAGACCAGTCCTGAAGAAACTCTCCTTGCAATCTTCCTCCAGGCTGAAGGAGGGATTTGAAAACTACATGCCTATTACATACCACTTAAAGTTTCTTTAAATACACTTTTTTTCTGTCTTGCTTTTTTATTTCTCAGTAGATACAGCTCTATCTTAAATTCTGTACTTAAACTCCAGGTGGGAGATCTATCTATTTTCTGTTTTCTAGAAGATGAGGCATTTTATCAAGGGAAAAATATTCCTTTAGATTGGCACAATCTACCCACTTTCTATTTCATCCCTATTTTTACTTATCTTCATGCACTTAATAATTATTTCCTTCAATAAATCTTTCAAAAGAATTCTGTAAAGCACCGCACACTAGTGAGATCAAACTAAAAGGTCTAATGTACTAGGTGACTCTTGTAACCCATTTTTCCATCCATTTCACAAGAAATGCTACCCTTACCAATCCATCAGTCTCACAGTGTCTGTTTTCCAGTTTGAAAGCTGTATTATAAATTTGGGCTATTTGACCTCATTTTCACATTTATTTCAGTCATAGGTCAGGGATAGAGATCATCTAGCACCCTAAATTAACCACATGAAACTCAGTGAATTTTGCTATCTACTGTGATGGCAATGCTTTCTTCCTTCATATCCTAGTTCCCACTAGACCCTTTTTCCTTCTCCAGTGTCAAATACAATAATCGTCACTGAACACTAAAGCAAATTATTCTTTCAGTTTAAGAGCCATCTCCCGTTACCTTTTGCTCCTACTGCATCCAATGTGCATAGCAATTATAACTTTTTATTACCGGCTTTCTTCGCTATTTATTTCAATGTCTTTTGCTCTTTTTAATAATATATATAAAAGCATATAGATACGTAAACCAAAAAAGCTTGGCCTCTGGCAATTTTTCAAAGTTTAACTACACTCATCTCTATTTTTGCATGAACATGTACGTGGAAAAAAAACACCATATTTTCAACAGATAGGGATAAGACTAAGCAAACAGGTTTCTGTCAATCTACACACCCAAACACTTAAATAAGTATTAAAACACTAAACAAATTCTGAAAACATAAATAAAATTAAAAACAAGTACTGAGAAATTAACTAGAGCCTGACATCATTAAAAGAGTATAGGAAGGAAGCTGTGTTTTTTTACTTTTTTTTACATCTTCTCCCTTTTAATGAGATTTGGTTTATTATTTGATTTCTGGGAAGAATAAATGAACAGAGTACCAGTGATACTCTCAGCCTACTCACATGACTAACAAGTTAATTTCAAAATTCCTTTCTGATACCTCCACTGGCTCCAGACTTTTAAAGAATAGATACTTTGCCCTATTAGTAAAAATTCAACAAGAGATGGCTCTTACAAACCATCAGGCAACTCTGAATGAAATAGGCCCGTTGCACAAGATCTGTTTGTTTTTAATTCTTGTCAGAGGTAAAGTAGGATCCTAGTAGCTTGGGTGGTTCCTTGCTGCTTGATCAATTTTCATTTCATTATGCCCAGCATTAGCTTGTAGGATTACCGGATAGTCAGTAGTATGCAAGGCTTGACACAGAAGACAAAAAAAAAAAAAATTAAATTTGATGTTGCAGCTGTCCCCAGAGAAAAACAACAAAGTAATTTACTCCCTTATTAAGGAGGTTATTGAGGGCTAAGCTATCTGCATTAACTACTGTCTTCCTCTTTTGTGCATGGATATTACCTATTAGTGCACCATGTTTTAATGTGCTATTAGTCTAAAACCAATATTTGGGGACCTATTATATTCACAGTTTAGTTTTCCTAACTGTGTTCCTGTGAGAAAAAGCAGTGAAAGAAATATGAAGATTAAATTATTAAGATGTAATTCATTTTCCCGATTCTAAGGCATGATTCTTTTATTCACCTTCTCCCAGCTAATGAAAGACAGATTTAATTAGTTTTTGGTATTTGACACAAAGGGCTTACCAGCTTTCACAAAAGACTGGAGAAAAATATTTTCTGAAAGTAAAACCTCACTAGTTATTATTTGAAAGTGTAAGATAGAACAAAGATATGACCAAAGTGCTTGGACACACAGGAAGTCTGTCTTTTAAATCTCAACTGAATTTAATTTTTACACAATGTATATTTAATAGCAATTATTACAGATCTTTCTTGGTCTGAAGATCTCAAAATCTGACTATAGAATAATGAGTGGCAGAGGCAAAGTTTAAATATATCGAGGTAATATGAATTTGACTTTTTCTTTTTGGCTCCCTGTCCAGAATAGATTGAGCTGAAATCCCAGGACGTTTGGACCCTTCTAGGTATCAAAATCTTAGTCCAAATTTTGTAGTTCAGTCCCATTCCCAGTAAGCCAGGTGGTCAGAATTCCACTTTTTAAATTCAGTAGTGAATTGTTTTACATATCAACGTTTATGAACAGTTTTTCAGCATCTTTTTTTTTTTTTTAAAAAGGGATATTATTTAAATATACTCATATCTTGATGTCTGAGGTTTATTACTTCACCACAAATGCATATTCCTACATTAAAAATAAGGGATCATTTATCTTTTAATTAACAATCTAATGTAAACTCTTTTACCTTTCAGCCCTATATACAAGTATTCTCATAGCCTAATATATTTGCATTTATGCACTGCAACTTGCTACAAACTGCAGTCACCTGTGTTCACTGAAAAAATGAACTATAATGTCAACTCTGCGAACTGTCTACTGTCCCATGCTACCATTAATTTCAAAAGTCTCAATGCATAGGTATACAGCATTTGTAAAAATACTTGACCATGTTACAGGACTACCAGTATGGTTTACTGGACACTTTGGCTATTTTTACAGTAAAACATTAAAAAGTGCTGGGACCCAGGCACTGGAACTCAATCATCTATCCAGCCAAATAGTCACTGGCTATCTGAGAGTCAGTTGAGAGTCAGTTACAACTCTCTCAAACAATTTGCAGACACTATTTGGTAGGTATAGTAGTTTTCAAAGACCATTCCCATTCGGCATGTAGGATGCAACTATTCTACTTTAGAGGATACTATGATTTTACAATATCAATGTAGTGGTATCACTTGGGCCTGAGGCAAGAAAATGGGTTCTGGTATTGCTTTGTTTCTGTGATAGAGGTAGCTTCTGAGGCCATGTCAAAATGTCATATTAGAATCATAGAATGGTTAGGGTTGGAAGAGACCTTCAAAGGTCATCTTGTCCAACCCCCCTGCAAGAAGTAGGGACACCTCCAACTAGACCAGGTTGCTCAGAGCCTCATCCAACTTGGCCTTGAATGTTTCCAGGGATGGGGTATTCACCACCTCTCTGGGCAACCTGAGAGGGCTGGCGATCTATTTGTTTGAGTGTATTTGGTAAACAACCATATAAATAGTAACATCATTTTTTAAATTAGGAAAAAGAAACCGTTTTATTTTTTTGAGAAAATGAATGCAGTGCTCGAACTTCAAAAAAAAAAAAACCAACCTTTTTTTTTGTTTTAAGAATTTGAAATAAGATTAAAGATATATAGTAACTGGAATTTTCAAAGGGATATATATAGTCTGAGTGTCTAACTATTTTGTTGTCAGAAAATACCATATAAACCCACAATTATTTATAGTTCTTTCAATCTACAATGTTAAAAAGGGTCTGCAGGTTACTTTCGAGAAAGATTCATGCAAAAAGTCAAGAAATATCTGTCCTAATAGAAGTTGTCATAATTTTTAAAAGATTAAAATGACTTGAGAGTTTTCAAAAAGGAATATAGAATTACAGAATATCACTGAATCCTAACTAATATATAGGAGCACATATGTACAAAAACTTGCAGAACACAATATAGACTGAGTATATTAAGAATATAATCACTTACAAATAAGTCAATGCTGCTTGACCAGACAACGCGGGTTTCCATTTCATAATTTTTTTTAAATAAAAAGTTTGGGTTAAGTTCATTACTAACGAGAGGGCAGAAATTTTAACGGAAAATTCAGTAGAATTCTCATTAATTAAGTCCATCTTGGAAAAAAGAGCTGAAGGAATGGTGGAGTTGGAAAACACAAAGCAACAGTGGGCATCATAGTAATGAATAAAGCCAAGACAGGAGGCAATGTGAGGTGATTTTAACTCCAGTGAAATTAATCCTGAAGACTCAGGATTATCTGTTTTACCATATGTTTGTGCTTTGTTATTTAGTTATCAGAAAGAAGGAGACAAAGCAGTGTCTCAACATTCTTTTCAGTGGAACAAGTTCCACTCTCTTACTAAAGTTTTTAGGCCCTGAAAAAGTAAAAGCTTGTTGTGTTTCCACTCTGATTTTTTTATGTACTTCCTTTGATGAGAGACCACACCACCTTGGTGGTCATCATTAATAAACTAACAACTACTCTCAACAAAGGACTGACAGAAGTCTTGGTAGGGGATATGGATTTTTAAAGATAAAAATCCAATTAGGATCCTCTGGAAGACCCCAAACTGTCACATAACCTCAAAATGTTTAGTGTAAATAATTACAATCATTTACTTCTTACACCCCATGTACAATGGTCAAACTTGTCCAAATGGGCAGCTTCCTGTACACAATTTCTACAACATCATTACTAGTTGATGATCCTAAACGCCTTTGCAAATATAGGGAAGGGGCATTTAATAATGGTTTTCTGTAGCAATTCATTGTAAACACTGCTGGGCAGGTAAAGTTTAGGAATCACAGCAGAATTGAAACAAAGTCTATACTGTTTCTCACCAGTTCTGCTGAGAGAAACACAGGAAAGGCCCTTTGATTTTCTGCTATTGTCTTATATTCTCATCAGTCATCCATGTAAATGATAGATTAGTACTTAGTGGTACACATACCTGCACTTCAAGAAAACCTTTCACTATAAACCCTTCTAAATATTCTATTTCTCACTTGAAGAAAAAGTCTAAAGCTGCTTACTTTAACTTAAATATTCTGTAATGGTTCATAAAAAAAAAAAACAAAATCTGGGTTTGATGCTATTAAACAGTACTGTACTCAGTCGACCTTAAAAACATCTGACTGTCTCTGGGGAAAGCACACTTCTCAAGGATTCTGCTACAGGAGGCAAGCCATTTAAAAAAGTAATGTATTTTATATGTTATGTTTTGTGTTGAGTTTTTTTTGACTAGTTAGAGCAAATTCGAGTCTACTAGCCTTTTGGATATGTGTGACTCATTCAGTAGTCGTATATATTACTATACAGATATCTGCTTTTATTCAAGGCTTAATTATTTTTTTAGAATACTTGATTTTAAAACAACTGTTTGAACAGCACCTACTTGAGGTCTTGGGAAGGTTCTGCTCTGATATGAGGTGTCTCCACAGAGTGCCCAAACACTGCCCCTTCTGTGCCTAAAATACATAAATAAAATACAGTACAATTACTTTAGAAAATAAAATCACATTGAAATCTATGACCACAAATTGACATTTTTAGGACAAACTATCTGACTGAATCCTTTATTAATGATTATCAGTGTTTCTTTATTTATGTTTGCAATACCATATCAAAATCTGGACCAATGTCACATGAAACCTTAGGCTTCTGCTTATCAGTAGATTAATTTCACACACAAATCTGAAGACATTTATAGATCTAAACTTATCAGCACTGACTTGCCTGAATGCTTAACTCAGCACTTTAGAGATGGATAATTTTACAGACAAGGAAGAATTTCCTTGCATCAGACCTTTCTCATTGAAACCTTTTGTTCTCAAATAAGTTAAGGAGACTTATTTGGAAGGTCCTTTGGTTTTAGTGTTGGTAGTGGATGCACATGTATCTCCTACTGGACACTCACAATTAAGGTAAAGAAAATGGGCAAGTAGTTCCTAAACCTGAATAAATTATCTATTGAATTTTAATTTCCATAACTAAGTCCGAGTGACTTATGATAATTCTAAATTTTGAGTTACATGAGCAAGATTTTTCATTGAAAAAATCCTTTTCAATTAAAAAATTAAGGTTCTGATAAATGCTCACTAAAGTTACTTGAAAAAAAGATAAATATTTACACAATTAATTTTAAAATGCAATTATTTTTAAGGAGAATGAAAAAGACAAGAAAAAATTAATAAAGATCTGATTACAGCACGTTCTTTGTTAAAATAATAGATAACTCAAAAAACTGAAACATCGAGAACAGCACTATACAGTCAGTTTTTCTCTTAACTCTCAGATACAAGGATTAAACACACAGCAGTCATTTATATCACTCAATTTACATTTAATAGATAGCAAAAACCTACCTATTAAGTTTTTAGTCATTCAAAAGTTCATGTCTTCTTTTTTTTTCTGAGCCTTACCCTCATGTCTATTTTTGTTTACTGATGTGTCCAGTGCCATAATTTTTGTCTTCCACATACAAACTTACTCTTTTTTTTTTTTTTTTAAACAATATGCATGTGCCTGTAAGCTTTTACTTTCCTTCTCTGAAGATGGTATACTGGGCACTGTGTAATGAAAATAGGCTAGAAATAGTTTTTGAAAGACTTTCCAACAGGGAACCGCTAGTAAAGATGAAACAACCAAATAAAAACATGTGTAAAACAGGTAGCACATTTACCTTCTATCACTAGAAAAGAAGATCAAGGAAACGGTCTAGGATAACTATAGCTGATTATTAAATATTGTGGGATTAATTGCTGTATTTAAACAACAGAAATTTTCTTGTGTTCTGAGCAAACTTAACACAGTAGCTGCATAAGAAGTGCTCAACATAACAGAAGCACCAATCTAATTGTTACAATACTTTAAATACAACAAAGTATTTTCAATTATTTAAATATTTCACAAGTATTTTCAGAAATTTTGGCTGTTATTCATGATAGATATTTAGATGTTTCTGCAGTTAACCAATAACATTTAGTAAACTGATCTTGCTGGGATTTGAAAGCAGAGTGAGACTACAGAATGTTTAATTGGTGATACCATTAAAGAGAAAATGTCCTGAGCAATAAGCCAAAAAAAAAAAAAAAAAAAAAAAGAAACAACAACAAAATAGAAAAAAACCCCTTTCGTTGTAAATACTCTACTGGTATCATGTATCCAAGAGAGGAAGAGGGAATTTCTGAGAGTAACGAAGTCCTAGCTTTTTATCTCCAGAAATCTATAAGCTTTACAGATATCTTGGCAAAGCATACTGAAAAAAAAAAATTCAGTACAACTGCTGCTTTGAAAATCTCACAAGAAAACAACCAAATCCACTTTCTATAACCAACATTTGCTGAGTGTTATGGAGAACCACAGGAGCAAAGCAGCAGCATATCTTTTTACCTAAAACTATCCACAGAGGTGCTGTGCAGAATCTGCTTTTTAAACCTGACATTGCCTTGCTATTCTGCTGCCTTTAAGAGACAGGAATAGCATGTCTGTATAGCCAGGATTTCTGTCACTCAAAACTGAAATCTCACCCCATCTATAATGGCATGCAAGAAATTCTACTGCAGCTGAATATCAGGCATCAAAGAGTGTGCTTCCAGATCCTATTCACCTTTTCATCAGCAAAACTAAAGATGTTCAAGGCCAAGCTGTCTTTGTATTTTTCAAGGTGGCAATAGGATATGAACATGTGAATAACTGAGCAGGATGCAGAACTGTCAGTTTTGTCTTATGAGAAGACCAACGCTGTAACATTTGAAAGAGAACAATTAAAGCAAAGATGTACAAAACATCACTTAGTGCGGGTCAGACACTAAATCAATCAGAAATGTCAAAGATAATATCAGGCAAAAACCAATAACAAAAGAAAAATGACAGCTGGTTCTAAGCCAGCATTAGCATTTCCTCACTTTCAGCACCATTTGTTTAAAAAAATGAGAAGGCATTTCTCCTCTAACAAAATAGAAATTTGCAAAAAAAGATCAAGTTGTCTAAGCAGACTGAAAATCCAGGCAGGCAGAGTTAAGAATAAAACAATATAATTAACTAAAATGTAATTAAAACTCAAAACAAACCAAACGTTCCTTTTTCTTTTTGAAGATACAATCCCACATATGATAAGTAAAACAGTACTTATGGTAAATGCTTTATCCTCAAAAAATATGCTATCAACAAATTCAAGAATATTTCCCATCTCTTTTATTTTATACTAGAAGAAAAGCAGGCACTTAAAATTATCTTGTTTTTAGTAAGAAAGGTGAAAAAGATCAGCCAGCTAGAATTTACTGACGTGATTCCAGCAGTTAAACAGCAGGATCAAAAAAAATGGAAAGGGAATGTCCAGAAAATAAAAGACATGGAGCAGCATCACTTAAAAATACAGAACAGAAGAAAAACTATAAGAAGGTATTATTTATTTTTTAATTTACTATATATAAATCTACAGTGCTTTGATGGGAAGTTAGATCATGTAGTTCAGTACTGCTTAGAAAATGCTATGAACATACCATTCTATGAATAAGAAATATAACAATATAAATTACAATTCAAAGTGAATAACATGATTTTTTTTTTTAAATTGAAGAACCATACTTGAAGTATTTAATAATTTACAGTGTTAAAACACTTATATTTTTTTTTACAGAAATAAGACAACAATCTATTAATTGTATTCTCTGACTTACAGAACTGTACCCAGGACCTACTTTGAGATGAGTGAAATTCTAGAGAGACATGAATGAACAAAAAAGGAATAAAAAGAAAAGACTTGAACCTTCAAGGCCTTTCAAGTACAGCTTAAAAGAAGTACTTAGGGAACTGAATTCAAAGGAACATGAGTTAGAATGGATAGCTATAAAAAGTGAACATTTCAGAGGAAGTAAAATAACAAGGGCATGGAATATGTGCAAAGGACGTAAACTCAAAATTGTAAGTGTAACTGAATAAAATTACTCCCACCTCCAGCTTCCAATGGAAGAGAATGAGTTAAGTAAAGACTTCGCTAAGTAAAGACTTCATTAAGTAAAGACTTTGCTTCTAGGCAAGAAACATCTGTGAAGGCAAATGACTGGTCAAAGTATACCAGTCACTATACAGGTTGCTGGAGAAAGCTCAGTACGTACCACGAGTCAGAGGAAAAAGACAAGAAGCCCAGTTGTGTATTTATAGAGAAACCTCCTTATCCACAGCAGATTTATAAACACCAGACCTTGAGAACATACTTTCTTGACACAGAACAAATGAAAATGACCCTTTTGCTACAAGAAAACTAGTCACATGCTCCTGCTGAAACCGAATATTTAGAATTCAGAAAGACGGGTGTAAAGTACGCATTTCTGCTCAATTTACTGGTTACAGAAATTCAGCCTTTGGGAAATGACAAGTTTCATAAAAACAATGGAAGTACAATGTTGTTATTTGGCACTGGACTGTATTTGCTTATGTATATACATGCTGAGGAAATTTTGTCATTTATTTATTTAACCAGCAAATAATCCTTTCGTAATTTAGGAGTTAGCTCACAGAACAACACTGGTAACTTAATAACCAACTAGCATGAAAAGATCAGTACCTGAGCATATTGATTAGTAGAGTTAATTTTTTTTTTTTTTTTTTTTGTGAAAAGAAAGTTGGCTGAAGAGTTGATGAGCCAAGAATCAAAAACTAATAAATTATTTTACTGTGAAAAATGAGCATTATCCCACTCCTTCACATCATTCTTGTAGCCAAATCACCTCAAATGTACTGACAATGGAATTGTGTAGCATTTTGATGTGTACAAATTATATGGCATTGCAGCATCACCACAGCTGAATCTTACTGCCTCGATCTTTCTATAGGTTTTTCAGAAATGTCAGGTAACAATATGATGAAGTACTAAGATTAAGCAAGTATTAGATTGTAATGCAAATTTGCCTTCTAGTTAGAGAATTTAATGCAATTCTACTTGTTGCAAACTCGTTATTAAGTTGAAGTATCCACAGGCTTCACAGAGAAATATGAGTAATTAATCAAGATTGCTTTACCATCTAAGGAACCTTGAAAACAGAGACCACAGACTTCATCTTCTAGAAGCTTAACTGCAATTAAAAACTCCAATTCTTAATTCTTTTACCATGGGTACATAGCTAAAGTTTAAAAGTGCCTTTGTGAGATTAGCTAGCTGTTGTTCAACACTAAGACCTTGGAAGAGCTGATCACCACCAGACTGAAAAAAAACCCCAGAAATATTCAACTAGGCAGATGATCATAAAAAGACCACAGAAAATGCTTGTTGCCTCTTTTTTAGAAGCTCAGTTATTACAATTTACCTTGGGCAGATTAGAGACCAAAGGAGCCAGAAGGCAGTTTCTGGACCACATGTCCATGATTGTGCAGTTCTTCAAGACTTTTAATTTTAACAAATGGCTTGAAATGTAATTTAGCTAGGTACTTCTATTAAAAAAGCACAATGAAACTTGATTTTTTTTTCTATGGAGGTGTACATAACTAAAATGAAAATAAGGAAGTTATTTTATGAAAACACAATTGGCATGATTGCTGGGATTTCAATCTTGTGGAGTCCCTCAGCAGCAAAACTGACTAATGATAAACAGCAAAAGTTTCAGGTGTGATATTAATGTGGCCGTATTGGATGTATATTATAGGTAGGAAGCTACAGCATGGCCTGACTAAAAACAGTTGTTTGCTTGTAAATTAAACATTGAAGTCTTCACAGGTAAGCCGTTATTAAAAAGTGAATTCTAAGCTGAATGATTTAGATTCATTACTCAAGGCTTTTGAATATGACTAATGTTTTTCTCTTACTAAAGTAAAACTTCCACTAAGCCTTTTGTTGAGATAAGAAGAATGAGTTTCCCAATAAATTAAAACTCAGCATCTTCAGTGTGATAAATTTTGATCAAAGTAAATAGGAACTCCAGGAAATACTTGTAAAATAGCAACTGTCACTATTTAGCTTCTTAAATATAATCTTAAATTCTATTGAGTATAAACTGTTGAAACACTGCTTCCCAATGGTAGGCAATTAAGACAACTCTTGTCTTGCAGTGCAGATGAAACTGGGTTACGCCTATGTGTTCAGTTGCTCATCCACATACATGTTTGAAGGTTCACATCCAAAATCTATGTTTGACTACCACTTGGTTTACCCTGCTGATAAAGTGAATCTATTTGAATAAAATTTGAACAGAGTCGTAGTAATATAATTCTATTAATAATTGGAAATATTACTTTTTAAAAATATTTTAATTTTTTCTCCTTCCATGTTTGGCAGATGGAGATATACATAACAATAAAAATTATTAACTACAACTGTTTTCTGCTTGAATTGATACAGTCTCCTTGAAAAGTTACAACAGCTAGATATATGAATGGATTTAAAGCTTGCATTTAGATTTCACACTAAATAATTCCTGAAAACTAAAAAATCATCTTTTCTCAGATATATATGATAGTCTGGAGTTGCACTTTTCTTAAAATAGTGTAAATAATTCTGAGTTCACAATAGTGGAACATAGAGCAAAAATTGTCCTTGTCTACAATTAAAAAAAAATTGGATTTAAATTGGATTTTTTTTTTGTATATAATAGATCAAAAAGACTGTATTTTCACCTTGGTTTAGAAGATAACCCTAGGATTTGGAACACACAGGCTTATGCTCTAATGAGTAGTTAATCAGTTACAAAACAGAATTGCTGTTTCCTTGATGAAAAATTAATGAATCAATGAATGAGAGGTCTATCAAACAACAGTCCACAGCTTCACAACCAGTGGACTCACCTGGAATATAAAAGAATGGGACATGAACTTAGATATCCTGAGTACAAAATGAAGGCTTCATCTTCAAGGCTAATTATATTTTATTTACCTTATAATTTTATCTTGATTTTTTACTAGAAGCAAAGTGTCATTTATTTGTGCAGAATACTATGGAAAAATGTCAGAATCTGAAGGGGGAAAAATGTAAGAATGAGAAAATTGTTTCTCATCCAGTTTCAAGAACAATCAGTGATAATTTCCCACTTTGAAACTTTCTGAAAATTCTATAATGTACTGCTGTCTACCTACAAAACCAAGCCAGGAATGTCTATCCAATTTGCTTCAAAAAGCTCTAAACCAAGAGAATTAATGATCAGCTTTTGATAAAAGAAGAGGGCATTTGCCCTTCAATTCAGATATTCCATAAATAAGTGGCTTGATTTTGAAAAATCGAAAGCTCAGAGGAATTTTTCAGGAGTTTCTCCATTAAGTCTTGACATGTCATTAGCTGCCTAAGTTAGGAGTACAGATTATTTGTTTTTTATCTGTAGTCCAAAAAAAAAAAAGATAAATTGGCATCTCTAGAGGTTAATTAACTACAGATACTGGACTGAGAATAGAGCAACAATGCATACAATCTAAGCACCTTGAAGTTTTTGCCTTGAACACCTGGTCAGCAGTTGACACATATGGATTTTAATGAAATTGGGAAAGCTTGTTTGGAAATCTCACTCTAACTATATCAGAAGTCATCTAAGTTACTCTTAGCATTAAAACTGATTCATAGGGTGCCTTATATAGGTTTTAGTGGCCAGTTCTTCATGCCATGTGTAAATGTGCATTTATGTTCTTTACTTTGCCATTACTGCGGCATACTGAAAAATTGTTATGATTATGTGATAATTACTGCTGCATTCTTACAATTTAGTAAATTGATTTATTTATGCACAAGGAAGCCACAAAGCAGCCAGACTATTATCCACGTTTTTTAAATAGCTCTACTACAGCATTTTTACTGTGCAGGAATTAGCATGCCATTGATAAAATATAAACAAATATTTAGTTAAGTATATTTGTGCACCCTGTGGAGGGCACTAATACATATATAAAAAGTCCATCGTATGCAAGTATACAGTACATACTTTAAAAGTCACTGTAAAAATGCCTTCAAATACTTTTGAATTCATGAAAAAATGAAAACGTGAGAGGAATCCTTACATGTATTTCTACAATGCTGAAAGGGAGATAAGCTGATATAATGCATTTTGGTACCTCTTAGACCAAAATGAAACAAAAATTTTAGTATCTCTAATTACTGAAAGTCATAATTTCTTTTTGCAGATATGAGAAATAAAATGAAGCTGTAATATCAGTTTCTCCCAAGGTTGTTAAAAAGTTTCTATTTGATATTACCACTAGTTACCTTGATTATCACCTATTATGACTGTCTTTTTATTCCTACTCTTTATTAATGTTCTGGTTTTCTCTCTAGAAGTAGATTACACAGATGAATACAGCACATTCAAACCTGACATTACTGCAATGAAAAAGGGCAAACGACTTAACTTAGATAAGTCTTTACTGCAGTTTTAAATGGAAATTCTGCAGCTGTGAGAGAGAGGGTGAATGCGCAACAGTAATTTTGTCACTTAATATTCTCACCTTCAAGTCAGCATAGCAGTGAAGCAAGCCTTTTAATTTAGCAACAAAATGGAAGCAGGTGTACTTCACACCAGTTAGCTGCAGTGACTGTAAACCACCAATGGTCATGTTAGCAAACATGTGCCTATGTGTGATCTGTATTAATCACAGGAAAGATAGCATTTTTTTTTTTCTGCAGGAAAGGGCAAGATACTAAAGCACACTGCAATATGTTAAAGTTGGTTGAAATATGCCAAAGACTCAGATGTTTTCGCAGGCAAGAACCACGAGAGTTGCCACATAGCTTGCAGAGGCTGTGGGAAGAGGGTTCATGGCAGTAATTTACTGCTAGATCTACCACTCTATTTTCAACACGAGACTGAGCTGGTCACAGAGTAATTTAACACTGCCAGTCTCAGTATTCCCTTCTATGTCACCAAGAAGCAGCATCAGGACTCAGATTACAGCCACAATTCAAATTACTTGGCAAACCCTGTAACAGCCTAGCCCTGCTCCGAGTCTTGTGGCATAACCCTAGCCTAGTCTTTGCTCTTTGACTGTTTCTGGGTCAGGAGAGACTCAAAAATCACACTCTCATAGCTACTTATGATACATCTATCATAAATTCACCATAAGACTTTTAAGGTTTAAAGGTCTTGATAATTACCAAGGGATGCTTGGATAAAATTAGCAAAGATTTACTTCTGCATGAAAATTCAGTGTGGTTAGCTGCCAGAGAAACCTGTTGTTCATGTCCTCTTAGACATTAACGACATTATGTTCAGGCACTTTCAGAACAGAATACTGAACACTGGGCACCAGGATTGTCGTGTCTAGGGAACAGAATGTTGTACAATTTGACAGTCATCATGAAAGCAATTCTTTTGCTTTACCATTTTTGAGTTAAAATTATAGTAATAATTTATTTTTTAGGTCCAGCTATCAACAAAAGACCTTATCAGGTTCAGAGATAGGTTAAGAGACAAAAAAAAGAAAACCTTTCTCATTTTGTATTTCCTTCAGATCAACTCTAAGGAATATTCCTCTACATTATCTAGTTAACAAACTGTCATGCTGCTTACCAAATCAAGTCTTTCAGCTTATTGAAGAGAACCTTACTTGGAAAGATCTTTATTCTTATATTCTTAAACCTCCCAGAGGAAATTATTTCTTTTAGATTCAGTCTTCCTTGTCCTTTAGTCTCTGTCTGGCCTCCAGACATCTTATCACTGTAAGTAATATGTTCTGTTTTTTTTTTTTTCCAGCTGGATACTCCCTCTGCTCCTTTCCTTGTTTTGTACTAAAAGTTCCTTTTACTATCTATACTAATTTTTCACATTAATGCTTTGCCAAAACAAAAATGTTTTGAGTTACTGTTAATTTTGCTGTCATGAAGAAAAAAAAAAGTACGTTCATTAAAACTTCAAATTCAGAAACTCTAATTGGTCTTTTGCTTTCATCTTAAATCTAAATATAAACTAGAGAGGCAAGGCCAAGAATGCCAGTGAGAAGAAAAAAAATTGCAACTATAAAAAGCCTGAAAATAGTCCTGACAACTAAAACATGAAACAAACTTGTTGACAAATACTCTTTCTGCACAGTATGCTTTATCTATTGCATTTTCTCTGCTCCACACTGAGAGTATAAAAACATTTAAAAAGTAGTCCATCATTTGGTAATGCTGCTAAGATAAAAAGAGCAAAAATAATGAAAATGGTTTGCTTGATACGAAAATAAGTATTTTTTTTAAAAGGTATTTCCTTTTGATGTTTAATAAGAAAAGACTTTCGGATGTAACTACCAATCCCACTTCATGCTTTCAATCATAAAGCGGGAAAGGAATATTTCAAGTGAATTTAGCATTTGGCTGCTGCCAGTATTTTGCTTTGTTGATACTGGATACATCTTGCATCTTAGTGGGATATCTAGGTACTTTGAAAGCTTTATGTGCTGCTGTATCTAGAACTTTGACCACCGTAACATACTTGCTTTGCAGAAGTGACACAGAAAAAGGACATGAAAAAGCACTATTCCTAGCTAGTCTGTAATTGGTGTAACTTATAGTACTTGCTGTCACTTGTATCATGCTTTATGTACCAGATTGTTTTAGAACGATGATGACTTAAGGGCAAAGTCTTCACTTCAGCTAAGCGACATTTTGGCATTCATAAAGGAATAAGACTGCCTGGAAGAACTGAAAGGCATTTGTGTGTGCATGATGGTGTGTGTGTATCTGTGTATGTGCGCACTTAGATGTATGCTCTAGCAGTCTTTATCTAGCATGCTCACAAAATATGTTTCAAATGTTTTACAAACTCCCTATCAAATAGCTTCAATGAAAAAAAACCAAGATATTTGCTAAAGAACAGTTACCATAAAAATGAATTCTAACGCTTTCTAAGTAGGAACAGCTACATAAACTTATCCCACTCTACCGATTACCAATATTAGTGTTGACAGGATCAATACAAGTGTTCTTCATATATCAAACCAGTAAAACTTATGGTTTGTATATTCACTTCAGTTTATTGAAGAATATAATATATACCATCAGGAAACACTGACATGTAGGTTTTAGTGTGGGCAACCAGCTATGGTATGATGATTTCTGAAAGGAGAAGTCTCTAGTTGCTTTACCTTGCTAAGCTCATTTATCCTATCCATTCTTGCAGCAGTGTGCTTACTCACACAGCTTTCTCATCTTCCTCTCAGTGTACAAAATCTTACTTAAAAGTGAAATTGAAAATGCATACTAAAAGTAACTAGCTTCTGAACCAGACATATGAAAAGAGGAACCGTACACAGAAGGAAATAAAGGACCAAAGAATGGTCCCTTTTTACAGCCAAAACTAAATTCTTTTAATTTTCTCTTCAGTAAGACAAAACACTAGCTGTATAATTTATTTTAGAATGTCAACAGTAGTTAAACATGGATGCTCTGTTCGCCGAGATCAAAAGCAGCCATATTTGTTGTGTGTTCTTCCATTCATATAGTTCTAATGTCATTTTGTGATTTAATCCTGTGAAATGATTAGTGTTTTGTAGTTTTGCTCTTTGTTTCAAAACACTGCAGTTTGGCACAAACTTTGCTCAGTATCATACCTAGGAATGCCCATCTCATCAAAGTATAGAGCTGTTTGGACCAGTATACTTCATTGTGACAGCATTTATTCAAACAGTAACCAAAAAGTCTGCATTCCTACATTAGCACAGATCTCCTGGGTTTGGAATGGAATATCCCAAAACTCTACCTAGGTTCAACTAAAACAAAAATAGTTAATAAGATCTGACAGGAGATCACTCAAAGAAAAATTATATAATATTAATTACATAATGTGTTATGCAGAATTGTATGGTATGATATAATAATGTAAAAAAAAAGAATAAAGATTTCAAAATTTTGGAAAAAATAACAAAAATTAGAAATGACAGTCAATTAAACTAATGAGAATGACTTTTAGAAATGTATCAAGCATAAAGTATATGTTAGTGACAGTAGATTAATTGAAAAGCAGAGAAGGAAAGTGAACAGATAAAATTTCCCCAAGGAATTAAAATACTAAATGGGAAAAGATCCTTGCTAAATTATTTATAAATCAATAAATGTGGATGCTAACTAGTGCAGAAGGAAAACCAAGCATCCCAGTCATGGTCCAAAATCCTAAGAACTATTTATTACTCCAGTCTTGCAAAGTTCCTCATTGTATGCTTTAGCTTCAGTGGTACAACTCACAGGACCAAAATATCAAGCACATATTTAAATGCTTTGTAGGATTACTATCAGAATGCTTAGCTATTGGCCCAGCAAATTCAAACCCAATGGAAAGGCTCTGAAAAGTGTAAAAGTGCTCAAACCAATGAGGCAACTAAAATGAGAAACCTTGAATGAGAAAAATGTACATTTTAACAATCTATATAATTCATAGCTGCTTTTAAAAAACTTTAGTGACCTTAAGTATAATTTTTGTTTATTCATTCAGGTCTCATTTTTGCTCTTATGCAATTAAAAGGCAAACTTCACACTGATTTCAAGTTCCAGGCTACTAGTTCTAGTTGATGGGGTTGGCAAGGATGGAGAAGCAGCATTATCTGGTTTATATTTGCTTTCACTAAATTTTCTATAGAACAAATTTACTGACAAGTATGTTTTCTATCACAATGTTTTGAAAATGCATAGGGCAAAAATAAATCTTGGCATTTTAATTACAAGTTTTGCACAAACAACTAAATTCCAGGGATTAAGCTTATCCAACAATGAAACAAACATACTTTCGATGTATGACAAAAAAAGCTTGGATTTCAAATCCTAACAAATCACAAAAAGTAATCATGATCTAATCACACCATAAATTATTTACTGCAATTCAAACAATTAAATACAAGAGAAATGCAATTTGTTCACAGATGTTTCACAACGGGAAAGTCAGTCATTCCTACAGTGGAACTGCTTACCACAGCTTTAAAAAAATGTACTAGTTCTGTTCTTAGAAACTTCTCTGAGCCTGGAGATATTCATACATTTGGAGAGGCTAGGTTTTCAGGGGACCTTAGATCTGTCCTACGACTATAAAATTACTGTCCTTGTTGTGTTCAATTTATTTGGACCTAAATAACCAGGTGACACCCAAATTTAGGAATTAAAATCTGAAAAAGAGGTAAGAGGAAAAAAGAAATTAATTCCTAAAGAAAGAGACTAGCTGAGGTCTAAAGAAATTGAGAGGGATTCACTAAGAAGGATGACCACTCTGATCCAGAAAGCCCATTTGAAAAGCTCCAGGGATTGCTTACAACCGAGGACAAAGTAGGAGGAGAAGGTCTATGGAGTCGTGTTTGTAAGCGAGGAATATCTGACCAGGAATAAACACAGTATCACATAGCTGCTGAGAGTCAAGGCAAATTCAGTCAGGCTAGGGTCTACACCAATGCAATTAGCAGTTTCAAGACCATTCATACTAGATTGTGTCTAGTTAGATTTTAAGTAAGGGGAAAACTTGTTTACATCCACATGCAACATACTGTTTAGACTTACCTTGAGATTCTCGTCTGATGATCAGTTCTCAGAAAAAGGAGGCTTCCCCCTGGAGAAGTGTCTGCTGGGAAAAACTGGCTGGCTGGTAGATGGAAGAATTCTGAATACGAGTGATAGTACATAATGAAGTTCTACTCTACCAGAAAGATACATGCTCATCTTAATGACAGGTCTCCCAAGAAATAAAAGCATTCATGGGATAAAGAAATAAAACTGTTGACCAGTCACTGGTTGACTGAAATGGCAAACCTGTGGCTGGTCAACAGCCATGCGGAAGGGATGGGAACTCTGAAGGACTTCCCTGGAACAAGCCAGAGCAAAGGTGTTAAGCATACGTGAACAAGTGCAGACAAGAGAGCTGGTAAATGGCTTGCCTGTCTCTGAAGGCACATGCTGAAAGGTAACAGAGAAAGCCAAGAAACAAGGTGCTGGTTCTATGGCTCTACAAACACTACTTGCTGGACTTTGGCTGGGGATTCATGCCTTTCTTTCTAGAGCAGAGAGATGTTGCACCTCTCATAAAACCCCATTGTGCTATCACTTGCTAAGGACTTACAGAGAGACTTCACTGTTCCTCTACTTAATGAAAATGAAAATCTTAAGCAATAAATAAAATTATTTGCTATTGTTTTTATTTTACCTTGTAAAAGAGAAAAAAAAAGAAGTTTAAACTTTGCTTGAACAGAAACACTTTTATGCAAATGTCAAAATGGCAGTTTTGTAATTTATAGGTTTTGTGAGTGGTTAGTCAGAGATACAAATGGAGAGCAAGGTGCAAATGCATATACTAACCTGTTTTTAGAGGTTAGTCATGCCATTCACCTGGTTTTTTTTTTTCAAACTGAACACTGTATTATAGCTAGAAAATCCTAAAGAATATAAATAGAACTGCAATGAAGATGACTGTATCTAACATGTGTAAGAATTATTCTAGTGTAAATTTCTTCTATCAGTGTCTCATGTAAAACAACAATATATTGTTATACTGGCACTTTCTAGACATTACTGAAACCTGATTGACCTTGTCAAACTGTCTGCAATCTCCATCTAGTCTTGCTAAGTGTTTTACATTAAAGCCTCGTATAATCTAGTAATTTCACATTTTCTATCAGGACTTAGTAAATAATATGCACGTTATATTTATCAAATGTAATTGATTCTCCCATGTTGTGGTTTTGTTTTGTGAGATGGGGCCTAAGGTGGTAGCTTCTGTAGGAAACTGCTAGAAGTCGCTCCCCTTTGTTCAGTGGACGGGTTCGATGGATGGACCACTCGGTGGATAAGGGAGGGATGCCATCCAGAGTGACCTGGACAGGCTGGAGAGGTGGGCCCGTGCCAACCTCATCAAGTTCAACCAGGCCAAGTGCAAGGTCCTGCATCTGGGTCGTGGCAATCCCAGGCACAAATAAAGACTGGGCGGAGAATGGATGGAGAGCAGCCCTGAGGAGAAGGACTTGGGAGTGATGGTGGACGAGAGGCTCAACATGAGCCGGCAATGCGCCCTTGCGGCCCAGAAGGCCAACCGCGTCCTGGGCTGCATCAAGAGGAGCATGGCCAGAAGGTCGAGGGAGGTGATTCTCCTCCTCTACTCTGCCCTGGTGAGACCCCACCTGGAGTACTGCGTCCAGTTCTGGAGTCCCCAACATAAGAAGGACATGGACCAGTTGGAGAGGGTCCAGAGGATCGCCACAAAGATGATCAGAGGGCTGGAGCACCTCTCCTACGAGGACAGGCTGAGAGAGTTGGGGCTGTTCAGCCTGGAGAAGAGGAGGCTCCGGGGAGACCTGATAGTGGTCTTCCAGTACCTCAAGGGAGCCTACAGGAAGGATGGGGACAGGCTGTTCAGTAAGGCCTGTTGTGATAGGACAAGGGGTAATGGGTTTAAATTAGAAGGAGGTAGGTTTAGATTAGATATTAGAAAAAAATTTTTCACAATGAGAGTTGTAGAGCACTGGAACAGGTTGCCCAGAGAGGTGGTGGATGCCCCATCCCTGGAAACGTTCAAGGCCAGGCTGGATGAGGCTCTGAGCAACCTGATCTAGTCAGGGAGGTCCCTGCTTCTTGCAGGGGGGTTGGACTAGATGACCTTTGAAGGTCCCTTCCAACTCTAACCATTCTATGATTCTATGATTCTAAGACTCAGCCGGGCCTAGGACGGACCCGCTGCTGGCCAAGGCAGCAGAGCAGAATGTCCCATGATAACGCCTCTGTGATAACGTATTTAAGAAGGGGAAAACAGAGGAAAAAAGAGAAGAGAAAATGTGAAGAAGCTGAGTGGGAGCAGAGGCGCAGAGGGGGAGGCGTGGGCCTCGTGGCCCTTGCAGGCCTCACCCTCTGGTCTCTCGCCAGGCGGCCGACTGGGCCCAACTCAGCCCGGCCTGGCTGCAAGAAGTGGAAAGCAGATGAGATGGATGATGTGAAGAGATTCTGAGAGGCGTCTGCCAGCCTATTGTGAAGAACTTTTCTTGTGAGAGAAACAGCTGCAGACACCAAGGTCAGTGAAGAAGGAGGGGGAGGAGTAATGCGGCTCCTGGCCAAGATTCCCCTGAAGCCTGTGGTGATGACCATGGTGGAGCAGGCTGTGTCCCTGCAGCCCATGGAGGTCCACAGAAGAGCAGAGATCCACTTGGAGCCCGTGAAGGACCCCACACCGGGGGAAGTGGATGCCTGAATGCGGCTGTGGCCTGTGGAGGGCCTGCTGGGACAGCCGTTCTGGAGAGACTGTACTCCGTGGAAGAGAGAACCTACGCCGGAGCAGTTTAATGAAGGACTGTGGCGTATGGGTGGGGAGGAATGTGAGGAGTTCTTCCCCCAGCGATGAAGCAGTGGCGTAAAACAATGCATAATGAACTGACCGCAACCCCCATTCCCTGTTCCCCCCTGTGCCACTCGGGGTGGGGAGGTAGCGGAGATAAGTTTAAGCTCGGGAAGAGGGAGGGGTTGGGGGAAGTTATCTTGTTTCTCTGTCTCATTATCCTGCTAGTTTTAGTAATAAATGATTATTTTTCTCCAAGTCAAGTCTGTTTTTTCCTGTGACAGTAACTTTAAGGATTTCTCCCTGTCCTTATCTCAAACCTCGAGCCGTTTTTCTTATATTACCTCCCCCTATTCTCTTGGAGGGTGGGGGGAGTGAGAGAGAAACTGTGTAGTCTGGTCCCAATCAGGGCTGAACTATGACATCCCACAAAAATATTCTTGTTTTTTATGGAAAGAAACTTTGAATAATTTCTGGTATAAATTCAAGTGTAAGGTAGACTTCTTTTAGTGACTGTTCTCATAAATAACAGCTTAAATAGCCCAAAATATTACTTAATCATAAAGTATTAAAATGCAATAATAAATAATATAAAGCATTTAAAATTATTTAAAATAATAAACAATTCTATGTGAATAATACAGCTACATGAAACTTTTAAAATAAAATTAATACAGAGAAGTCTTCTTTTAAACAAGCAGAAACTTCTGTGAAGCGTGCTTGTCTATAATAGTGACAGCTGCAAAGAGTACCACATTACTCCTAGAGGTTAAAAAGAACAAATTTTATTTAATTTGGTTTAGTTGGCTTGTGACTAGAGATAAAAAGAAAATATCTGATCTCCTCTAAGGCTCATTCCTTGCTGTGATCATTAAGTTCAAAACCAAATCAGGATCAACCAGCTCATCTTCAACAGATGTTCATATAATTTGTTCTGTAGAAGAAAATGAAGGAAATTCTACATTCTCTACAGCCAAACTATTCTAGTGTCTCACTATTCTTTCAATTTAAAAGCCTTGGTTTGTTTTTTTTTTTATTTATTTTATTTTTTATTTTAACCAATAGAGACCATTCCTTGTTTTTCAACAAGCTGTTTTTCAAGGTCTCAAGGCTAATATCATATTCCCTTTGGTATTTTTTACTTCAAGCTAAATGGCACCACTTTCTCTCTTACCTCAGAGATCATGCTGCTGGACAACTGATCAGTCTCGTGGCTCGGCATTCTATCCAGTTGTTTACTGAACAATGGTACAGCAAACTGGACTAAGCACTTCGGAGAGGAACTGCAGATCTGCAGGCTTTGCTCCTGTTTTACACATCCTAGCTTCAAATTTGACTTTCTTGAATCACATGATGCTCTTCAGCTTGTGATCCAAAATCCTTCCTAACACTTTTTCTGAGGACTACTGTGGGTCTTACAAAATCTCTGAGGTTTTAAAATTGACCTCTGGAAGTCAATTTGATTTTTTTTTTTCCTTTTGTCTTTCCCTGTAACTTTCAAAGAGAGGATGTTCTCATTACATAGTGGTTGCCTTCTCTCAGATTTCCTTCCACCTTGATATTCTCAGTTCCTCCTCGCTGATCAGCAACACTCCTTACATTACTTTTTCAACACCGTGTCACCCTTATAATCTATAAATCTTTTGTACAATCTATATCTTGGATTTTTTTTTTTTTCCTAATAGATGTCTGTCTATGTAGTTGAAAGAAAGACCCCAAAAGCCCCCCAAAGTTTCCAAAATGCTGTCACTTGGTCCTGTGCATTAGATGATTCTTTGTGCTTATAAAAGGTTTCATCTGTATAATCTTTTTGGTTCGGTGGTCAACACTATCATATAGGTTCTTTGCCTTTACATTGGTATCCATGAAATATAAATCCAGTTGCCTTTTGAATCTCAGAGTAGTTATACATTCTTCAGATGCATTCATTTCTGCCGGATATTGAGGGTTTTTGCTTCATTCTCTTTTTACGAGATGATTCTTACCGCATATCATTTTATTTCTTTTATAGAATTTATGTTGACTTTTGCCATTCTTCCGTATGGAATTTACATTACTCATTCTGAATATTTATACCTTCTACACTTCTTAATCTTCATACACACACACACACACACTTCTGTACTTTCTGAACCTTGAAAAAAGCCATATTGTTATATGCTTTTAATTAAAATTAAAAGGCCTATATACATTGATGATATTTCTAGAGCCAAAATTATGCCTTATGATCTTTGTGTCCTGGTGTGCTGAATTTAATGCTGTCAGACACTGTGAAATGTAAACTCATCATTAGCCACAATGGGGATAGGAATTTAAATTCACAATGTAGGCTGAAGGCTGCAGGCCATATTTTCATGGGTGATATAATTTTTTTTTTCTGGAGTTGCTTCCTCTGGGTGAAAATTATTCCTAGCTTATAGGAGTCTATTATGAATAAGTTTTGAGATGATTTGAATCTATGTTTTTCACAGCTTTGACTTCATACCTGTTTATAAATAGATCTACAGTGATAGATAACAGTAAAGTTCAAGACATCACTGGTGGAAATCTGCTAACTTTTCCTCTGAGTAAAGCTTTGTTTCAAACTGTGACTGTTGTGGACTCAAACAGTACCTCTGTGTAAGGATTTCTGTATTTATTCTTTCTACTACTTTCTACCTAAATTTAGAGTCAAGATCTTCCCATTCATTCATATAAATTTTGAAAGGATGATGTACATCATGACATATTCTTGTGTAATCTCACTATGCAGTCTATGGCTACTAAATACATTAGGACATACTAAAAAAGTTGTGTAAAGAAATTGCCTTAAGATCAGATAAAAATAAAAAAAGCCACTTTGTAGTGGTTTCAGACAGGATTCAGAGAAAGCAAAGTACAATTCTAACATCTATTACATTGCTCACAGTAAGAGGTACATCTCTATATATTGCTTGGGAAAAGTCAGATGGCTGCAGTATTTCCTAACAATGTAATAGTATTCCTTCTATTCTGAAAGCTTTACAAATTGAAATCCAAATTATCTCATCTTCTAGCATCTAATGGGAATACTGTTCCAGGGCAAAGCGAGATTTTTTTTGGCCTGTAGTATCATCATTACAGGATGAATATTTGGAGCCAAATACTCTTTTCATTGAACCTAAATCGTATAGTGCTTTGCTACCTGACCCTTATCTCCAACAACCAAATTTTTTTTTCCAGGCAGAAATAAATCACAAGCAAGTACTTTAAGGTAAAAAAAGAAAATGGGAATGCTAGAGCTCCTTTATGATTCACCTTTCCCCCCTGTGAATATCTGTCTCTTAAAAATAGGGATGAGTCTGACTGCTGTAATTTAAATGTGCATTATCAAAACTACCAAAGCCTGAGGCCATGTGAGTGTCAGGCTGAGCTCAGGTTTTAAGAGTTAAAATTTTACTACAAAATCTGAACCCAATTCATATCCAGCTCCTGCATCTAAATCTTTTCAATGTTTAGTGTGCATTTTGCAAACAAACTGGTTTGGTTTGATTTGAGAGTTATCTCAGCTTAATAATAATGGGGCAATTTTCTGCTGGACTTTGACCCTTACATAGGTGGGGTGGGTTGACCCTGGCTGGACACCAGATGCCCACCAAAGCCACTCTACCACTCCACCTCTCAGCTGGACCAGGGACAGAAAATGTAACAAAAGGCTTGTGGGTCAAGATAAAGACAGGGAGACATCACTCATCAATTACCATCACGGGTGAAACAGGGGGAAGGAGGTAGAGATAATTGAAATGTAGTTAAGCACAGGAAGAAGAGGGATGGGAGGGGAAGTTGTTTTTGTTCTCTGTCTCATTATCCTGCTTTGGTTTTATTAATAACAATAATAAATAAATAGTTTTCCCCAGGTCGAGTCTGTTTTGCCTGTAATGGTAACTTCAAGGATCTCTCCCTGTCCTTAACCTCAAACCTCGAGCCTTTTTGTTATATTATCTCTCCCTATTCCCTGGGAGGGTGGGGCAAATGAGAGAGAGACTGTGTAGCTTGATCCTGAGTGGGGCTAAGCTACGACACCTTCTTAAATATGTTATCACTGAGGCGCTACCACCGTTGCTGATGGGATGACAAGCCCATCTTGGAGCAGGCTGGCACTGCCTCTGTTGGACATAGGGGAAGCTTCTAGCAGCTTCTTAGAGAAGCCACCCCTGTAGCTCCCCACCACTCCCCCCCGCCCCACCAAAACCTTGCCACAAAAACCCAATACAACAGGTCACAAGGATTTACCTGGTATTATGCAATTCAGACCCTTCAAAACTAGAACTACTTCAAATTGCATCTCTGGACTCTGCACAGTCTTTCTACAAGGAATGAGGAATATGACTTGGAATATGATGCCGTTATTGGCAGTTTTTCCTAAAAATGTTCATTCTTACATTGGTCACAAATATCCAATAACTTAATCTTGGTATCAAAGGTTTAACCTGAAAACCAGATTCAATCTAGAAGTTAGAATGAGTCTCTGTATCAACACTGCTCTGTACCAGAATGGAGCAAATAGCCAGCAGCTTCCCAAAGTTAGTGAAGAGACTATGTTCTGCAAAGGAACAGCTCAGACAAGTACAAAATCAGCTCAAAACATAATCCCTGTTTAATAGAATTAAATAGATTACAGTCCAGAAGCAGAGGAAAGGATTAAAATCTGCCTTCTCTTATAACTGATGTTATCATGAGAAAATAAAAAGAAAGTTGAATATGGAAGGAGAGGCATTCAGAAAGCATGGAATATAGAAATGTTGACTCCCTAGGTAGAGGATGATTTTCCTGTACCTAAACGTCAAAAGTGTGTCATTTTGGGGGGGTTTTGTCCCTTCCATTTCCCTTCTCCTGCCTGACTATATGCTGCTCCTTCTATGTCTCTGTCTATAGAACAGCTGTGTTGAGTGCTTCTCAGTGGAACAGCTGTAAGAAATGAAACACATTTTCCTGGGCTGGTAGAACTGCTTGCACATTTGTCTGCTTTTGGGTCTATTCCATTTTCAGAAAAACATTTTTTTTTTTTTATCAAGGCTTCTTTCTCTTTACATACATTCCTGTGACCAATCATTCTGTTCCTCAGCATGTTTTTGTTCAAGTGCCAAAAATACAAATCTTTATTTTGCCAACAAACCATTATTATTCTTAGGTCAGTGTAGTCCTCCAACAATCTACATAGTCACCTGAAGGCTGATATAAGTATATATTGCTTAAAATTGACTAATTCTACCCTTAACTGACAGATATATATAAATCTATTTGTGCAGTGTTCTGGATAAGAAATATATTTATTTAGTTTCACCACTATATCCTGCCTATAAAACTTCCAGTTCATAGACAGCTTGGAGCTCACATATATATATTTGTAATCAGCTCTATAGTTGTACTTCAAGAATAATGCTCTGACAGGTTCTCTGTTGACAAGTGGTTAGACTCCTGCAATAATATCTTTCAATCAGAGCTTTCATACAGACAAGACTAGACATTAAGTGCTTTCTTGAAATCTAAATAAGCTTATCAGAAAACTTATTAATCCAATACATTTTGGGGTCCATATTAATGTAGTCATTACTGAGGAAACATAGAAATTCTATATATGTCATGCATTTTTGTTAGTGACAGATGATGATAAAAGAAATCTGGTTCATTCAGTGTTCAGGGTACTGAGAGTCTGGCCTATCTACTTAAAGGTTTAAATTTACTAAAACATCAAATACAGTAGTTTTACTGTGGTCATGTAATTTGACTGGGTAAGCCAGTTTAAAGTGATTAAGTGCTTCCCTTCATCTTGTGCCATTTCACTCTTCAAACTCCATCTGTCCTGAATGACAATCCACCAACTGAATGTGGCAAATCCAAATCTTCTTTCCCATTCATACTGAAGTTCCTGTTCAGTCTCTGAAGGCACTAGATATATGCCTACTGTAACAACAACATACGTCAAATAATAATTTATTTTTCTACATCGCAGTACTTGTTATAAATATTTTATTTCTACTTTTCCAACCTAATTTGCAATTCACATATATTTCCTCATATTTCTGTCATATCTCCTTTTTATAGCCATAAGTCATATTTCTTCTTTATAATTTCCTTTTAACTACTCTGGAAGACCTTTCTATATTTCAATTACCTGGAGACTCACAGTCCTACAGCATAATCTTAAAATCAAAACTGAGGTACAGATTCACTCCTCTGCATGTTAATTCTGGATATTATTAGAATGTTATTAGAATCTAAGTATGTAGGTATCTTCTGAAGTTTCCTTGATATATCAAGGCTCTCATCTTTCATCTAGTGAAGTAAATGGCTTTGATCAAAGCCATACTGAACCCACTATAAGCACATACTTTAGTGTAATGAAAAGATACTCACAGCCCTTCACAGATTTTTCCCTGACACTGTTCTGATGTCAATGTAGGTTTGATCTACGCATGTCCTGCTATTAATCTGAGAAAGTTTCCATTAAAATAGAAGTATGCTACCTCCTGTCCTTCTCTGACTCCTGTCTTTCTACGTAACTTTGCTATTTGACAAGGAAGAATGCTCAGAGGAGGTCATAATGGTCTACAAATTATTTATGCCTGTTCTCTTTGTTTCTGCTTCTACTGTTAGAAACCGTGTGCAAGCCTTACTACAATTGCAATTCCCACAATGAGATCTATTATTATGTTTGAAATACGGAAACAAAGTGATATTCAGCTAAACCTGTAACAAATTAAGTTATGCTATTGTTTTTATGGGTCTTGGAAGAAGGGTCAGAGATAAAATAATGATTAAATAAATTACATTACAGCCAAGTCTGAATGAAGTATATAGATCAGAAGAACATGCAGGAGATAATATTAGAATTAAATTGCAGACTTGTCTTCAAAAGTCATAGAGAGAGAAATACTCTTTTCAAAAAAGCTAAATATTTATATAGTCTGGCTAAAACATTGTAACTTTAATAGAAAAAAAAAAGTTTCTGATAAAATGCTTTTAGCCTTAAGTGAGCAAACCACTTCAAAAGGCCGAGGAGAAAAAAAACCTCAATTATGTTGCCCAAAAAAGTAGGTGTCTTGCTTGGAACGTAACTAGATTACCTCCACTTCGCTTAGTACTTCTTATGCAGCTGCTAACTAAAAATTTGGTTTAAGAAAAAGAAGGAAGACAAACTGTACTAACAGAGACATAAAGTGAAAGTTTTTATAGAAAGAATTACAACCTTCTTTCATAGCAGTTTTCTCAGAAAAAATATATATTGAGCTAGGCATTCTTAACCTGTTTTCTCAAAAGTACTCTGGCAGGATAAAGCTGAGTGGTGTTATGTGCTTGTACTCTCACCAATGAGTGTGACCAATACGGTGTTTTCAAGTTCTGCTACAGGAATAGCTTAGAGAGATCATATAGCAATTAAAAGAACTATGAAATAAAAGCATAGGGTAGAAAACTTCCTGTCAAGATTTAAATAACAGAAGTAAAAGTCAAGCAGATACTCTTGCTCTGTAACTGCAGAGGGAGTGAAGAAGACTCCACGATGCTATAATGATGCCCATTCGTCATGGGACAGGGACAGGGTGAACATAAATGATGGAGAAAGGTTTAACACTGTGCAGAAAGGAACCTGTCAGCCCACCAGAAACTCAGCTTCCTACTCCTGCTTGTTTCCCAGCTCTTTGGCAATATGTTTACTTCATCATGACTTTCTCTTCTTTCCCTACAAAGCTCTGTAATACATGTTAAACTTGGCAGTAGGAGGCATCCCTGCAAAAAGGGGCAACAGTCAGCTGCAATTTTAACAGCTCTAACAAAGCCAAGTTTGAATCTTTTTTCTGCTTTCCTTGGATGATAAAGTAGAAAAGAGCTAAGAAGAAAAAGCTAAAGTAACAATCGAAGGAAGAATAAGATGTCTAAATTAAATCAGCCAACTGCCTTATTTTAAAGTCAGAGACTCTTACTAGAGAAATATATAGCTGCAATATCTCTAAAATAAAAAGTACTATTTCTGACTCTGTATTTCTCTTATCTGGGAAATATATTGATTACTACCCTGTTCCTACCATACCTTTCTTCCTGGAATAGGTTTGCTATACAAAAATTAATAAAAAAACAAAAAACAAAAAACACCTACAAAAATAATCAATGAGAAGCTCTAAACTTAATCTTTCAAGTTTTTATTAATGTAGAATTTCTTATACTGCCTTATGATAGATTGCTCTTTAAAGCTACGCATCACAAAAATATTCTTCTGAATTGAGAAAAAATCATATATAATAAATCCCAGATTGCCACTGTTGTTCATAAATGCCCATGAAATGGGCATGCTTTAGGAAATGAATTACCAAAATGTATCATTTATTCCACCCATTCACAGTGAAGTGTTTCCAAAGAGACACTATTCACAGTTAAGTAA
The DNA here is from genome assembly GCA_009806455.1 of Tetrax tetrax. Classification (NCBI taxonomy): domain Eukaryota; kingdom Metazoa; phylum Chordata; class Aves; order Otidiformes; family Otididae; genus Tetrax; species Tetrax tetrax. Next base: position 62,971 of record WHYT01015468.1, on the reverse strand, counting down.
GAAAATAAAATCAGATTTTTATTGTAGTACAACACTTAAATAACTATATGTGAGAGTTTAATCTCCAAATAAGCATGGCTTATTTTTGCTTTTTGATATTAATTTTTTTTGTTTTCTCTGTTCTTCCATAACTCCTTTCCTATATTCACCCCAAGGGACCGTGATTATCAAAACAAAGGCTTGAGAAAAATACACCAAAAAATAATTTCTGGTTGATGTTTAACATTATGATGCCTTGCCAAGTTTCATTAGTCATATCATGTCATATAGAGTAATGCAGTCTGATTGATGCAACTCACAGGCACTCATCATCTTTCATGTGTTTGCTGAAGAATTTAAAGGTATCCCACAATCTTTGGATGGAATTCAAAGAGCTACTATATGAAAGACAGATTTTATTTTTCCATGAAGATATAATTATTTTTTTTACCATTTGAGAGACTTTTTTTTTAAAATACTTTTCTTCAGGTTGCATGTATCATACAACTTTTAGTCTCCATTGGGAAATCTATGTTAAATAATTCCAGCTTTAGACTGAAGTCAACAATAAAGCATAGATGTCTCATTATAGCTTTATTATTTAGCTGCAGACTAGTACTTATGCTGCAAAAAGCCTTTTAGGAATACAGAAATTGGGATATGAGGTTATTCTGTGTAAGCCTGTCAGAAATGCTCATTTCTTTAGAAATTTAATACTCTTCCTTTCCTTCTGTGGGATAATGTTTTTCTTCTCTAACAAGATGACAGAAGGGTGAACTGAAAGTGAGCCCTAGGGATTTAAAGCATAAAATTTTGAAACTAGCCTTTTATAGCCTCACCATAAGATAGTTTACTAGTGGAACTTGATTTCAAAACAAGATGATTATCCAGAGATTAGAAAGAATGATCTCAACTTCATTAAATTACTTTTGAATAAACACAAAAGAAGACAATAATTTTTAAGTGATTTTTTAAAGTAAATTACTCTTCCAAATTATCATTATAAAACACCTTAACAAGTTTTTCTAAAGAAACTTCCCAAAGTGTTGGACAGCAGGCTATTTAATGCAACATAATTTGTATTCAACTTCATGACCTAAATGACAACCCTTAGAACCTGATAAATCCTCCAATATGCATATTTTCTTTGTGATATTTAATTGCCATCTAAATCTTTCTTTGTGTGTGCGTGAGTAATTAAAATCAATGTTTTTATTGTTTTAACCCTAAAATAAATTTTCTAGTTCAATGAAAGAATTTCTTTGAAAATTCTATCCTAACTCTTGTTTATTTTTCATCTTCGCCACAGAAGAAAAAATCAATTACTCGTGCAAACAGCTCTAGTAGTGAAATTCTCTGGTAGGACTCAAGAAGTACACAAAAATCTTTGAAACTCAGATGAATACATCAAAGCAGCATTAACTTAGGTTTTCCTAGCCTTCACTGCCCCCCACCTCTGCTTTTTTTTTTTTTTTTTTTTTAATACTTGGGCAGGAAAGCTTAATATAAATACATATACAGTCAGGTGTATTTCTAGAATTAAGGAGAAAATCCAGTTCTTTTCACAAGGAACAATCTTATATTGCATGCTAAGCATAATTTTCATTAGTTGTTCTGCTTTCTATACCACTGATGTCAACAGGTGCTGTGGGAACTCAGGCCACTTTGAAGTTAAAGGCAGTTGAGGAGTGCTTTGTTTTTGAAGTCTGATTAAAAAAAATACCATGACATCTACAACTCATGATTACATTTCTTAAGAGCATGAAATCTAATCCTCAGTTCCATTTGTAAGATGTTTTATTTTTTAACTTGTGATAGATGCTTTGAAATCTCCTTTGTCGATTGTATGTTTAAGATTAACTTTCTCAGTATTCAATAGTCTGATAAAGTTTGAACATTAGCAGGATTCAGTATGATTCTTTTTCCTTCTTGTGTTATTGTCTTAGGTTTTACTACGGTAAAATTCTTGTACAACTACTATCTATAAAGAACTGCTGCTGACTCAGCAAAACACTGATGTGTCCCCCTCCTAACCCCAAATTTGGTAAATGGATACAATTTAGTGTATTATATCAGATACTGCAATATCACTAAACCACCTGCTTGTACAATGCTTTTCTTTTGGTTTAGCAGTATTAAAACAGATTGCTTGCCTAGAGAAGATAGGCAGAGGTCAGATAGGAATGCAAGGGAAAGAAAAGTTATCCCACAGATACTGGCAAGCAACAGCCTTGAGGCTTATGAAGAAAGTTCAGTCATAGCTTGACTATGGACTTCCTGGATCTATTTTAATGCTATATCTGGCATTGCACTGAAGTAGAACTATCTGATTTTTACTTTTTTTAAAGGCTTAAAGTTTCTAGTAATGCATTTCTTAGTTTTATAGACCAGAAATGGATATCTTATCATAAACATCGTAAACCAGAATAATCTTATACTTTCTACAAAACTGAACTTTCAACTAATAGCTTGATTTCAAACTCTGTAAAGTAGGCATGCCCAGATAGAGACCGGCCTTAACACTCCTGACTGGTGAAGCAACTCAAGTTTTGTATCTTATTCTATGTTATGAGTGGATAACTCTAGTCCAGCCTAAGTTCAGGTAAGATTTTATTAAGCAAAGTGAAAGCATTTATACAAAACAAACTTAGGTAACTGATTTATTTTTATAAGCTAACAAGTTTCTAATATCAAATGAGTTACTGAGATATATATTAGTAAGACACAGACAGTAAGATACCAAAGAAAATTATTTTTCTTATTTTATTGAACAAATGTTAAAGTCAAGACAAGGTTTCTACTTACTACACTTCAGCTGAGCCTCCTAAAGTAAAGGAGAGTGCATACCCTTAATTCACATGGAAGTTAGACTTGATACTTTGTATACAAAAAAAACCCCAAAGGTTATAGCATATAACAATAGTTTTTATAATTTTGAAGGGGCATTACCTAAACAGATGGCATAGGTACCACAAAATAATGCTTAATAGTAACATATAAAAGCCAAATCACTCTGGTATGGGTGATTTGTACCATAGTGGGTCCTGCAGAGTTTAAATTCAAATCTGCCTTTAGAGGAATTGATCTTTAGATTATGCAATATCTTTTCGTTGGTTAAGCAGTGATGTTGATAAAACTATTTCTTCTCTAGTGGATGAAAATTTTGCAGAAGACTGATAGATGAATTATTACTAAGGGTATTTTAAAAAGAGTTTACATTCATTTAGAAACCTTATTATTACCATACCTGTTACTTTCAGTCTGTCAGCTCCAATTACAATCTCATCTTCATCTGCAGAAAACAATACTTTCCCACCTTCACTTGCCCTCACTTCAAATCTTTTACATTGGGCCTCCACAGCATCAGCTCCTGAAATCAAGGAAGTGAATGTGTCATCATATTTTGTAAGAGTAAAAGTAGTCATCAGCATACATGGAGTATCCAAAACATATTGAATACATGAGGCTTTTATAAAATACTTGGCTTTCTGTGAGGCTGGTAGGTAATTTATATTATAAAATATTGTTAAATTAATTTACAGAGTAACTATTACGCTATTGCCTATCAGGATAGAATTTAAAGTAACTAAGAACAACATCTATTTCAGTGTTATGTAGAAGTTAATATAAGAATTTGGAATGTACTTAAATTCTGAGATCTTGAAATGCCAGTTCAGACAGAGCTTTCTGGGATTTGTTCAGGTTAAATTGCAGTTTCTTGCCAATGGAAGAAAAGATAACATACAAGCGTATTCCACAAAGACCAACAAATCAATACAGCAGAAAAGGGTATTTTTTCATTCAGTTCTACTGCAAACTTGAACAGCAGAATAGTAAAAAAAACTCTAACAAAACAAACAAAAAAGATTAACTGAGATATCACAGTTTATCTCATATTCTGTGAAACAAAACTCCCAAATGTCTTGAAGCTCCAAAACCCTAAAATAATTCTGAAATCAAACAGACCTATGAAATTGCATCTAACAGTGCAGTAAAAAAAATTGCAGATATTAAAACTCTGTTAAATTTACTACGCTTTTTAATTTACAGATCTTATCCTTATTCTTCAGTGTTTTGTCTGGTAAATTGTTTCTGAAAATTTTAATTTTCTTTTATTAACAGGTGAAAGCAAAACCTTAGATCTGAAAATGGTGTTGAAAACCGATGAACTGCATAAAGAACAACCAGCCGTAAGGCAAATTACAGGATTTCAGGGAATAATTATCTGACAATTTTCTCATTGATCCCCAATTAGATTTCTAATGTATACTTGGAATGACCCACCAATCTATATGGGTAAAAATGATGAGGAAGTCATTATGGACAAAGAAATCCAGGTATATCATTTCAGTTTATCAACCTGGCTTACAGGTTTGTAAAAAACACCTGCTTCGATAATGTGGAAGTTTTCAGTTTAATACGCAAATGCACACTATCAAATTATATAATAAGAAATATAAAAGCTGTGTTAACTAATTTTGGATGAGAAATTCCCATAGCAGCCCTTAATTTGCAGAACTAGCTATAAAATTAAAACAATTCCTCTTACTTTCAGATGAACTTACATTTGTACTGTGAAAAATTTCTGGTTATTTTTTATTCATGACTGTAAAAAGAAAATGAAAAGGTATTATAAAAATACTTGTAATGCCCCATTTTCTTGAAGTTGGACATGTTTATTCTATTGTGGAAGTGTAAACTGGTATTTTCTCCCCCTTTCTAATGGAACATTATTTTAAATGTGATAAACAGTTTGTTAGATTTGTTTTGAAAAAATATTACAATTTTGTAAAGACAGACATGGACAGATTTCAGATAGCCTAATGTTAGCCATGGAATAAGTGCTACAACTCACAAACATTCCAGGATACTTACTAATAAAAGGTATAACAAAATTTAATTGTCCATCAGGATAAATGTAATTACAATATATATGCTCACATAACTGTCTTTCTGAATTAATCCTTTACTCTTAAATACTTTCTAAAGGTTTCCAAGTGGTGGTGCCCCTGATAGTGTTGCTTCCAGGCATATCTGAATTATTTGTTTAAAATGCTGGCATTTAGCTAGCAATGCATGCCAGCAACACAGTTGTGAAGGATACTCTGTTCTTTTGTACAATTACAGGTAAAGATATCTTTTTAAAAGCTGTAAAATAAGTATTTATATTTATTTGTTACATCAGTGCCTGGTTTATGAAATCAAGTGTGATCTAGGCATTATTGGGCCTCTGGTAAGTTCAACAAACTGCTCTGTATCTGGCCAGTGGCAGAGACACAAGAGGAAATTAGAAGGTAAATTTATAAATTTTTACAATTTTACTTCTTAGTTTGCAAACATGTTGAGTTATATGTTGTTTTGCGAAACAATTCCATTGTAACATAAATTACACTGTTGATGACTATATCCAGTTACTTTATGAAACTGGGACAACCACATAACTCAGACTACTGTAATAGAACAGATGATATTACTATTCAATTCATTTGGAAGAGGGAGGTAATATAATAATTATACACTGGTTTAAAATACTTGCAGAAAATATAGATGAGCTTTTATAGACGACTCTTGGAGGATTATATTATACACTGATAATTTACACACAGCCATGATTCAATGCTCAAAATGACATATAATAATCATGAGGAAACACTGTTCACAACAGTAAAACCAAGGTGTAATTCTCTTTAGGTAGCACCGCACAAAAATGCTTATTCTAGAATGCTTCTAATGGTTCAGAATGGGAAGACTTGTAGAGGCTACAAAGATCAATGCTTTCTTGTTGAACAGAAATGCTTCCAGAAACTTTGTGGCTTGAAGGAAGATGTTCAAGATGATAACATCAAAGTTGTTGCTAAAATTATTGATGACAAAATAAGTGGTAACTTCCAGTACCTCAAGGGGGCCTACAAGAAAGATGGGGAGAGGCTGTTCAGTAGGGCCTGTTGTGACGGGACACGGGGCAATGGTTTTAAAATAGAAGGAGGTAGATTTAGATTGGATATTAGGAAAAATTTTTTACAATGCAAGTTGTAGAACACTGGAAAAGGTTGCCCAGAGAGGTGGTGGATGCCCCATCCCTGGAAACATTCAAGGCCAGGCTGGATGAGACTCTGAGCAACCTGATCTAGACAGGGATGTCCCTGCTCCTTGCAGGGGGGTTGGACTAGATGACCTTTGAAGGTCCCTTTCAACCCAAACCATTGTATGATTCTACCATTTGAAATAAGAATGCATGCTGTTATTTAGCAATGTCATTATAGTTGGAAGAATAATTGTGCCCTCTCTGTGTACCGTTAATGTTTTGCCACTGTGTTATCTGGAGGGGAAAAAAAACAGTTACTAAGTTTTTTTTTTTTACTGTTACTAAGTTGTTTAGGTTGCCCTAATAAAATTGTACACTGAATGGTTCAAAATCAGATAGCCTTACTATGGTACACAGAGAAAACATTTATATTTCACGTAAGCCTTTTACAATGTCTAGCTTTTATTCATTGATATCTATTTTCTTACTGCTTCTGTTGAATTTTTTTTTCAGAATTTAAAAAAGAAACAGATGCTTTCAAAATACTCAATTTGATACAGTTTTGGAAGAGTGTTTCCCTTTGGTTTGGAAATATTTGTTCTTCATTTTGAAATATTTAAAAGGCATACAATTAAAAGGTATTAATTTATTACAAAAATTATGAATGCTATATTAAAATTGACCTAAAATATGTTCATTTGAGGAAAAATTAGAAGCAATAATTTTTCCTGTTTTAGTCACAATTTTGATTTCAAAATCTCAAAGCCCTTCTGGAATTGTATACTTATTTTTCTGCATAAGTCTAGTTTTCAATCATTTTGCAAATGTCATTCTATTCTAAGATAGATCTTAGAATAGAATGTATTACACTTCACAAGGGCTGCATTTTGTATAATTATTGAAAGCATAGGTTGCATTCCCTTTGGGGTGAAACTGCAGCAACGAGGAGGAGGGAGAGCCTTTGAGTCTTTCTTCAACAGTCAGACAGCACACTTCAGTCAAGTTTTGGGGAAACAATCTGAGGACAAAAAGCTGAAAATCCCCCCCTATGACATCTAGATAAAGGTCAGTCAGGATATTTGTGCTATAATAGGTAATAAACCCAGGTAGACTGAGTACATTCTATTTTATATGAAGTATTGTCTGGAGAGCTGTTTGTAAAAATACCATGCTCATTTCTGGAGACAGGTAATGAGAACATAACAAAGGGGGCAAAATTTTTAGTAGGGCATATTGTGATAGGACAAGTGGTAATGGCTTTAAACTAAAAGAGGGTACATTTAGACTAGATATAAGGAAGAAATTTTTTTCATGAGGATGCTGGTGAAACACTGGGACAGGTGGCCCAGAGAGGTGATGGATGACTTATCCCAAGAAACACTCAAGGTCAGGTTGGATAGGGCTCTGAGCCCCTTCTTCTAGTTGAATTGCTCATGGCACGGCAGGCTTGAACTAGATCACCTTTAAAGGTCCCTTCCAATTCATACTATTTTATGATTCTATGAAAAACAAAACACTTAACTGATTAGAAAAAAAATAACAGAATACAACCAGTGCTTATTGTAATGGCCCAGGAGACTCGCTTTTTAACATGGATGGGTTGCAAAGCAACAAGTCCACCACAATGTCCTGCCTGTCTGATAACAGCAGCAGTATCCTGCAGGGACAGGAAAGCAAAGCTGAAAAAGGATGGAAGTTTGGACCTGTCCTTGTCCTGCAACTATAGTTACAAGTCAGGAAACAAAAGGAAAATCACAAATGACTTGATACTAACTAGTGTCACCTTTATTTAAGACCTGATGATTGCTTAGCTACCTAAAAGTAAGAGGCATTATAAGTACTCTGATGATGCTAATTTACACACATGTAAGTTGTTCTGTAAAGAAAAGGAATTAACAGAAAATGTGAGAGAAATCAAAGATAAAAAAGAGCTGGCACCTTCTTACTCATCACTGCAAGTGACAGCCTATGTTTCAATAACTGTCTTTAAACACTTTAGGTGTATTTAGGATAACATAGCTTTTCACGAAGAATGACTTATAGAACAATGATTTGGAGCTTCTACAAAGAAGTAGGTATATTTTAGATGCTCAGCATTTGTGTTTCTTCAGCATCAGATTTGTGTAAAAGTCCACCTAGAATTCAGCTAGTCTAAAATATCAATAAAGGATATAACTCTACTTTTTTAGGCTAAAAGAAAGGCTTTTAGTTTGTGTGGCACTCAAGGAGTTAACAGTGCATCGCTTAATATTACTCACTTATTGCTGAAACACTGGTTAGTGTTTTCAAGCCACTTGAGAGATCACTTAAGAAACATAATACATGTTAAGTTTGTCTCTTTGATGTAGAACCAGATGTGAATGTTATGAAAAGGTTTTGAAAAGTTAAACTGCCTACAGAGTAACGAATGCTATCAAAATGGAATCCTGTTTCATTATATTTTCATTTCCTTGTTGAAGTAAGTGTAAGCAGTTGCATGCACAATTTATTAGTGGATTATGTTCTTAGCTGTAATGCAAGTGAGGAGGGCACACAGCAAGCTCACTACCTTGGATGTCAGGAGGGCAGACTTTGGCCTTTTCCAGGATCTTCTTGGTAGAGTACCATGGGATAAAGCCCTGGAGGGATGAGGGGACCAAGAAAACTGGTTAATATTCAAGGATCACCTCCTCCAAGCTCAGGCTGGATGCATCCCAACAAAGAGGAAGTCAGGTAAAAACACGAGAAGGCCTGCATGGATAAACAAAGAGCTCCTGGACAAACTCAGTCTCTAAAAGGAAGCCTACAGAGGGTGGAAGCAAGGATAGGTAGCCTAGGAGAAATACAGAAAGATTGTCCGAGTAGCCAGGGATCAGGTTAGGAAGGCCAAAGCCCTGACAGAATTAAATTTGGCCAGGGATGTCCAGGTGTTTTTTTTGGTGAGGGGGGGCCTAAGGTAGCAGCTTCTGTAGGAAACTGCTAGAAGTTGCTCCCCTTTGTTCAGTGGACTCGACCGGGCCTAGGGTGCACCTGCTGCTGGCCAAGGCCAAGCCAATTGGGAGCAGAATGTCCCATGATAGCGCCTCTGCAATAACGTATTTAAGAAGGGGAAAACAGAGAAAAAAAAGAAAGAAGAGAAGATGTGAAGAAGCTGAGTCGGGGCAGAGGCGCAGAGGGGGAGGCGCAGGCCTTGTGGGCTGTGTAGGCCTCACCCTCTGGCCTCTTGCCAGGCGGCCGACTGGGCCCAACTCAGCCCGGCCTGGCTGCAAGAAGTGGAAAGGAGATGAGATGGATGATGTGAAGAGACTCTGAGAGGCTTCTGCCAGCCTGTTGTGAATAACTTTTATTGTGAGAGAAACAACTGCAGACGCCAAGGTCAGTGAAGAAGGAGGGGGAGGAGTAATGCGGCTCCTGGCCAAGATTCCCCTGCAGCCTGTGGTGACGACCATGGAGCAGGTTGTCCCCCTGCAGCCCATGGAGGTCCACAGAGGAGCAGAGATCCACCTGCAGCCCATGAAGGACCCCACACCGGGGGAGGTGGATGCCTGAATGTGGCTGTGGCCCGTGGAGGGCCCGCTGGGGCAGCCGTTCTGGAGAGACTGTACTCCATGGAAGAGATAACCCACGCCGGAGCAGTTTCACAAAGGACTGTGGCATATGGGTAGGACCCCACACTGGAGCAGGGGAGGAATGTGAGGAGTTCTTCCCCCAGCGATGAAGCAGCGGCATAAAACAATGCATAATGAACTGACCGCAACCCCCATTCCCTCTTCCCCCCTGTGCCGCTCAGGGTGGGGGGAAAGTAGTTGGGAGAATGTTAAGCTCGGGAAGAGGGAGGGGTTGGGGGAAGTTATCTTGTTTCTCTGTCTCATTATCCTGCTAGTTTTAGTAATAAATGATTATTTTTCTCCAAGTCGAGTCTGGTTTTTCCCGTGACTTTAAGGATTTCTTCCTGTCCTTATCTCAAACCTCGTGCCATTTTTCTTATATTATCCCCCCTATTCTCTTGTAGAGTGGGGGGAGTGAGAGAGAAACTGCATAGTCTGGTCCCCATCAGGGCTGATCTACGACACAAGGGGAAGAAGAAAAGCTTTTATAGGTACATTGGGGATAAAAGGAAGACTAGGGAAAATGTGGGCCATCTCCAGAAGCAAACAGGAGACCTGGTTACCTGGGACCTGGAGAAGGCTGAGGTACCTAATGACTTTTTTGCATTAGTATTTACCGACAAGGGCTCTAGGCACATTCCCCAAGTTGAAGAAGGTGAAGGCAGGGACTGGGAGAATGAAGAACTAGCCACTGTAGAAGAAGATCAGGTTTGAGACCATCTAAAGAACCTGAGGGTGCACAAGTTCATGGGACCCGATGAGATCCATCTGCGGGTCCTGAGGTAACTGGCGGATGAAGTTGCTAAGCCATTCTTCATCACATTTGAGAAGTTGTGGCAGCCCCACTGACTGGAAAAGGGGAAACATAACCCCCATGTTTAAAAAGTGAAACAAGGAAGACCTGTGGAACTACAGGCCGGTCAGCCTCCCCTCTGTGCCTGGCAAGGTCATGGAGCAGATTCTCCTGGAAACAATGCTAAGGCACATGGAAAATAAGGAGGTGATTGGTGACATGGCTTCACTAAGGGCAAGTCATGCCTGACAAATGTGATGGCCTTCTATGACAGTTACTTAGGCAGTAAGGGTGCATAGGTAGTTTGGTTTGGGGTTTTTTGACAGTAGTGCAAAGCTTATTGCTGTGGAAATTGCTGTTCATCCCGGGTAGCATTAGTGTTTATTTTCACTGTTCAGAGAGCATGTACAGTCATTACATCTTGCTGGCCAGTTCAGATTTCCCCTACCAACAGACTGAACCTCTTAACTAACTCTGTTATGCATCTTTTGCTTAATAATGCACTGTATTATGTTCTTTGCTTTGGGAAAGGATATTCAGGTTTGAGGTTCTTTTTTTTTTCTGAATATTTTCCATAAAGTTCATGTCCCTTTTAGTTTTCCATAAAATTATATAATAGAGGTAATAATGCTTGTACGATACTTGTGAACATAAAAAATTATGTAGAAGGTCATTACTGTGGAGACAAGATAGACTAAAAGTCATAATATCCCTAGTGGCAACAGTTTCCACCCAAATGTTACTTTAGACTGAGTTTTTAGAATTTTAAGAATATCTAATACTGCTCTTACTCATTTAGCACACAAAATATGTTTGGGACTTTAACCCTATACATTAAGAAGATCATATGTTCCTTCTTTCTCAGCAGTAAAGTGCTCCACTCCCATTCCTATCAACAACAATGAAAGTAACACAAACATTAAAAACAGGGCGGAGTTAACATTTGCTTTGCTTTGTCTTCTGGTCTGTTTCCAACCATCTACAATGCATTTCCCTTCGTTCTCAATTTACTGAAACATAAGTTGGAAATCAAATGCAGAAGGAACAGTAACTATCAACAATACTAAATACACAAGAAGTTACATTTTTTTCTCTTCTGTTGATGAAGACATTTTGTGTGCTTATATCAGATGTAGATGAACATTAGCAGTTGTGTCTGGTTTCTTCTAAATCACCTTCTGTGTCCACCTGGTAGACAACAAATTCAGACATGCGAATAGATAAGAACTCAACCACTCTAAATTAAATACACGGCCTAGAATTAAAAAGGAATTACCACTAATTTATTTCCTTTGTAAATGCAAAACACGATGAAATTCAATGTACTATCTTCTGATTCTTCAATGAAAAATGGGTTATTTAAACATCTATTAAATGCAGGGTATTTCTGGATGACAAAGAAAGTTATTTTTATGAGAATGTGTTGATGCTTCTGAGATTAGAGATAAAAGAGATAAAGCATTTTTAATAAAGCTTCAGCCCCCATGTGGGTCTAAAATAAAAATTTGTGCAATATATATCTAGATAAAATTTTGTTAATATTCATAGGAGTGTTAGATATTATATTATTTTGGCCACCAGAGTTCTCAGCAATTTTTTGGTGAACACAAACGCAATAATGCAAATGAAGGACTCGCACCAGCTGAATAGAAGCATTGAGGAATTTGAATAAAGAGAGTTTTCAGCTGAGAGCAAGACATCTACACATGCAAGCATTCACAGAAATCAGAACATGTTCCGTGTTCTGTTTGCTGAGGAAGTGAAGAGACCATCTTTGTTATATCAGAAAGAGTGAAAGTACAGTGAAAAAATCCCCTACCTGGGTCTGTTAATAGTTGATGGCCATGCTATGGAGTTGTCAGAAAACTACTACTCTTAGGAGAGGTTGACCCTTGAGGTTTCCCTGTTTGAATGATCACGTACTCAGACAAGGGAAACTGAAGCAAGTGCTAGGCCAGAAGAGGCATTGCACATATTTGTTACTGTTTTTAGCATCAGACTACAGTGAATAATATCAGCTGTCAACATAAATTATTAGTATGGGGATAAGCTGCACATTTATATAAGATAAACATATATGAACAAAGAAAATTAAGTAAAACCATCTGAATCAGACAACAAGTATGGTGGCAGCATGGCTTTTCCTTCTTCATGATCTACAGACCCACTGTTATCCATAAAAGACTAGTGATATTACAGGTTTAGGATGTGGTCAAATGGTAGCTCATAGGAAAATTCTGTCCTCCCAGGCAGATTTTACTTCTAGGAACTTCATGAACAGAGACACTTAAAATACTGCCTGTCCTTTTTGCAATGGATAGAATACATCCTTCCCTCAGTCTACCTTCCTGGTGCATCTTGATGGCGGAAACTTAGGTATGAAAATATATATGAAAGTTGCATAAAATTTGCAGCAGACAGCACTCTCCATGCTACTTCTGCATGATGCCACAACTGCACAAGAGCAAACCTGTGCTTTAGAAAAGAAAAATATTTATAAAAATAAAATATCCCAGGCACCCAGTTGTGTGTGTAAGACTTCAGACTGTATGTTTTGCTCTATTTATAATCTCATTAAGTTTAGTTTATGCAACAAATGATCTAGATAGATGAACTGAGGCTTGTAGTAAGTATGAGTTTCCTGTCTGACAGATATTTTTCTCATAATATTATAAATATGTTATAAGCATATCTAAATAATGTATAATATTTTAAATAAATAACAATACATAGAAATGTCTACATTTAAAATGAAATTCATATATTTAAACAGAAATTAAATAATAAAGAAATCAAATTATGACTTTTTTTTTTTTAATTAACAGCCTTATTGCATTATCTTTCCTATGGATGTTTTCCTCTCTTGTCCAGGAATCTTTCATTGTGACATCATTAAATAGCCACACTATGTTAAATTCTTCTTATAGCTGCCTTTATCAACGTAGTTTTCACTGACGAGCTCAAATGTTAGATCATGCAAATTAATTAATTATAAATCTAATGTATTTTTGAGTACTCCAAAGTGTGAACGGGAACAGAAAGTTTATCAGTTTTTCTTCCTCATGATGAATGCAACCTGAATAGTACTAAATCTTAAGAGATTTTTCCAAATTTTCAGCATTACCTTCAACCTTGGAATTTTTTGCTCTGTGATGTGATTAGTTTTTACAACTGAAATAATTTACAAAGCTGATTACATACCTTTTGGAAGCTGAGGCTTACTGAAGCAATCATTGCATTATATTTCCATACAAAGTCAGTGGGAAAGTTTTCATTGTCTTTGTTATGTGAGTTAGGCTCTAAGGTTACTGTTACATTGTTTGGCCACTACATGTTTAATGAAAATCCAACTGAAGTATATTATTTACAGCATATTCCACAGAAAAAAAATAGACTGAACAATATATGCTGTATATACCAACAATACATGCTATACATACAAGACAGAACAATACATAGTATGAGATGACTGACTGCATGCTGTGCTTAATGAACAGCACATTTAAATCAAATAGCAAAAGCACACACAAGACAGTAAGGGGAGTATGAAATTTCTTCATCACATAGATAGAACTAAAACAGGAATGTTGCATTTCTCCTTAGGAAATGCAACATCTTAGAGATCACAAGGTCATTCATTCCTCTCTAAAACTGTTTCTATTTATCATTATATACTTCCTTTAGGTCAGACTCTTAGTCTGACTTTTCTACTGAATGTTCTAAAAATTTCCAGACATTCTACTGACAAATCACTTATCTGTAAATCTCTACAACTTTGCTTTTCTCTTTTCTTAAGAACAGATCTGATGATAGATCTGTTTGCATCCTTTAAGACTATATTTCTCATCCACATAGTCTCTAAAATAATTGCTAATAGCACAAGTACCTTCCTGCTGCCTGCTTTATCATTCTGAGGTGAACTGGATTGGAACTGAAATTGAATGAAGTGAAATACATTTATGTCATCTAATGGTTCCTCACCTTTTCTCATCCTGATTTTGCCCTGTGACCCTTTTTACTGTTAGGTATCTCGCTTTGTGAAGATTTAAAAAGGAAATAATTTCAGTTTTCTCTTTTTTACTGGCAACATTCTCTGTAGGCATTAGACATAGTCATTCTGAAATTTGTTTCTACTCTGTAGGCATTCTGAACATTTTTGGTGGTTTACTAATATGAAGTAAAAGCTAACTTAAATATTTTTACTTGCATACTCTAGATATGTTTATTATTCAGAGGTTAGTTTTCAGTCTCCCTTTTTTTAACCTCTACTCTCAATTTCATTAAAAAGATACAAACTGTTTTTCCAGATGGCAGTTTTGGCATTTTTTGGCAGTTTTCCATTAACTTCAAATATAATCTGTTGTGACTAGAAAATATTGCATATTATTATTCATAATGTACTGAAGTAGACCATTAAAAGGCTTCTGAATGCAAATTAAAGTTTTTGAGATAAATAATTGAATTCATCAGATTTTGAGAGGAGACTGAAACAAAGGATACGAGCTACCAGAATACACAGAAGCTTTTTTGGAGGAGGAATGTTAAAATAAATGTTTTACATTTTTATAAAATGAATTCAATATTGATAGCTGTAACATAGGGAGGACTAGAAAATCCAGTTTTTCTAAAGTGAATGTTTCTACTTTAGCTAGAGAGTACAAATATACTGAAGTCATCTATGCAAAAGGTGTCAGGATTTCATATAATCACACTTTTTCTGAGAAATATTTAATGAAAGAATGTACTAAATATTAAAAGATAGACAGGATTTGTCTACAAAAAGGCTACCACTGGGTACTACTGGGTAGTAAAATAAGAGTAAAAAAATTATAGCCTAACTAGAAAACGATAATTTTAAACCCTTCTGCTACTTAGTAGATCAGTAACTGCATTTGCAGATTTCCAAACAACTAGCATGCATTATGATGACAGCACAAGATGACGATGTCTTAGGCCAGCTCTTAGGATTTTTGCATTATCCATTTAGCAAATTACTTGTCTGCTTGCCCTTGACAGAGGGACAAGGGCCTGGAAAGCAGCAGCAGCAGTGTAAAAACAGATTTGGGCTCAGCTTCTGGAAATGTCTCTTCTGATTAAGGTTATTAATGGAGTTTATTGTTGACTTGTAACACAGAAGATGCAATTCAATTCAGAGATTAAGATGTCTACCTCTGCTCCCTACCTTGTTGACTCTTAAATTCTGCATCTTTATCTGTGATTTAAATCACTCCCAGATTGTCTGCCTTTCAAATGCACCACTTAGAAAGGCTATATTTATACCCTTGGGAGTAGGATCTTGTGGTAACAGAATAAGTTTAGTATCACGGGGAAATATGAAGTGTCTTCAAATGAATGCATGATTTTGTGTCTGGAAAGAAATCTAACCTAGGTGCAGACAGATGTATAAATTCAGAGGCAAGACCTGTAGCACAGGTGGAATTTTTGTCTATACTTCCTGAAAGCTTTTGCTTTGGTAATACAGCAGGTCAATCAGAATCACTCTACCATAGAGAATAATAGATGTGGCAAATTAGCATCTGTCTTCATACAGACAGATTTTTCTTCAGAAAAAGAGAAGTTAAAACCAAACCAATCAACCAAACAAACAAAACAAAACAAGCAAAGACCCAGCAAAGACCAAACTAGAAACAGAAGATTAGCACATTTCCCTTTCCTTCTTAAAAGACAGGTGAGTGTTAGAACCATCCCATCATCCTCTTCCATAATAGAAAATCACTTTCTCCATTCTCCAGAAGCAAAATGGGTAGGAGCAACTTAAAGGAGGTAAAGAGTCTAGGTGCCTTGGTAATATATGTGAGAGAAAAGCAACAAAACAGCTTCTCCAAACAAAACATATGTTCAAAACATCACAAAAGGAAACTCACGAGGTTTTGGGACTCTAATGTCGGAATAACTTCTTTTAAAGGCAATGTAGTCCTTTTTTTTTTTTTTTATTTGGAAGAAATGCTCACTCTTTCTTATTTTGATCTATAATGCATATTACTGATTCAGCGAGTGATAGCTACTCCCAGTGACTAATTAATTTCAGATTTATGGAATGCTTTTCTTCACAGGAAGAAATCTAGTCAAAATTTAAAAATATTCAGCTATTTATTAATGCAGTGCTATCTGTTCATAATTCAGCTGCAACTGCAATATTTATCATCCTAAGAATAATCCAAGAAAAATTAAGGTATTTTCAGAGATATATTTATGTATTATAGAAATTTTAAAAATCCATATTAAATACAGCTTCAAATGTCTTGTACATGCTTGAGACAAATTACACTAAGATAGCTCTGCCCATCTACAAATGGCACAATTAAACATCTCTATTATTGGCATAATACGGAATTTGAAATTCCATACTGTTCTGAATGGAGGCAAAATAATTAAAAGGCAAATAAACATAATTAACTCATTACATAAGTTCAACCAACCACCTATATTCTAGTTATTGATATTAACTGGTATTTTCCAATGTATTATTAAAGTTTCAGTGTTATACATTGAAGACTGTTTTGGAACTGCATAATTTTATAGGACTCAGACAAAGCAGTGCAATAAATAGAAAGTAAAATTTGACATTAGTAGCTTTTAAAACACACTATACTTGTAACAAGACTGTAACATGCAATTTCTGATAGTCTAAAGATATGTGAGAGGAAATTCTAGATAATAGAAGAGTTTTCATTTATTTTTTAATTCTAGTCATGTAACAGAAATGAACTAGAACAGGTTCATGATCTTGTATGGACAAATAATTTTCATGGACAAACAGACAAATTTTTCCAAGCCTGACTACCCATTTCCAAAATATCTCTTTCACATACAGAAACAGGCTAATTTCCCATAGCTAGCTCAGTAAGAGAACAGGCAGAAAGCAGACTTTTAAAGATAATTTAGCTGAAAAAGGTTCCAAGTGTACAGTAAAGTTACTTCTGACCCGTATTTTTTATAAATCTGTTTGCTGTCCCTTCAATGTCTTTAAGAGCAGCAGGGTGCTGTTGAGTTTCTTCTTCCAAGTGTTCTCTGTAGCTCTGAAGTAAAGGAAAACATAAGAAAGATCTCCCTGCTCTTCTCTTTCTCCTTTTTTTAAAAAAAAAAAAAAAAATTGTTGCTTATTTAATTAAGTCAAAAAATAGCTTCTCATTTACTTGCTCTTATTTTGTCCTTCACCTAAGCCACTCCTGTTAGAATAATATATTCTTACCAATATTAATGAGCTGTCCAAACATCAGAAAAAAAAAGGGGGGAAGAAAAATAAAATCTTAACATCCTTTCAGGGACTTGCTAAAGGTCCAGATGCTGTAGGTAATTTAATAATGCTTAGCACCCACCAGCATTCTCATGAATGTCACAATGCATGCACAGTACCTGTTTTTTCAGTTAAATGAAGTATTGACTGTTAGTAAAGCTAAAGACAAAGAATTACAACCATCTTTTGAAGATGTACGCTGTATCCCTCAAAACCTACTTCAATATCTCAGAATAATGTCTATTTCTTTGACTTGGAGGATCTCTTTCCTACAAAAGAAAATCACTTCTCCTTCCCTGCTCTGAACATTTGGGTAGTAGTTTTGCTGTCTGTACCAGCCAAAAGCATGTGGTTAACAACAGCAGGACAGATGGCAATGGATAAATGTTTAAACATTAACACTTCTGTACCACCATGCAAACCACTAATGACCTCTTCCCACTCAGACTGTACTTCTACAATTAAATTTAGCCGCTGTTCATAGTTCCGTGTCCTCTGGTATGGTACAGGAAAAAGAAATTATGTATTTTAAAATTGAGGATGAAATATTTGAGAATTGAAATAGATTATCTTTTTTCCTAGTTTTGAGTACCAGTTTTCTAGAAACAGTGGAAACATCCAGACTTGCATTCAAAATACAATGAGGTAAAATAATAAGGCTATAAAGCAGAAAAGTAAGTGGAGGACTACTATACCACCGGCAAGATAGCTATTCATAATTGAAATCTACTTCAGCATATGCCCAGTCTCATTGCAGATGCTTTGGAGTCAAAGTTAGCATTGAGATTAAATACTAAGGCACTGAGCTGAGGCTCATGCCTAGCGTATCAGACATCCCTTTACACCGGGTCACCGCTGTACTCTTGCTCGCCCTCCAGAATCACTGCCTGGAAAACACTGATTTAGTGTTCCCTTTCATCTTTTTCCCATCATCTATGAAGTGACAGTGGGTATAGTGTATTAACTATTGCACTCTCATGAGAAGAGAGGCCTGTGGCTGCTGCTTTTCTGAAGGTTATTCTGCAGGACGCCAGCACGGAGCCAGTCCTCTGTGTCCTCGGCTACTCCTGCCAGTATCAACTGTCAGCACTTGGGACCTGAGACTTCAAGCCTGGCTTCCAGCAGGCTGCCTGAGGAAGACCTGTACTTGTCCCTCTTCCTTCCCTCCATGGATTTATCTTATACACCTTCCAAAGAATCATAGAATCGTACAGTATCTCAAGATGGAAGGGACCCAGAAGGATCATCAAGTCCACCTGCCTGCTCTTCGCAGGACGACCTAAAACTAAACCATATGACTGAGAGCATCGTACAGACATTCCCTGAACTCTTACGAGCTTGGTGCTGTGGCCACTTCCCTTGGGAACCATGTTTGAGTGACTGACCACTCTCTCAGTCAAGAACCTTTTCCTAAAGTCCAATCTGAACTTTCTCTGATGCAGTTTCATACATTTTCCACATGTAAAAGAAAAAAATATCCAATTTCATAAGAGCAGCTCAATTAAAATGGAGATTTTTAGTGAATATATAAAAGAAATTGGAGCGTTTGCAGAAGAAAAAGAGAAAGCACACTAGCCAGTAGCTGCATATGCCTTGGAGGATTTTTAAAGTACAAACTTAAGAATGCATATTCTGACTTTGAAAAGGCATCTTTTCCTCCATGTCCTTGTCTTTTCCAAATCAGCTCTAAATTATGGAAAGAAAAACACATCGAAAAACAAGTATTGGACCTCAAAATTCCTTCCAAACATAGACAGTGAATAAACTTAGAAAAAGAGAGGAATAATAACCTGCATGTATTTTGTCTATGCTACAAATATTATAGAGAGAAGACTAGAAGTATAAAACTAGTTATAAAAGTACCAGGTTTTTCTTTTTGTCTGTCAGCTACAGACAGAGTTAAAGATCTTGACATTAGATCAATACAACTGCAGATAGGAACTAACATGAGCTGTACCTTGTATCCGAGGTAGAAATAGTCTTCCTGAGCTCAGACTGAGGGAAAGAAAAAGAAAAGAAGAAAAGTTGGATCAAGACTCAAATGTCGAAAACTTTTAGTCTGAAGTAGGCAGAAAGAAGAAAAAAATACACTGAATCCAAAAATAAGAGGAAGAGGTCTCAAGATCCCAGCTCTGAAAGTACTGATGTAGTGTTTAAATAATTTCAGAAAAAGTTATTATTTTTAAGATTCAAAGAAGATTATGTGTAACATGCTAGTGAGGACGGTAAAACTCAAAGCAAGGAAATCTTATATCCATGGCATAGACCTTTGTTGCTACACTGTTTGGAATCAACAATGCACAAGCACTCTTGCCCCTGAAATAACCACACAGAAATTGCACAGAATTTAATTATTGTCCTACTGCTGCTTGCATTTGTGTTTATTCATGGGAGAATTTTTAATTCTTGATATATCAACTGACATGATATGCACTTGTATTTCAGGAAAGAGGTTTCAGGTTAAATAATGGCCATACCTACCAGAAAGAACTACCACTTGGTCCTCATAAATGACAGAGAAATAGCTGTTTATAGCACAGTTTTCATGTGGCAATTCATAAGGGCGATGTAAGATATATTTTACACCATAGAGTATTTCAAATATTAAACAACAATGTAGCATTATATCCACTATTAATATATAATAAAAATATCATAAAGATATGAAACACATTGCTTAAAAATTGAAAATATACCTAAATGACTAAAAGCGATTTGAATTACTGTGTAAAGTATCTCTCTCTTTCAACGAGATCTTGTTACCCAAGCACAGGGTGGATTGCAAATGGTTGAAGAAACCAAGGATATTTAATAGTTTTATGAGTTAGTTGTGCAACAGATGTGTAAAAAAGTATTATTTTTCAATCCAGTTACTGCAAGGGCTAGTCACAAGAGTCTAAGTTCACCACTACTGAATGTCAAATGTACTTATGCAGATTAACATAGAGAATGATGCAACTAATTTACAAGTGAAATAGAAGTAAAACCCAAAAGAATAGTCGTTTGCAACTGGTTTTTACTAGTCCATTAACTATTATTGCCTCTTGATGCTGAATCAAAACAAACAAGCCAAGAGGCTTTGTATTATTGGAAGATGACTTAAACAGCAAATTGCAGGAGAAATATGGACGAATTTTAAATAACTAACATGTTAATTTTTAAAAGGCTGCTTTGGCAGACCCATCAAAGGGCTGGCAAAGAGGTTCAAGTTTTGACCAGTTTTCATTGCTTCACATTTTCCTAATACTGCATTTCAAGATAATTAATTAATGGGAGTAGATCCTCATGATAGCTTAGCCAAAGTCATTAAGAGTATATCTGAGTACATTTTATGTGAGCTCCTATTATAAAACCTGTTACAGTGCAGATGGTTTGTAAAAAGACCTTTCCAGGGACTAGACAGACAGAAACAGAGGCAACGTCACATTGCACTGTAAATTATGAGAAGGGATGAGACTCGGATTCCAGCTGGATATTTCAACTGTTATGAGCAACATGGCTCGCTTTCTGACTGCCTCTTGGCTCATCTCATGTGCATTGCCAGGAGGAGACGTAAAGCCATATGGCCTCTCAGGCACTGCTCCATCGTACCTTCTGCAGTGATTCCTGATGCTGAAAGAGATCCTTTAACTCTGCACTCAAGTACAAGGCAGCTAACTTGTACTAAAAAAGGCCAAGTTATCTCACATTTAGCTCCATTTAAAAGATCTGACAATGGGTTTGTACCACAGACGAGCAGATGAGCTGTATTTTCATCTCCTGATACATTGTTTATATTCCTATACTTGCAAAGAGTGTTTAGCTTGCTATGAAACTTTGGTAAGAAACATTATCCTGTTAAATTTGTATACTCAGGATGTATAGTATTTTCCAATGTAAGTTATCTAAGTATTCTCTGAATCAACAAGTAACTGACTTAAGGGAAAATATTAGGCAACAGAGTAATTAATTTCATTTAAGGTGCAAACACTTCTGAAAAAATGCAAGTAATTTAGCACAGAAATTACAGATTCTGTGTTAATTTTTGGGGGGATTAGAAAAGGAGGGAGGGAATTAACTATAAGTTAAAAACCTTTGCTACAATGAGAAGAGCTTGATTAATAATAAAATGCCTCAAAAGAAGATTTTAAGCTATTACACATTCAATTTGAAGTTCAATATGAAATACTCCTGTTTGTACATCACTGCAAAAGCTGGACTCCTAATTTGTCTAGGTATGGTAGTGAATTGCCAACATTTCTAATTTCTACAGATTAAAGTGGTTTTAAGGACCTAAATTGGCTTTTTGAAGTCTGCTTTTTAGTTAAGGAATACAAATTCAGAGAACGTACAAGGAAGGAGAAAGGCATGTTCCTGACAATTAAGTGCTGATCCATATTTGCCCAGTTGTAGGACAGTAGCAGCTAAGGAGGACTTGTAAAACATCATCATCCCTTCTCTCCCCAGAACCCTACTATCGACGATACAAGAACAAGGGAGCTGTGCCCTTTTGTTCCCTTTTCCGACTCTATGCAAAGGGCATATGCATAAGACTGCTCTGAAACTACCCTCCTCCTGCAACACTTTGGAGAAAAGACTTGATATTTGAGGCTATTATGTAAGCCAACAAGATTAAAAAATACAGAAACATTTCTCACCCATTGTTACTTAAGTGTATTATTACATAAATTGCCTTAATGGATACTTCAGGTTCATAATAATCTTCAATAAATGTCTGACAATAGATATCAAATCTTTAGAGCAATATGTGCACATATATTATTACAAGTTCTACCACAGGTAATTCTAAAAGCAAGAATGGTTGAAATGTTGTCTTTTTGCTTCAGATCTTCTTCGAAATCTGGATGTTGCAAAGAGAACATGACAGGAAACATTTAGGTAATGAGTTACTTTAATCATCTCCAAAGTGAAGGGGTAGCAGGTAACCTGGTAAGGTATTGCTAGGTACAGGCACAGGCAATCAGTATATGTGATATAAGTAAGAATAATGAAAGGGGACCATTTCCACTACCACAGGGTTACATACCTGTAGTTTCTCATGTCCAATAGTTTCTGCACAATACCGCATGTACTCTTGGTGGAACAGAGCAAATAAGCTAGCACATTTTAAAGAAAAAAAAAATCTCAAATACACAACACAAATTTTGTGGTATGGATGGAAAGTGTCATCAAGTTTGACAAGTTATTTGAATAGCTACATCTTTCAGTATTGTTATCAGTCTTTACCAGTGCTGTAATTGAAAATTATACATCTGTCTGCTATTTTAAAAAAGTAATTGCAAAACTGTGATATAACTTTAATTGGTGTTCAAGTACTTTCTCAATTTGCACGGCTCTAGACATCACAGTGAGTAGAGCCACAAGTTCAGCAGCTCTCTAAAGCTGTGACTTGTATCTCTAAAGCTGTGACTTGTATGGGTCTGGATTCTGACTTAAAGAGCTCAAAGCTCATAAAAAGAGAAGTGCACATTTTTGCACATTTCAGATACCCCAGGAATCTCTATGAATGGAACAGGGTCAAGCAATAGCAGAAATACCTGTCAGAAACAATTATTACAGGGGAAAAAAAAAATAAACACCTGAAAAAAAATCTTATGAAAAAATGAGAAAGTTGGAGAAGTAATAATCAAATCTGAAGATGAAGTTACAGCAAATCCACATGTGGGTGTCAAATGTCTCCTTTCAGCTATATTTAATTTTGATCCCTTTAGCACTCAGCCTAACGTCCTCCACTCAAAACCAGGCAGAGGTATATATGACCTGTGCAGACAGCATGGAGACAACAGACTTCTGGCTTGAGGGGAGCAACTATTTTGCATTTCTAAGATTGGCAGAAAAGAGGTAGATCTTTTCCTATATAGCTTTAATCTATGCAAACATTGACTAAAACAGAGAGAAAAGGTTGTGTTAAGGTAAATAAGTAGAAAGCATAATGCAAAGAGTACTGCTAAGTAAGGGTTGGGTTTCTTCACTCCTCCTAGTGAAGGAGTTTTGGGTTCAATAGCCACTTGCACAACTGAATACCTATTATCAAGAGTTTCACTGGAGTTTTTCCATCTTCCTGGGTGATCATATAGCCTTCTTCCTCCCAGCCCCACCCCCACTTCTTTACAATAATCTGTCTTCCAATTTGTTTTAATTAGATGCTCTTAAGGCTGTCTTAGTATTGCAGGGCACAATTCCAAATACCATGGAAAGAATTTTTAGTTGTCCTAAAATTTGATATGACCAGCAATTTGAACATCAAATACTAGAGACCTGCCTATTGCCTCACAAGATCACTTATGTCCTGTGAAACACAGATAAAATGCCAATGATATCACACATATAGGAAGTGCATATCATTCACCTGAATGCATGGACATCCTTTTTTTCTTTTCAGAATGCTCCTGCCATCCATAAAATTTTTAGTCTTTTTTTTTTTATTTACTATTATTCAACTTTTACAATAAGTTAACATATAAGAATATTTCCAAGTTATTAACTAGATAATATTTTTCCTCAAGGCACAACAATTAACTTTTTTTTTGTAGTTTAAAAATATTTTTCCTCACTGGTTCCTCCACTGTTAATTTTCATCCCGTTCATGAGGCAGCCACATGGACAGCTGCTTCAGCATGTAGCACCCGCAAAGGGACAAAGAGTATTTCTGAACAAGGCAAGGACCTTCTAGAGCATATTTACAGCTAATAGGAAAAAAAATTTCCTGATGTCAGCAAACCTGATATAGAAAAGACCCCTCACCTTCTCTCAGCAGATGTTTCCATTCTTTTACCTAGGCAAAATTGTCTTTCTTTGCTTCACCTTACATAACAAAAATTTTTAGAAAGGAGGGCAGGAATACATTTTGAATTTCTTTGCCTGTTAATTTCTTTGATTTCCAATAGAATGTTCAGGCTTTTACTAATTTTACTGGTAGTTATGAGTGCCTGTACTAAGTTAGAAATATTAAATAAGAAAACAAGGAACATTTTAATATGCATTCAATACTGTATGAGGAATTTATAAAAAATAATGAAGCAAATTTTTATATTAATATAAGAAAGAATAAAGGCCATATAGCCATTATGACAAAGAAGAGGAAGATACAGAATAAGAAATAATGTAAATGCAA
Source organism: Tetrax tetrax (assembly GCA_009806455.1). Classification (NCBI taxonomy): domain Eukaryota; kingdom Metazoa; phylum Chordata; class Aves; order Otidiformes; family Otididae; genus Tetrax; species Tetrax tetrax. The sequence goes on along the minus strand of WHYT01015468.1, from coordinate 38,215 downwards.
TATCGCAATTCAGCAAACTTCCACTCTCCAGACACGCGGCACCAGCTGCACACCAAGAAGCTTACACGTGTTCACTCTAATGCTGGTAACGTAAGAACATATGTCTTCTTCAGGCGTTTATGTTTTTACAATATTAACCTCTAGTGTGATGCCTTTAAGTAGGTCAGTCTCAATACACTCACATGTATTTTCAGTGCTGGAAATTGTCTATTTCATCCAATGTGAAAGCTTGCCATGGGCAACTCACCTTTTAGTAATTACCAGTTGAAGTGAAACGTTTTAATAATACAGCTACCAGCTGAAACAGAACTGCATTCCATAAACACACTGGGCAAGTACAATATGGCTAGAACAGGTGTTGGCTTAATTCTCCTCGTCCATATCTGCTAGCAAGTCTGGTTACCTTTGCACACTCATTTGAAGTGGGCACTGAGGGAAATCAGTGCAGATGGTGTGTCACTCTGTACGCACTTGCCAAAGATTTTGTACAACTTGAAGCCACTCTCCAGCCAGCATGAAAGCTCAGTGTAGATTACAACCAGAGTTTAACATAAAACTATTTGTGAGCATGTCCTCAGCAAATGAGGAAAAAGAGTGGATAAAACACAGTTTAATCCAGAAGTAAAGTGAAAAAAAATTTAAAAGATGTGGAGCCTAAGGGGTATATCCTCAAATTTATATATGCATTATCATCTTACACACATATGATTGTATATTTTTCATTCCATCCCCAGTCAATATATACTGTTTTCTAACAGATCTAATCAATATTTTCAATATTCTTGTAGTACTGAAAATATAAAAAATATCACTTCATATTTACTAACACAATAAGTATGATTTCTGCTAAAAATGCAGTATAATATGGTAAACTTAAGAAAAGCAGGGATAAAGGCATGAAAAGGGGAACAGATGAGTAGAGAATTTTTAATTCCCATTTTATTTGGACTTTGATTTGCTGTATTTTATACTTTGCAAAATATCAGACACAATTTTAATAAATGACTGGCAGTATGATTACTTCCCATTTAAATTTCGTAGTCACTAGGAAAGCATTTGGATTTTGATTTTGTTTTGACTGTTTACATTCTATTACTCCCATTGTTTTCAATCTATACTGATATAAATATATTGCAAAAGTAATGGGGACAACCCAATTCCCACTGAAGTTACAGAAGACCAACAGAACTTGTTAGAAAATGATGGGGTTTTTTTCCCCACTGAAATTGTTGCTGAAACAAGTTCTGATGAGGGTTTTTTTTTGTTTATTTTGTTTGTTTGCTGTCTCAAAAATAATCATTTTTCATTAAGCTATGTTTTAAGTACTGAGGCATTTCTACTTTCTCTGCCTTCAGCTAATGCTGAATCATGCTCTTATGATTCATCATATGCATTGTTTTTTGCTTGAGTACAGTGATGGGATTTGTTTTCTGACTATACAAAAATATTTAATTTCCATGTTAATTAATGAAATCTATTAATAAAGCTAAACTGATATACATAACAGTCAATAAAGAACACTCACCTACTGTCAGTTGTCCAGTTAACTGTCCCATGTGATTTCTTGCATTCACTGTTACATTTCTGTCAGACTGTAAGACCAGTGGGCTATCCTGGGAAATATGTATAAGACAATAAATGAGAGAACAAAAAAAAATATATAGAATTAAGTTAGAACTAAATATAAACATGCATGCTGAGAGGGGAGTTCTGTCAAATATAACAGCCTTTTAAATTTCATTTAGTATTTCAAGAGTCAAATTTTAATATAAAAGAATAACAAGAATACTATTTTAAGGTCAAAACCTTTGTGCATACAATCCATGCTTTGGAAATCAGAGTTGAACTTAATTTATATAAATTGGGTTTATTTCCTTAAGATACTACAAAGTTACAAATTCTAAAAGCCTTAACACAGATTTGCTTTGTTAGCCTTTTCCATACATTGCTAACATGTGCTTTTTCTAACTACCTAATCAACACTAAACTACATTATTTTGTTAATCTGTACAACCTATAGGATTTAGATTGTATTTACTAAAATCTTACAAACAGCCATTCATTTCTTTGAAGGTAAAAGGTATCATTATTCTCAAAAAGCAAAGAGAGGACTGGAAGGTGAGGTCATAGAATAGACAACCCTGACCCACTGACATTAGTACCTGACAAGTAACTATTAGTGACCAAGCTGATGTAGCATGAAGATGTATGATGTTAAGTACAGTCTTAACATTTCTGGAGTCAATCTGCAGCATGACTACATTGCTATCAGCATCCTACTAGGTTTAAGCTTTTGAGGAATGTTTGTAAATATACATATGTGTGGACATATCCTGTGTCCAAAGCCAACTTAAGGAATCTCAGAAATGAAGACAGAATTGAATTTTGCTTCTTGAATAATGAGTAACCAGGTCCAGGGGAAAGGGGAAGAGCTTCAACAGAGAGCCAAAAGAAACCCAGACTCAAAAAAAAAAGACCTTACTGACCATGCTGTCTTTGGAGACATTTGAGTACATGAGGGGAGGGAAAACTAGGATGGTAGCTGCTGCTGCAGAAAGGCACTTTCCTCCCTAGAATCACCTGCTACCACTTTGTTCTTCCCTGGAAGCTCACAGTGAGCCCACAGGTACAGCAATGCTTCTGGCAGTTTGTTAGTGCTACCTCTGCTTAGGTAAATTTATCCCGCATCAGCAAGACACCTCACAGAAACAGCTGAGGAAGTGCCTCAGGGAGGAATGACTAAGGGCTAGGAAAATATTTCTGAGAATTATTATATAATCATTTTATTCTTAGATTCTTCCCTGGGCATCAATTATTGGTCATTCCTGGACTGAGCACATTAGATCAGATAGACTTCTTGCATGCGTGTGTGTATGTCAATATATTGGATCTTGCTGTTCTTGAAAGTTTTTTTAAGAAGAGAAAACAGGAGCTAAGGAGCCATATATAAAGATTTTTTTTTTATCTGAATGATGCATTAGGTTTGCAGCTAAGTTTTCTATACCTTACAATCCTTTCCTTTGAATCCATGGCTTTCCTTGGCAAGAAACAGTCTTCCCAGTTGTTTTCACTGTGATTATTAACTTTAAATGATACTCAGTTTCCTGGGAAGTCTGAAATTAATTCTGAGCTGATTTCTAAGAGTTCAGGTGTTCTGCTTCTCTCACTGGACCATGTTATGACCTCTCTAACATTCCGCCAATTAGCTCTACATCACAGAATCTGGCAGATGACAGTTGCTGTTTGGCTTGTCCATCTTTCTAGATGAGAAGGTATAATTATCAATGAGACATTGTGTTCAGTGTGACTGGTTTGAGCTAAACATGTGATGCAATCAAGGGAGCTTCTGGCAACAAAAGCAGCTGCTAAGGACCTTTTCCACAACACTTGATTTGATTTCCACTTTCCTGGTGGTCCTTTGAACATCGTTAGTCCAGGCAACTGCTGCTCTGGGAAAAGAGGTTATCCTGATAGGCAGCTGCATGGCCAAAGTGCATTTTTAAGGAGTCCTTTTCACTTTTGCTTAGTCGGGATTTGGAGAAGAGTCTTCTCAGAATAACGTCATCCTTAGCAAGGAAGGGTACTGGTATGCCTTATTTTTGCCTGCTCAGCTAAGGGTTTGGTAACTTACAATTACAAACACTGTTCATAGTCTGATCTGAAGGTTTCTTTTCTTTCACCTTAGGAAAATACTAAACAAAATTTTCAGGCTAATATCTGCCTCTCAGGTTTCTTGTGCGCAGGCTCTAATTGTAAATTAAGACCTTGGGTATCACATTCTCAAGTACAGGATAATGAATGATTAGGTGAGCCAAATCTTTCTTCTCCTTTCCTTATCTTATTTAAAAGATAAAAAGAGGGATGAAGAAGTTCAGAACTTAAATCTACATTCCTTAGTTCCTGGATGTCAAATACAGAGCTGCAAGCTTAAATTCTAGATGAAAGAAAACCCATTTCCAGAACTCTTACGAATTTAAGCAGTCCAGTATTTTGTCTACACTGCTTACTTGCACTTCCATTTTTCAAAGGAAGTGCCTAAAGACAGAGCTTCAAGATACTCGAAGGCAGTGTACTCAGAGGAGACAGCAACTCAGAGAAGACTCAGGTGAAACCAGCAGAATTATAGATCTGTAAGATGAGTAACAAGTGAGAAGAGTGTCAGTCATATGAATATGAATTAACATATTAAATGTTGGATAATTTTATCTTTGGGTCATCGAATCTGTTACTCTCCTGATGTGAACTTCAGTTTGCAATTTAATAGACTTGACAATCCACAAAATACTTGACACTCAGATGTCAGAAGAGAGTTAGAAATATGTCATCACATTATTTTCCTGAAATTGGAAATTTAAAAAAATGTTTTGATGAATATATAAACGTAGAGAATAAAAAAACCATGGATGATTAAGTTCTCCAAATACTGTGGAAGTATTCGGAAGTAAAGATTTGTTCTCAAGTCAGACAAGCCTAGGAACATGCATAGTTACTTTCCTGATATAATTTTCCAGGCTGATGTGATCCAACAGCTGATAAAGTATAAAAAACCCCAGATTTCTATATTAGTAAATATTTTTTGTATATTTACTAAATGAAAAAAGCTTTAAGTTATACCTTAGAAACAAACACACATGAAAAAAGGGGCAAAGATCTGTTGCTGACATTATACAGCTATATATCAGATCTTCCATTTAGAGGTGAACATAAAGAACATACTCCCTTACACGTAATAAAGTAATATGGTCCTATAAAATGAGTTCCATGTATTTCTGTAGCTCAGTATTATGAATAACAGGAACAGACATGCTCCATATTTAGAATAGAATCATATACATGCAGTGTAAAAGTTATCGTGAGCAACTCCAAGGAATATCCTTGAAGAAGTTCTTCATCACCTACTATTATTTCCTAATACAGAGTTAATTTAAATGTATGAGAAAAAGAAATAAAAAGGCGGTTCTCTCTTGCCCATCCCAAAATTTATATCCCTGGAAAAGGCCATGCCATACTTGCAGCCCCAATTCCCGGAGTTCAGAAGCTGTTCTTGCTGCCTGAACTTGCAGTACAGGACACTAGAACTGGGAGTTTCCTGTGGTATAGGAAACTTAAACCACTTTTGGATTACAAGTATTATTCGAGTAAAGTAGTCCCTAAAATCCATATTATCCCTGAAATCTATGTTATGAAATCTTCCTCCTCTTTCGCACAAGCAAAAAAAATGCAACAGGAGAGTTGTGCCAAGGAAATTCAGATCTTGCCCTCCTGTTTCTTCATTTTGCACAGCGTATATACAACCATGGCTTCTTTGCCACTCCTTATAATTCTAACTTGAGCTGCAAGAATGTGTGATGAATTAAGCACAGCAGTTAGTGTGCTATATAAATTTGCTCTGACATTACCTGTATTTGTTAAGCTTTTACAGAAATAGTTCCATGTATGCTGCAAAGCCAGTGAAAAATCTTTAAGTAGAACAAGTCATACTGTTAATGCGATGATTTTGTATGTGTTCTTCACACACGCCAATGGCAGCTAGTTCTTTAATGGAGAGTTGCTTTCCTTCAGCTATACTGCCCATTTACAGGACAATTAAAAGCTTGCTTTGCAAACACGTGAAGAAAAACAAAAAGAATAAATAATTTCAGATAGTGAGATTATGTCAGCTTTATTTTTTCTGGAAATTATTTATTAACTCAGTTATCTTAATATGGAACATTTTTCAGCTCTTCAAAATCATGGAATCATAGAATAGTTTGGGTGGGAAGGGACCATTAAAGATCATCTAGTCCAACCCCCCTGCAAGGAGCAGGGACATCTCCAACCAGATCAGGTTGCTCAGCGTGCCATCCAACCTGGCCTTGAAAATAAAACACTGACTCTCATGTCTTGAAAAGGTCTATTTTTTTTTAAGCTAAACCTTTTAAAAGAAACATCTGAGGCAAAAGATTTTACGTGGGGAATGTAACTTTCTGTGGTTTTCCCCAATCCTTAATGAATCACATGTATCAGAGTAACAACTTTCACCTCAAATATAATTTCTACTTATTTAAATTCTGTACTGAAGTATAATCCTTTATATCTGATACATGACACATTGACACAGAAATGTATTTGATGTTACTAATTCATTAATAATTTCTTAAAAAAAAATAATTTCATGTGAAGAGTAGTAGGCTATATATACATCTTCTCATTAAGGGAACACTTGAACTTTCTGCATAACTTTACTGTTATGTAAATGTAGTCTTCAGAAAAGCGGTAGTTAATGATTTGTGATACCATTTCAAAAATTACACTGTGGATAACAAAAAGCAACACAGTAAGAACATTCTTACGGTTACATTGAGCTTTTAATAATAACAATATGCTAAAAACTATAATATTGTAGAGGGATGCTCTTGGGGCCATGAGGCCTCTACTGGCCTGGCCCAATGTCCCCGGGGCCTTCCCCACCCCTGGGGGCTGGGGGGGAGGTGTCATTTCAGTCCAGCCCCTTTTGATCCCCTCCTGGCAGGGTTTTTCCTCCTTGGCTCCCCTCACTCCTTAGAGAGCAGTCAACCCTTGCTGTTCCCTGACAAATATGAGGAGATCAAGAACTAGCTGATGCCCGTGTTACTGTATGAGATGATTCCTGTTTTAAGCCCCAAAATGTTACAACTTTAAAATTTTCAGTAGTGTTTTAAAGTCAAACAAAATGAACATGATGTTACTATAGTCGCTTCTTATCTGAAACAGGTTGGCAGCTGAGATTCATAAAGGGAAAAACAAACAAATGAGTTCAGGAGATATTATCAGAAATCTTTCTTGAATCTGAATCCAGTTGTAAATATAATGGAAATTTTGGATGAAAAAAAGGTTGGTTTTTTTTTTTTTTTTTAAAGTAAGGATCACAGTGTAGTACTAATAAATATCAACTTTTATTTTTAGAAATAGATTAGCAGATTACTGTGAGTATATGAAAGGCTGATAGATTGCTTTATAAAGTCATTTTACAAAAAAATATTCTGCATGAAAAATCACAGAAAACCTCTCATTTTTTTACAGATGGTTCATTTATTCTTAACATATTTTGGGCAAATTTCATGCCTTTTGTACACCATTCAAATAGGCAAACCCATCCAATTAGCTCAGTTTTGAAGAGTATTTCCAAAATGCACCCTTTAAATTAGGAACAGTTTTAATGGAGCAATTTAATTCCAGTTAGTTTAATACAATATTAGTTTACTCTAAGTAAGATGCTACACTGTATAATTAAATATAATCCCAGACTTACGCTCAGAACATAGTTAATTATGATAACGCTACCCACTTTGATGCTCTTAGGAATAGTAGCAATATGTATACCATAGTTTATAGTGCAAGCACTAGCTCTCTTATGATTTGCTTCTTGTGCTTGGGCAAGCACACCACTTCAGGATTCTGGACCACCACACAGTGTCTATAGATGCAAAAAGAAACGCAATAAGTAAGCAGGATTCTAGATCTGCCAACTCTATCTGTTGGCCATTTGTGAGAGGATGTAACGCTATACACTACTTTGCTATTTGAGCCCGTCCCCAGCATGGACAGCTAATATAGTTATGTCGGCACATTTCTTTCCAGGGCTCTTTTAACAAACCTACCCTGATAAAGTGTGTAACATTTCTTAACAAGTGACTCAGAACAACCATTGTATTTCCAAGGTACTTTTACACTTACAAAAAAAAAAACAAAAACAGTATTAGATGTTGGTTTGCTGAGAAACTTATGCTAGCATTCCCCGTATTCAACTAGAGAGTGGCTGTGCATTGCAGGACTTTAACAAAAACAGGGAACATACTACCCCACTGCCGCATAGCATCAGAGTTTGTCTACTACATTAGAGGCTCGTACTGTGGGTGACAGTGAAAAAATTGATTAACTGTGTCTGGTCAATGACCGAGACACAAGCACCAACAATGCCTGGGTTATTTGACCACACCATAGAAACAAAATAGGAACTGAAAAAAATACAAAATACTCAGTCCTCTGGTCAGTCCAGCAGCTCAAGGGAGTCAAAGAGCAACTGAGTAGTTTTGCAATAACTACAATGGATGACTGCAGCTCAGTGAAATGAGGGATAACAAGCGTGAAGAATGCCTTGGAGGAATTGAGTGCCAAAAGTTTGGAAGGAGAATATGAAGGACATCGTGTCAGTCAAGAAGGACAGAAAGCAGAGTAAAGAAGTTTTAAGGGGATGGAGAGAGCATTCCTTAGCTATTTACCAGTTGTCCAGAATCAGAACATCAGCATGTTACTTAGAAACCTTCCTTGCAAATGAGGAGGTGACAATGGAGGTGGAAGAAAAAGCTCCAAAAACTAAGAAAACACACATCCATAAGGGTAGAAGTCTAAGAGTCAAATTTGTATCTTTGTTATTCACCCTAAACAAACATGAAGGATATTGAATAAGGAAAGATTTAGAAGAAAACAGACTTACAAATGCCAGCAATTGCTGATCTCTTGAGCCCTTAAAAATGAAGTCTCTATGAAAACTATTAGAAATTTGGAAGAGCTTGGGACCATCAAAACACAAATTAAATAAAATATTCTTAATCAAAATATTCCCAAGATATTGTTTCCAGGAATATTTCCATTATTCTTATTTATCAACATTTACCAACATTCAATATTCCCAAGAATCTTCCCAAGGTGTCAGGACAGTAGGGTCCCCAACACACGGGTACTTCAAATAGGTAGAAAAGAATAATTTACCATTGAAGTTACTCCTAGACAATTCTGAGATGAGAAGAGTTAATATAAGTATTGATCCAATTAAATTAGATACTTTACCTATTTTCTATATTTCTGCATTCCCAAAATAAAGTTTCACATTAGATTTTAATGATCTTTGTTCCTGCCCAATTGCCCTTTCTAACCTGACACTCACAATTTAATCCCCAATAATTAGAAGCAGGAAGCTGATTACAAAATGACAATAAACATCTTTGGACTTTTGCTGTAAAGAAACAGTCCAAATATCTTAAAAGTTTGACCAAATGTTATTGAAAATCAGTATATATGTAAATTATACCAGTTTTGGACATAAAGGAGGTCTGGAAAAGTATTAAAGCGAACTATTAGGTCAATGTATTTAATTAGTCCATGGCAAGACTGATATACATATAATTATCATCAAATGCAAGCAGAAAAAAATAATAAATCATCTTTTTTATTTAATGCACTGATAAAATGAGTAGCAGATTTGACTTTATGTTATAATAGATTTGGTAAAAATACCCCAAATATTGATGTAAAGCCAAATTTTCAGTGAGATACAAACTTTATTTTTCCAAATCAATGAGGGACAAAGGCCTCACTTAACTGACTCACCAAAGAAATGAAAAGCACAAGCAAATAGTTTGAAAAAAAAAAATACACTCTAGTTGACATTGAAAGAAATATCATACTTGGGGGTATTTACAAGGTTCAAGAAACACACTTGCTAGGTAATTCTTGCTCATCAAAGGATGTTCTCTCAGTTCCCAACCTCTGCTCTGCTTCCTTGTCAGCCTTCTTACGCGCAAAAGGCAATCATAGATATCACGCAGCTTCATAACACAGAAAATCTGAACCCAAACTTGGTTATACTGAGAATCATACACAGCACTCCAAAGAGTCACATGCACTGATAGAGCTACACAGTGATCATGGCTATAACTTCCAGATAGAAATAACCTCCTTGTTTTACTTCCTTGTATAATGCACCATGAAATTTTTATTATGGCAGAATTCAGTCATACATAGAAAAACTTAGTGACAAAGCAGAAGCAGATATTTAAATAGCAGACAAAAGATGTGACTTTTTTGGAAGCGATTTAAACATCAAACAAAATTTCAAATAGTCTTTAGATATAAACATCCCAACTAAAAATAAAACAATACTACAAGTGTACTTGGAGGATGCTTGTTATGTGCCCAAAGCTCATTCCTTAGTTATTAAGTTTGTGACACAGCAAGTAAAATTGTATATTACTGAGCTGCAAAGCCCCCAGAAAACTTTAATTAGAACAAATGTAGAAAACAAATGCAAGTCTTAAAATCTGAAGCCAAAACATTAAGGGTGGAATCACTGTGCTTCACGCTTTTCAAGCCATAATTTCTTGTGGCGTGAGTGTTGTGTTTTAGCCCTAGTTACCGCACAGTTTTTCACTCACCCTCCCCAGAGGGATTGGCGGAGAGAATTGGAAAGAAAGGAAAACTCGTGGGTTGAGATGAAGACAGTTTACTAGAATAGCAAAGGAACAGAATAGAAGGATACTAAAATATACAAAATAATCAACGCATGATTTCTCATCACCCAACGCCCCAATGACTGGTACAGCCCGTTCTGAGCAGTGATCTGGGAAATGAAACCAGGCAGCAAGCAAAGGAATGAGAGGGAGAGAGCAAGGTGCCCCACCTCCGACCAATCCCCACTCATATACTGGGCATGATGTTTACTGCATGGAACAATCTCTTTGCCTCAGTTTGCGTCAGTTATTCTGGCTATATCCCTCCCAGCTTCCTGCACCTGCACATTAGTGAGACCTGGAAAGCCAAACAGTGTCCTTGGTCTCATTAGCAACAACTCATATCATCAAGGCGTTTATCAACATTCTTCACATACAAAATCCAAAACACATCAGCTACTGTGTAGGAAAATTGACTCCATCCCTGCTGAAACCAGGACAGTTGGTCTATCCATTACTGAAGAGATTTTTTACATTAAAGTTAAGCCCGACAGTAATTTAAGAGTCCATTATGCTATTTTAAATCTTGGAAAGCAGTCTTTTAGCTCCTGTTTGTGTGCAGGTGTGCATGATACACCATTACAATGAAACAACAGTGTGTTTCTCATGGCTTTTTACCGTAAAGTGCTAAAACTTGAACTTAACTCCAGGAAGAGGTTAAAGACATCACAGGAAAAATCATACAAATCAAAGTATATTACACATTTAAGAGTAATTTCCCACCATCCCACATTAAGGGAGCATTTCTGAATTTGAATTACATTTATTTTAGATTAATTGTCTCAGAGAAAAAAAAAAACACAAATATGCTTTAGTCAGTGACCTGATAACCTGGCTATATGTAAACCTTCTACCAGGTTCCTATACAAAGAAAAGTGTGCTAACCCCAGTTAACTTGACTCACAACAGGAATTGTAAATCAGTTTACATGCTGATAAATGAAAAAATAGCCAAAATAGCCAGTTGGAGAGGGTCCAGAGGAGGGCCACAAATATGATAAGAGGGCTGGAGCACCTTTCCTATGAAGATAGGCTGAGAGAGTTGGGGTTGTTCAGCCTGGAGAAGAGGAGGCTCCGGGGAGACCTGATAGCACCCTTGCAGTATCTAAAGGAGGCCTACAGGAAAGACAGGGAGAGACTGTTCAGTAGGACCTGTTGTGACAGGACTAGGGGCAATGGTTTCAAAATAGAGGGAGGTAAAATTAGATGAGATATTAGGAAAAAAAAAAAAAATTACGCTGAGGGTGGTAGAACACTGGAACAGGTTGTCTAGAGAGCTGGTGGATGCCCCATCCCTGGAAGCATTCAAGGTCAGGTTGGACTGGGCTCTGAGCAACCTGATCTAGTTGAAGATGTCCCTGCTTCTTGCAGGGGGGTTGGATTAGATGACCTTTGAAGGTCCCTTCCTATCCAAACTACTCTATGATTCTATTAATCTAATCCTGTGGAACATGTGACATAAAAATTCTGAAAATTGTGAGCTCTCCAGCATATCAATAGGTTCTGGGTTCCACTTTTGTGGTGCCTTGCAGACATCCAGGAAAGGACTATATGGAAATATTTCCATCACCAGTTTTTAATTCACTATGATTTCTTTTACAAAACTTTTCAAATGCTAAAGCTGAAGAAGGATAAACAAATTCTAAAGCAAGGTTAAGGTACAAAACAGAATTTCAGAAATACATAAATTGTAACAGAAATTTGGAATGAATACGAGCTCAGACAAAGCAGAAAAGAAAGACTTGCTATTAATAAAAATATTTAAAAGTCTATTTAGTGCATATTGAAAGTAATATGTTAAAGAAAAATATAAGACAAAAGTAAGGCAAGACTAGTCATTAATTTAAAAGATTTTCAGTTAGAAGTTTTATTTCAGGTGAATATTAAATTTACTTTTTCATGGAAAGTTAAGGTGGTGGCAATCTATAGGATTAAATGATGCCACTAGTATTAGCAGCAGCTTCAATAGCAAAACTCAGAAATGGTTATCTGTATTTTTTGTTTCTTCATGTAGCTACTTCAGTTTCTACAATGCTGATATTTCCTGATAAGCCTTCCTTCAAGAAGATCACTCACTGCTGGATCCTAATTACCTTGGCAATACTTTCTGCACTGCTAGTTCTCTCTACTGTTCCTGTATTAAATAACCAGAAGCACACATATCTCAAATGAATTCTGAAATACTCTACCAGAAAAAAGGGACATTATTATTGTTACTTTACTGAACCTTCCCCTGCATGCACTCGTTGCTTATTATATCAATTGTTAGATGCTTTCAGGCTTCATTATTGCACTTGCTTGATGCAAGCACTATCAATTCCATGGATGTCTAGCACTAGGTACAATGAGGCTTTAATCAAGGCATCAAAAAGAATGAGAATAAGAATGGCAATTATAGGAATTACAGATAATCCACTGATTACCTTTAGCAATGCCTATTATGAAAAGCATACTTCTCTAAATTTTCAGAAAACATTTTGATGATGATAGCCCAGGGCTGAGGACTTCAACATTCATGGCAAAGGTCTCAGCATGTATTTTATCAGCTACTAAGCACAGAAATTCAGTCCAAAAATGTCTTTGCAGCATTTCTTTCATGAAAGTAACATCTGTGATGTCACTGAGAAAATTCACTTTTGGCTGTCTAGCTAGGCTAGAAGAGTCAGATAACTTTCCACATATTTTTTGGCTTTAGGAGAAGCTAATTTTTTAACTCTTCTGTTTTAGTTATGGAACCATGACTTACACCTTTCCATACTCCCTGTAGTCAGTCCCAATCTTCTTTTCAAGACCAAAAATATTTGGGTCCAAGATGTCTCCTATCTTCTCATAAGAAAAGATCAGTTTCATTATTTTTTATCCTTTTCTTTCCTTGGTCATCAGGCTTCCTTAGGTGATATTGCACTTGTAAAACCTCTTCTTCCTTCATTCTCTACTACACACCATTCCTGATTCCATGATTAGGGCTACTCACAATTTCCCAGGGGAAACAACATCTACTGGCAACTTTTCTTCCCATCTGAGGCAGGAGGGTGTGGTTAAATTATATTGAGATACAATAGTAAAATCCTCTGTTAACAAAGATTGCTCACATAAAAAGGAATTAAGATGCCTCATAACTGTTTCATTGGTATAGCCTCCTCATTTTTTTATAGGTATGTGAATAGCTAGTAAGTAAGAGAGAATTGTCTTTGCTTTCTAGTTCTCCAGGCAGAGCCACTACAAGATCTTAATCTGAATTATTATTTTTAATAAAGTATATATATTTTTATCATCATAATTTGGGAAGAATAATTACAAAAAAAATACATTAGCTTGAACACAATAAGTAGAAGAGAGTATTTCAAGATTAAAAATCCAAACATAATGCATTCACCTTTAATTCTGACATACTGACTGCTAGAAAGTGACCTTGAAAAGTATTACATCATGTTTTGCTGTTGTACATTCTTTAATCTTGCAAAATATCCAATAAGAAGCTTTGCCATTAGCATGACAGAAACTTGGATAATATCTCAGCTCAGAATTTGTTCCATGTCTCCTCTAAAACTTGTCATCTGCAGAAAGGAGATATTCATCCCCACCTGTATTGTGGGACATGACGTGGTCATTCAATAAAGTGTC
>WHYT01015468.1:13500-23908 GCA_009806455.1 Tetrax tetrax | reverse complement strand
TGTCTTTCTTTTCTACTCTCTAGCTATTCAGAACTCATTTCTGTTTCAGTAACAGGTAAACTTTTCCATACCAAACTGTAGATATTAAAATATCAAAGAAAACTTGCCTCCACTGATAGACAATGAAACAAGGCCAACTGTATTCTGGGCTATATCAAAAGAAGTGTGGACAGTAGGTTGAGGGAGGTGATTCTTCCTATCTGCTCTGCTCTTGTGAGACCCCACCTGCATCCAGCTCTGGAGCCCCCAACATAAGAAGGATATGGATCTGTTGGAGTGCATCCAGAGAAGGCCCACAAAGATGATCAGAAGGCTGGAGCACCTTTCCTATGAGCACAGGCTGAGAGAGTTAGGGCTGTTCAGCCTGGAGAACAGGAGGCTCTTGGGAGACCTTATTGCGGCCTTCCAGTACCCTAAAGGGGGCTGCAGGAAAGATGGGAACAAACTTTTTATCAGGGTCTACTGCTATAGGATGATGGGTAATGGTTTTAAACTAAAAGAGGGTACATTTAGACTAGATATAAGGAAGAAATTTTTCACAAGGGTGGTGCTGAAACACACACCACTCAAGGCCAGGTTGGATGGGGCTCTGAGCAATCTAATGTATTTGGAGATGTCCCTGCTCCTTGCAGGGGGGTTGGACTAGATGACCTTTCAAGGTCTCTTCCAGCCCAAACTATTCTATGATTCTATGAAATAGAACTGTTCAGTGACTTTGAAGTTTTCCACAGGTGACATTTGGATTAAAAGACCATGCGAAATGTTATGGACATGGATCACTTTTGCAACCTGTAGAATTATTCAGTAAAGTTCTAAAGACTGAATTTCTTTTAAATTCAAGACTATAGAGCAATATGGGAAATTAAAAATGGTTGTATTTCCTTAGCAACAGTGTTAAACTGCCCAAAATATCTCATTCAGGTTTGCATTAATGTTTGAGTACTCCTCATATTCTGCATAAGGAAAACAATGTACATGCAGGCATACAAAAAAACCTAAGAATTCTTTCTGCATTTTTTTCTTCATTACTGGCATGATAGCAGTTTTAATATTTTATGTTGTATTTCTGGCAACTAGTCAAGCTCTACTAAATGTAAAGGGATGATCAAACAACTACAGATAATTCTGTATTGGAATATTACAGTAATTGTTAGGAAAAAAAATTATATTTAAGTTTCCATTATAATCCTATTAATATTTTTCTATAACCTTATTAAAATCTCTGTAAAGTATTTCTAGTGCACTTTAATTATTTTCAGTGATACTTATGACTCTAATTCTTTTTTTCCACATTTATCCTAAAGAGCAGTGAAAAAAGTTCTAGTTTGTATTTTGAGCTCTGTTTTTAGAGCAAAGGTAATTAACAAAATTTGGACTTGTTTCATGCTTGTCACAGAATGCTTCCTCTAAAGAATAAAGTATTTGATTTAGAACTGTTGAAGTGTTTGAATATATGAAAATTATGCCAAAGTCGTTCAAATGTACTCTAAAAGCTGTATATGCAAATGTTACAGTAAATTAAAATATTTAACAGTACACTTTTTTCATTAAGTTCTTCAGGACTCTAAGAAGCCTGTCTAATAACTTCTTTCTTTCTTGAATCTTGTCAGCCCTTCCAGGACTCTGGAGCTTTATGCTCATTAAAAACCAATGTGACTTGAAACATTCTATACTTAAAATCAATCCTACAAATGAAACAAAATCAAGAAAATTTGTGGTGAGAACTTAGCCGATAGTTAACTAAGTGAATTTATTGCTCAGTCCATTCATATTTTAATGAATATTAAAATAATTAAAATTCCTGCTCTTAGTATTGCAATTAAACCAATGCATCTTCCTTTTTGAATCTAAAAGGCAATGAAAATAATTTACCACCTTGTCATATATTCAATTATTGGTTTTTTTAAGCTGCTTTTAACACTAAAACTGAGCTAATTACACCAAGTTTCCTCAGACAAAACCTTTCCTCTCAGTAACAGACTTTCGTGGATTATTTGATGTAGGGAAGTAGCTTTGTGACTCTCTTTAACAAAGATTACTGATGGGAATGGCAAGTCTCAATAATTTTAAGGACAAAATAGACTCAAAGGAAGGTGCTGTAGAGATAATAATAAAGATGGAAGTAGTCGTCAGAAGCTTAAAGATAATTAAAAACAATTAAAGATTGTTCTGATAACATTACAGAGTTTTTTTTTAGAATTTGTTCAGCTGCAAAAATAAAACTAATGAAGGAAATAAAACCAGAAAGACATATCCTCAGAACCCAAATAAAAGCCATCAATTAAACATTTCCCAGCACTGGTTTCAATGATGTAAGATTAAATTTTCAGCTTCTCCAAGCCCAGCTAACAACACTGAAAGGAATAGGATTTTATCTTCTCTCAGGATGCGGTTTTGCATTATCTTTTCCTTCTCAGCAAGAAAAAGCTTACATTGGTTCTACCTCTAGCCTTCATCCCATCACTCAAAAGATCTGACATACTAAAGAAAAATCCAGAAAATAACAACAACACAAAAATGTTTATCTATATAATTTCATTGTTTTCTAACGTGCAGCTTGACTAAAACCATTCAACTGATACAAGTAAGAGAGAAGTCCTGCATTAGAGGTTAGGGTTGACCAACTAGGGGTAGCAAAGAGCAGAGATTTCTCAAGTTATGTTTGAGATTAGAAAACTAGTTCTCTGACAAAGGATCTAACATGAAACTGCACTTATGTTTTTGAATATTTCCATTGTTTCTGTCTAAATGATTTAAGGTGAAGTGGGAGAAACTAGATCAGATCCTTTCTTTGTTCAGAATGTGACCATACATTCATTTGTCACATTTATTAAGGATTTAAACTAACTTCAGATAGTAAGCATTCAAAGTAGCAGAGATAAGTAAGAATTGGTTTAAAGGGTTCCAGTTTGCCTTCAGACAACAACATACAACATTAATTTAAACCAGTGAAAATTCTGTGGTTTATATCAGGGTGACATTTATAGTTAAGCCAAAATATAATTTTATGCAAAAATAAACTTAAACTGATGAATTACAAAGACTTTCAGGCTAAACTGGAGTACAGTCTTTATAAGGTGTCCTATCAGTCACACGCAGTCCTATTGGACTCTAATATGTTTGTAGCTGCCTCTTAATTGGTAACTGGCTGTGTGATAATTCCTCCCCTGAAGAGCACATTTCTTTTGTTTTTACTTTATCCATTTTGCCATGGGGGATTATGCAGATGGTTAGCACCCTAAGTATATGACATTGCCAGGCAATAAACTGGAAAGCCATTTAAAGTCAAGTTTCATAACTGATTCTCACTCTATAGTTAGAATACTCTTTCTTGTAAAAAAATGGCCTGGTAAGTTTTTAAAGAAACATCTCTTTGGAACAACTGGCTTGTCACCAATGGCAAAGTTTAACTCTTTTAAAGAGAATACTAGCTAACTGGCAGATACATAGTTTTTTTTTTTTTTTTTTTTTAAAAACCATCCTTGCTGTTGTATTGTGTCAATGCCATGGAGTGGGAGAGGAATGTTAAGTGCCTTATTTCAAGAATATAAGAAAATTTTCTCTGCTTAAATGTCAATATAAACATAAATTTCAGCTAATCTTAGCTGTATTTCTGCTAACCAATAACCTTTCCATAAAAAAATCTGAAGACTTGATATAAGGAAAAATTTTTTTACGGTGAGGATGGTGGAACACTGGATCAGGTTGCCCAGAGAGGTGGTGGATGCCGCATCCCTGGAAACATTCAAGGCCAGGTTGGACGGGGCTCTGAGCAACCTGATCTGGTTGGAGATGTCCCTGCTCCTTGCAGGGGGGTTGGACTAGATGACCTTTGAAGGTCCTTTCAACCCAAACTATTCTATGATTCTAATTGTTCAATTTTCATCCTCTGAAAATGCTATGTTTGTATTATACTCTTAATTTATTAATCTTTTAATCATAGTGATAACATTTCAGTGAGTGGTGGAAGATATTCTTCTATTTATAGATGACAAAATGTTTCTATTAGCTTGCACCAGGAAATCTTTGTATGAAAACATATATAATCATGCATATATTAGGAGAAAATTATTCTGATTCCTCTAATAGCTTGGCAATAAATTTATACAATATGTTCCAATATCATAGAATGGTTAGAGTTGGAAGGGACCTTCAAAGGTCATGTAGACCAATGATATGATCTTTATACCTTGAAAAAATCATATTCTCTCCATATCTCTTATTTAATAACTTCAGTAACTGTGCTAATGATTACTAAATGCAATGCTTTCATCTATCTATAACCAAAAATTTTTTTTTTAAAAAAGTAGAACTATGCATCAAATGTGGGAAAATCACACTAGAATTAGTTTGACTTCATCTACGTTATATGAGCTACTGGTTTGTTTGGTTTTTTTTCAACCAATACAATTACAAAAGCCATGATGAAATGCAGATGCGTTTCCCAATTTCCTGAGATTGAATTTAATCTAATTTATTTTCTGTACACCCATCAGCAAATAGTCCTATCTCAGCCAAAGGCTTTAAATTCTAGTCATCTATTGGTTTCTCTTTTGAGGGTCTATCATAAAACTGTATTTTAACAGTGTGCTCTTTATAGGTCAGCAATTCTGAAGTGTCAAACATCCTGAGGGAAAAGGAAGAATTCTGGTTGGCAACAATTCTACCCTGAGTCAGCATTCATGTAGCTTCTTGTTAGAAAAGCTCAGCCAAAATTTTTTCAAATAGAAAGCAAGAGGCAAGGGAAAACATAACCATAACCCACATTATCATCCATATTTTCTTATCTCATAAATTATACAAAATTAATTCTAGCAGTGGAAGTACAAGAACACTAGTCAAAGTTTATACAAAGGGAAATAGAGACCTTAAAAACCTAAGGTATTCCCACTGTGTCACATGAGACGGACTTCCATACTGGTTTCATTTTGACATAAAATCAGGAAAGAGACATTCAATTCCATTATCTTTATCTAAATTTCTTTTTTTATATACTATATTGATAAAAAAAAAAACAAACTAAACATGTTTCAAAATAACATCCTGCCAACAAAAGGTTGCCCAAATAGAAAATTCCCAGCAGTTAAAATAGGAAGAAATTTAATGCTCTCCCACATAATTCTCCCTCTCAAGTTGCTTTGATATGATGTTCCCTTTAAAAGACCTAGCTAATTCCTGAAAAACCAGTCAGGGACAGAGTTACAGCTTTTAAGCTTGCCATCTCTCAGCATTGCTTTGGGAGCATGAGCCCTTTTTTTTGTCAAGTGTACACAGTAAGGCAGCTGCTCTACATGGCAGGCCTCATAGCCCTGGCTTCCTTTTCTAAGGCATCATTAAAGGCAGCCACTTCTTTCCTGGGTTTCCTACTGCTGAAGGGTAAGCAAGGAGGGACAGATGCAGTTCATCTGGCTTTCATGCTAGTGTGAAGAACAGAGAAGACCAAAACCCAAGACCTTGGGAGCACTCTAAGTCCCACAATACATTTCTCTATTAGCTTTTTCTCCTGACAAGCTAAGCTGCAAGATTACACTCCACATTTTAAGGGCAGGTTCACAAATTTGTTCCAGACTCCCATTGAATTTCTTCCCAATTTGACTTTAAAGGAAGCATGATTTATACAAGTTGGCACCTTTTGCACAGAGCTTCTAAAAAGGGCTAAATACATCAAATACTCTCTCCATTTTTACCCCCTCCATTGTTGCTTCAGACAACCGAGCTACCAATTCCCACAAGGTAGATGGAGATCTTGCCAAGGGACTTCATTGTCAAAGTGAAGTCCTTCACAACCATGGAAGTCCCCTTCTCCTTAGTCAAAAATGGTGTTTAAGGTGATTTTCTCTAGTTCATTCAGCATTCAAATCAAAGTTCTCTACTGCCAGCTCAGTATCAACAAGAACTGTTATCCTAAAGTAAGAGTAAAGAAGCAAAAACCAAATTCATGCTCCAGATGAAGTTTTCTGCAAGACAGTCAGAACAGAGTATCCAATCCCAAATGCTATCCACAAAACAAATACATTTCCCAGGTTGAAATAAAATTTTTTTCTTCCCTGCCCACCCCTCCACCCCCCAGAAGATTGAAGGTTTTTTGCTTCCCCATGCCTTACATGCTTTTTCACTAACTGAGGTGCTAAACTCAAAAGAATTCACTTCCAGTGTAACCAGGACCTAACACAGATTTTATTAGATATTCATGCCAGAGGCTTAACCTGAGATTATTTTAAAACAGATTTCCACAGGAGAAGAGGACTGAAATCTATCCCATGTAAGCAGTTTACCTTCTTCTGCACAACTGTTTTGCATCAACAGTTTCAGCCTTTGCTTTAACTTTGTAAGAAGATGCTATAAATGCCATAGTTTCCTTTTAAGGTTGAAAAATCTTTGTCTTTTATTGTCTTATATCTTTTCCCTAATGTATTGTACAATATGTCTACCAGTACTACAGTAGTGGGGGATGTTCCTGGTCCTTGCAGGGGGGTGGGATTAAATGACCTTTGAAGGTCCCTTCAAACCCTAACCATTCTATGATTCTATGATGCTACTATTCACAGAGATTTATTTGGAGTTATTAAATTCTACCATATTACCAGTGATTCCTGATATCTGGAGGCTCTTCTAAAGCCAAAATTCAGCACGACTGATTGAATTAGGGGTAAACATTCTTCAAGTGTTGTAGCAGAATGACAAATACGATGGAAATTTCACAGAATTTAAAAGTAAAACTCCAGTCACAAAGTGCTAATAACTTCAAATATTTCTTAAGTCTTTCATTCAGTTCCTTGACATAGATTAGATCGCAATACATTTTATCTTCTCTGAAAGTGGAAGAAAAAGCATCAGCTTTGCTTTGCTGATGTTAGAGATAAAGGTACACACATCAGTCAGTAGCTGAAAAATCTCCTAACACTGTTTTACTAAGCAGAGGTTATTTTGTTCTCAAGTATTACACAGCAATTCTGATAGGTGGAAACAGCTAATAACAATTGTAGAAAGACTGGTGCTAGAGATGACATAGGTTCCTTTATGCCAAGTCTTGTGTGTACACAGAGATGGCTATGCAAGATTCTTCTGATAGTCTCTGCTTCTACAAAATGGCCTTTCATTATCTGTATGCAGCAAAGATATATCTGTACTATCTACACTTCTCTGCCATCTAAATTGAGGAAATATTTTTAATATAAAAGTAATTGCAAGATAGATGGCAAAATCTGAATCTTCTGAACTTTCAGGAACAAAGTAAAGTAGACCAGAAAAACTAGCAGTATATCTCTAAGCGATCTGTTCCATTTTGTCACTATAGCATCAAAGAACCAAAGCCTTCTGCTCTGACACTGTTGTTAATGAACTTGTCTAGTTGACCTGGGTGCTGGATATGTGTGGCTCCTCTTCTGTACCACTGATTTTTGCAAAACGCTGGGATTTTCAACATAAATATGTCTTCTATAACTTTTGTTGCCTGAAAACCTTAAATTACCTTAAATTTCTTCATTCACCAACTCAGAAAAGTGGCAGTATCCTTTTTAGTTCATTGCTAAGGTTAAAAAAAAGAGGTTCGTAAAAAAAAAAAAAAAAAAAAAATCTGCAGGGAATACTGGTGTGTCATTAGGAGCCAATCTGTGAAAGAGTGATTTGGCAGCAATAATCTGGATTCATACCCATATTAAACAGCAAAAGAGTTAAACCTGCAACTAAATATTAACTCTGAATAACTGACACTCTAGCAAATTAAGAAATGACCATATTTTACCTTATTTAGAATTTTCAGCCAACAATAGGGAGAGAACACATATTTGTAATTAAAATCACAGGAGTCTTGCACTGGAGAAAAAGGACAAGGTGGATGAGGCTGTAGACACAGATACATAGACTCAAAGGAAATCAAAACAAATCCCATAATTTCTGGCAACTTCTCCCACAGCTATTTTGGCCAGATCTATGCTGCCTTAAGAATCATTCCAACAAGTACATATAAAAGTGTCCATCTATTCTCGTAGTGTTTCAGACTTAAAATTCCAATAAGTAACATAGCACACAGGGCTCTTTTGGCCTTCTCTCAGGCAAACTCTTCCTCCAGTTCTCCAGACACTGACTAACTGAGGATATGTATAAAACATAATGGTCGATTGTAAGGAACGCTGTCTCACTCCAGGAGTATTGAAAATTGTTTACAACTTTTTTTTTCAATTTGCTAAGTGTCAGGGCTCACAGAAACATCTCTGAATTATTAAAGTAATTTCACTATTGAGAGTGAGATAATAATGAATCTTATTTCAGACCAGTGTCCCCGAGCTGCTGTTGCTTCAACTATTCTGTATTATCAGTTGTACATGGACTTGAAAAGGTTAATACAAAATTGTATGGCTTAATAAAAAGTCCAAATGTCATTGTCAGTGTGACAGCGTTTTATAAGAGTAAGAAGAGTTGATCTGTCCAACAAAGAAAACACAAAAATAATTCTGAGTGCTGCAGTTCCTGATTCATATCTGTTTTCGCTTTCAAGAACATGTTTCATTCTATACCTAGTGAAATGAAATAACACACATTTCACATCCATAACACACAGGTTTGTCTAATTTGGGACTCATAATCAATATTTTTACATCATGAAATGCCATCAGAAACAACAGATTATGTGGCAATTCAATTTCTTTTATCAGCTAAAAAAATTGAAGCTATTTTCTCTATGGTTGATTTGTTCAGAAATGTATTTTAAATATTGTCTCCTGATCCTCATGCCTCACTTCTCTACCCTTAAAAAAGACCATAAACCCCCTAAAGTAAACAATGAGTACATTTAATTCACATTGGCTGTCCTGTCACTTAATTCATGAATCACTGAGCTTATGAGTCATTATTGCCTAATATGTCAAAACCATTTCAAGGGGGTTTAATGCTCATTTATCTTGTATATACCATAATTTGAATACCTCTGTGGGTTTTCTCTGGGTTATGTAATAAATATGCAAACTGAAATGTTATGAATTCCTAATTTGTAGTATGCAGACATTTTTTTTTTTCCTTAATCAGGTGTGAGACTGCTCCAGAGATATTAAAAAAAAAAAAGTTGAAAAATTCGGTTTTCTTAAAATTTCAGTCCCTGAAAAATCCTGCTCATTGTTCCTTTTGAAGAGGTGTTCTTGGACTTGTGCTTGGTGCTCAAATATCTAAAGTAAAACTAGCTAAAGGTAGTTTTTTTCATTTGCTCCTAGCTTCTTATCTGTAAGATTTTCTGTTAGGCCCAGACCTTTCCAAAATAATTTTGGCACTTATTATATCTTTGTTGAATTGAATGTACTCTACAGGGTCCTGAAGCTGAAACCACAACAGCAGATTGCAGCTTCCCTTCCTTTTATTCTCAAGGAACATGTTGCATTAATTTGAAATTGGTTTACCATCATCACCTGGGCTCAATACATGGTATTGTTGTAAAATGATCAAGTTCTACATAATCTGAGGACCAAAATTAAATGTTACATAGTGTAGTCTCTCTTTCTGTATGTCATGACAACAGCACTGCAAGAGCAGTATATCTGTAGGTTAAAAGTTATTAAGGAGAGAAAGCAATTTCTCTGAGCAGTATGAGACATGACTGAGTCCAATGACATTTATAAAATTAATGTTTTGCCTCTTTGATAAGAGACAGAAAAGGTTAAATTTCTATATACATACATTTTAAAATCAGAACAATCAATTAATATGGCTTTAGGAATAGAACACATTCCAGAAAATACAGAAAGACTGAAAATATCGAAGTAGTGCAGAAAAAGAAAACTAACCTATATTCTTTCCTGGCATTTCACAATATACTTACCAGGAACTTTAAAGATAAGTGCAACAGCTAATATTGCCTTAGCTTAAGGTTTACTGTACATATTAACAAGAGGTATCAAGCCCTAAGTATTACCGTTATTATTATTTGATGAGGATATGGCGTAGACTGAATTTTACTGCTTAGGCAGTTGCCTTACCCATTATTCTAGTCTTTTGAATGGCATAAAGCCCTTCAATCTGTTAAATGACTCCAGTTATATGAGGTTTGCCAATCTCTACAAGGACAAGGTCTGGTTGTCTTCCAAACAAGCCTGAATATCCTTACAGAAAAACACATGGACAGATGGCCTTCTTCCCTGGTGATGTTACATTTGAAATGTGCTTGGAGGGAAATTCTGTCAACATCTCGAGTCATATTTTTGCCTTATTTATTTTGAAATATTATCTAATGCAATAAAGTTCATTAATACATTTCATATTAGTGTTCAATGTAATCTTACTTGATAGATCAATAATGTTCTACATTTGTCTTTATCTTTCTATGAGGAAAACAAAGCATGCAACAATCCACCAAAGTAAACATTTTAGAGGAACAACATTTTAAGAAATACTTCTTAGTATATTTTCTTCTATTTAGTTC
>WHYT01015468.1:0-13480 GCA_009806455.1 Tetrax tetrax | reverse complement strand
TAGCAATCCCAAGTTGATGAAGATGATCGGGAGTAGTCAGCACGGATTTATGAAGAACAAGTGTCTGACCAAACTGATGGCCCTTTACAATGAAATAACTAACTTGATGGATGAGGAGAGAGATGTGAATGTTGTTTATCATAAGGCTTTTGACCCTGTCTCCCATGACATCCTCATAGACAAATTGATGGCCTGCATAAAATGACAATTAAGTGATGTAAAAACTGGCTAAGTAGCTGGGTTCAAAAAGTTGTGATCAGTGGCACAAAGCCTCGGGGATCTATACTGGGGCCAACAGCGTTTAATCCCTAAATTTCCTTAATGACCTGGACAATAGCACAGAGTGCATTCTCAGAAACTTTTCATGTGACATAAAACTCAGAGGAGTGGTTGATACACCTAATGGTTGTCCTGTCACTCAGAGGGACCTCAACAGGCAAAGACGAACGCCTCCTGAGCTGCATTAGGGACAGCATCACCAGCAGACCAAAGAGGTGAGTCTTCCTTTCTACCTAGTGCTTTTGAGAACCATCCGGAGTGCTAGGAACAGTTCTGGGCTCCCCAGTACAAGAAAGACATCAACATACTGGAGCGAGTCCAGCAAAGAGCCACAAAGATTGTGAAATAATTGGAGCATCTGTCACAAGAAAGGATGCCAAGAGAGTTGGGAATGTTCAACCTGGAGAACTCCATCCCTTTGGGGTGGAGTATCTTAGTCATGTTTTTAAATACTTGATAAGAGGGAGTAAGAAGACTGAATCACAATCATAATAGTGCACAGTGACAAGAAAAAAAGGCAATTTGTGCAAACTGACATAGAAGAAATTCCATTTAGATATAAGAACATGAAAATAGTCTGAGTGTGGTCAAGCACTGCAACAGGTTGCCCAGGGAACTGCTGTAGTTTCCATCATTAGAAAGGGTCAAAACCTGACTGGACTCCATCCTAGACAGCCTGGATTAGTTGATTGTGTTTTGAGCAGAGGAGTTGGACCAGATGAGCACCAGAGGTGCATTCCAACTGCAGTGATTGTGTGATTCTATGAATGTAAATGAGTACAGAGCAATAGTAAGTTTTCTTCCTTAGGTCCCCACATGACTCCCAATAAAGCTAACATAATTTTGTTTCCTCAGAAGTAAATTAATAAATAACTTGGAAAAAAAATCAATCTGGATCAAGTAGAATTGATGAATTTGTTCCTGCACCTGCCTCTACTTGAATCCTGCTATCTCACCACATCTCAGTGAGAAGCTCTTCAAAAGCATATCCCTTAGAACCTTATGTGATCTCCAGGTGGCAAACACAGAGATAAGTTTTCCTCAAGAACTGCATTAGAGACTCTCAGAGAGAATTTATCAGCGCAAAAAAAGATATAGATTAGACTGACATTTACAACTCCACCTGTAAAGAACATTCTGTTTTTTCTTAAACTTGATAACCTTCACAGAAACAGGCAGTATCTTATTTGGTCTAGTTAAACACATTGTTTACTTATAAAAGTTGTAGGATAAAATAAGTACTCGAACAAAACTTAGCTCTCCTTTTCTGAAGAATATGACAGTCTGGTAATTTAGAATTGTATCACCTATATCATCATGGTGTCATCTAAATCAATTGACAAGAGTATATTATTTATTAATACTAATAAATTAACTAATATTAAAATATTAATTTAGTGTAACTTAGCCATTTGTTCTAATGTTTCTGGGTTTTAATTATAAGTATCTTAACACTATATCTGGCACTTCCTGAAGAACTGTAAGTAGATTTATTTACCAAAGACTCTTCTAAAATAACTGATACATATATTGCCACCAGTAGCAAATATTCAAAAGATACTCCCTGTTCAAAAATAGGGAAACAGTGAGACTAACCTAAAATGGAAAACAATTCTTCTTTGATAAAACTTTTGTCTTTTACTTCCTTTCATTCTGCAGGCTACATTAAATTTTTCCAATCCTGCATCATATCAGATATGCCTTAGCTCTGCAGACTGACTAACTGAGGCGATACATTAGTGCACTCACTAGGTGTGTCACCAAGAAGGAGCGAAGGAACACTTCGATGAACAGTCATCCAGTGGTACGAAAACTTTTACACACTGATGCCAACTACAAAGTAATTTCTTGCTTTCCGCATGGTATAAAAACAGACATATTTCTGAAGCCAAAACCCATGGATAAATCCATGCCAAATTAGTCCTGGTAGCATATCTGAACCAGAGTGACCTACAGCAAATTGCAAGAATAACATCACCTTTATGTCAGCACTGAGAGATCAGATCTCTACAGGGCATCACCGAAATCACTTGGGCACTAAGGTAGCTCCAGGACACATTTATACCTACCATGTGTTTGCAGTGTCGATAGAAAGCACAGAATCTTGTCTTATATGTTTTTCAAAACATTGATTAAAATGTAAAAGGTGCACTCTTTTTATTTAAATATTCCCTCCTATTATAACATACAAAACCCAAGCTGTATCACGCAAACTTAGAGTCATTATTGCAAAAAAAAAAAAAAAAAAGCTTATATAGGGATTTGATGCAACTATGTATACAGCAGGGAATCAGGAAGAGAGATTTATGTGGCCTTTTACTCTTGCTGAGGAACCTGTACAATTTTTAGAGAAGAGAAAGGGAACAGAGGCAGAAAGTGGAACCAAAACCGACATAATGAGCAGTGAGGAAAGACAACAGGGTCTGAAAGACTGGCAAATTGAGGGGAAAAGTCACTTATTCTAAAGGAGCCAAGGGTGTTTTCTATAGGATTTGTTAAGGAAAAAAAATATAGTTCTGTTCTTAAACTGGTACCAAACATTAAAAAAAAAAAAATCATACAATCCTTGAAAATCTGTGTTCAAATTCATCTAAAGATTTAAAGGTGAGGTGCAAAAACAGTGCCAATATGTCAATTCCAGTCTCATGAGACCCCACCTGGAGTACTGTGTCCAGTTCTGAAGCCCCCAACATAAGAAGGGCATGGATCAGTTGGAGAGGGTCCAGAGGAAGGCCACGAAGGTGATAAGAGGGCTGGAGCACCTTTCCTATAAGCACAGGCTGAGAGAGTTGAGGGTGTTCAGCCTGGGGAAGAGGAGGCTCCGGGGAGACCTTATAGCAGTCTTACAGTACCTAAAGGGGGCCTACAGGAAAGATGGTGAGAGGCTGTTCAGTAGGGCCTGTTGTGACGGGACACGGGGCAATGGTTTCAAAATAGAGCGAGGTAGATTTAGATTAGATATTAGGAAAAAAAATTTTACAATGAGGGTGGTAGAACACTGGAACAGGTTGCCCAGAGAGATGGTGGACGCCACCAGGTTGGCCAGGCTGGATGAGCAACCTGATCTAGTTGGAGATATCCCTGCTCTTTGCAGGGGGGGTTGGACTAGATGGCCTTTGAAGGTCCCTTCTAAGCTTAACCATTCTATGATTCTAATTTGAATCAAACCTATCCCATAAAAATCTATTTAATCCACTCTGATACCTCGGGTACCTTCAGTTTTTTCCTTTTTTAAAAAAAATTACTTAGGTGTTGGTCCTATCCATATATAAACATAACACTGTCTTGTTTGAACTGAATTATCTAGGTGCCTCTGTCCTGACATAAACAATTTGGGATTTGTTAACTACTTGTAGTGATTCCTAACATCAGCCCACAAATACAGCATTGAGAATAGATGCGCTGATTTTCTCACTATTGCCACGCAGTTTTTTATAATTGTTTAATAGAGCATTTGCCCAAGAAGTTGGATATATGATCTAATTCCCTTTTTAGCCTTAGGGAATTGAAATGTGCCTCTCTCACTTTTCCATCAGTTGTGCCACTCAGGCTATAAGCAAGAAGATAACAATGGTGCTGTGCCACTCAAAAATAAAATATAATGCTTTATTGTGGGAGGACAGGAATTGTCATTTTATAATCTAATAGAGTGATTTCTAAGTTCCATTGTGTCACATCCTCAAGCCTTCAGCTGGAAATATCTATGACAAGTCCAACACAATCTCATAAAGATACTATGCAGACAAATCATGTTTAAGCACTAGACACTTCAGAAAACACCAAACTCCTTTCTCCTTCCAAATCCAACCCTGCTGTGCAATACTGATGGATTTCAACTTCCACTAAAGACATGGTTGCTGCATAGGCTTAAGACTGACTTTCTAGCCTTATCTGAAAAAAAAAAAATCAAACAAAATTTTAAAAGGTTCACTAATTTATTTAAAGATTTTCTTATTTTGCCTTAAATAATCACAATGAATGAATGTATGTTTATATGTTTATCAGTCAATCCCTTAGTTAATTGATACATGCCTAACAATAACTGCTTAAGACCTAACATTCAGAGGAGTCCCTTTTTTTGTTGTTTATACCAAATCACCCTGATATTTAATTTAGGTTTTCTAATGTGTGCATACAAAATTATCCTTATAAGTAGTAATATCATAGAATTGTAGAATGGGTTGTTTTAGAACGGACATTTTAAGGTCATTTAGTTCAATCCCCTGCAAGGAGCAGGGACATCTTCAACTGGATCAGGTTGCTCAGAGCCCTGTTCAACCTGTCCTTAAATGTTTCCAGGGATGGGGCATCCACCACCTCTCTGGGCAACCTATTCCAGTGTTCCACCACCCTCAGTGTAAAAAAAATTCTCCCTTATGTTCAGCCTGAATCTATCCTCCTTCAATTTAAAACTATCACCCCTTGTCCAATTGCAATAGGCCCTGCTAAAAAGTCTGTCCATATCTTTCTTATAAGCCCCCTTTAAGTATTGAAAGACTGCTATAAGATCGCTCTGGAGCCTTCTCTTTTCTAAGCTGAACAATCCCAACTCCCTCAGCCGTAAATATCAGTCAGTGTGCCTATTAACTGCAACGCTGATATTGATTCGACAACAGCAAAGACTGGAAAGTCTCTTTGAAAGTCATGGCCAACTATACCATCAACAACTATTAACTTTGCTTTCATAGTCGTGGCACAATTTAAAAGTTGTTATTACAAACATCAATAGCGAACTACCGCTTCGAGTTCACTCTGTCAAAGCAGTACTGGAGTTCAGATTATAAAATAATGTAAAATAAAGATTCAGAGCATTTGGATTTGTGCTCCTATTACTTTCCCTGGAACATTAACATACAAATATATATTTTTTAAAAAATCTTATTTCAGTAAAGAAAAGTTAACAAAATAAAACAAAAATCTGACCAATGGAAAAAAAAAAGCATTATTACATTAGTGCAAACTAGAAAAATCATAAATCTCAGCTACAATTTCATAATATTCAGAATAGTGGACTGCATAATCAGTAATTAAATTTATTAATTTGAAACACAGCAAATTCTAGAAATGCACAAGTACGTTCTCCTCCATTTCAATCCCTTTGCAACACGAAACTGAAAAAAACATTTATTTTATTCCAGACCTAGTCTATTTCTTCGTAATTTAGTTATGTATTACTCTTATTTATGTATTAATGTCCAGATTTCTACCATTTTTGAGAAATAACAAATTCAGTTATCAGTTGTACTCACTACCCTTCTGTTGTTGGAGAAAACTGAGAAGTAATACTTCTCAGTGTTACTTACCAAGGCCCTGGAAATGAAGTGGTGTGATCCGTTATGAGTTTACTGGTTGCATTGCAGAATCAGAGCAATCATGGGTGGATGCACTTAGGAAGAAACAAGGAAGCACTTTTTCAATCATGGACTAAATAAACTGTCTCCTTTAGTAAAAGCATTGCAGTTCTAAGTATGTGCTGGCACTGCTGTATTAGACACAGTCAATGTGTTTACCCTGCAAGTATCTAATAATCTTCGGATACTGTGGTGATCAGCACACTAGAAGCAATTTTCCTTTTCTATGTATTTAGTCAAATAGATGGCCAAAACATAGGGCAAAGCATAGATGTTTGTTTCATGTTCTTTTTTCTTACCATCTATTCAAAAAGAATTAATGTCCCATTGAGGGCATTTGCGGGTTTGCACTATGGCTTGGGATATGATCCAAAGGATGTGTGCGCTGACCTGGAGGGACAGTGTTTTGCAAAATATGACATTGTGATGCTTGTTCAGTCTTTATCTGTACTTCCAAGACAAGCTCAAGTAACGACTGTGACAGTCTTTAAAATACGGATTAGGAATAATATAGGATTGAAATACTGAAGAGTCCAACCCTTGAAAGGCTGGGATTCTCAGAAAAATTATCTCTGAGGACTTCCCTGAAGATTTTTGTTATGTGCAGCCAGATGGAACATGTCTATAGAATGAAGCAGATACCCTGAAAGCTGCTTAAGCGGTGACCGATGATGGAGCACCACAGGGTACAAAAGCTTGCCTCATAGAGGTCACTGCAACTCCTCAAAAGAAGTCAGTTTAGTAGACTTCTAAGTCTATACTTTGCAAGCACAGAAGAGAATAGAAAAAAGAAAACTGAAGAGAAAGAAGGTCTAATTCCAAGCTTCAAATTATTATGTTCTCTTTTTATAAAAAAAAAGAAATTATATTTACTTAAAGGTTGCAGCCCTAATCTACATAATCATTTCTTCTTAGTTACTGTATCTAGGAAAGCATATTTCAATTCTCAGAAGTTTTCTATCTGAATAAGTGCACATTTTCCAAACTATAATGACACACTGTAAATGTCCATAGATTTCTGAGAAACACAGTTTACTGCATGTTTTAGCCAGCCAATTTTTAAAACTGTCATCAATATACAAGTTATATAACAGTATCATCCCTACTGTTCTTGCAGGGAGGTTGGACTAGGTGACCTTTGAAGGTCCCTTCCAACCCTAAACATTCTATGATTCTATGATCATAGAATATCCCCTCTTTTTAAAAAGCAGACAGATAAAAGAGTCATGGTTAAAACGGCAGCAAACCACATGCACGACCTTCCAGTTCTGGGGGAATAAGAGTGTACACGCACATCCAAATAAGCTTCTGAGCTTAGTAATGTTTGTTAAACATATGCTATCTTCATTGTGAGCTCAAAACATCAAGACATCTAGATAGTGTTGACTAGATAATATTCTAAAATCCCTGGAAAGCACTCCTATTAGTTCTTCAATGAAGGATGTGAATACAAGATGTCCAAACTTCCCACAAATTGATCATATATTTTGGTGGTAATAGCAGACAGTTGTGAAAGGATAGACAACTTCAGGAAATCTCTACTACAGTCTTTCCTCTTTTGAAAATGCCCAGAAAAAACAGAGGGGAAAACTCTGAACACATTTGGCTTTATAAAAATTGCCCATGAGTACAGGAGAAGGAAGAAGCAGCTGCTAGAATCAAGATTACAAAAACAGGATTCTTATTTGGTTGTTTAAAGAAAGAAAACATCTGAAAGTTAAGATATACAATTTATTTAAAAATTAGTAATAACTAGATATTATAGATGTACAGAATTTGAATCCACAACTGTCACTGAGAGGGGCGGTTCCCCTGTTTGGGGATGAACTCTACGGCAAGGATGGATGGTATACAAGACTTGAAAAGGAAGTTGGTGTTTAGAAGATGTGAGACAACAGAAGGCAGAGGACCTCTGACCTCTAAAAGACATTCGCTCCAAGATGTGAATTAAAACCCAATATTCTACAGTCTATATAGCAGTGGTGCTACTGCTTTCATCAGATTACCAGAGGTCGCACTAACATACAGCTCTTGCTATCTCTGTTTACTGGCAGGTCTATAGACAGTTCAAAAGCTTATTGCATGTATCATTTAATCCTTTTGCTCAAGTGGCAGAAATTGAACTGAGAATCTGAGCTCTATCCCTGGTCATGACCTTGCTAAAGTAGGTATAATTTTTGTATAATAAATTATACAGACCTCTTAGAATTTGGCCTTTTGTTTTTGTTTGTTTGTTTTTTTGTTAATCAAACTCAAGAAGTGAAATAGTGTTAACACAGCAAAGTCAAGAAATTATGAAATTGCCAAATTATCATGGCTTGTGCAAGTTTAAACTAACATCTTTTTTACTTTTGCACTCTACTACAACAATAATTCATTAAATGATTTCATGTTTTTTCTCCTATAGGTATTATTCTTATGAAGTCTATATATAATGTATGAAAACTGTGCACAAGACAACTGTTAAACTTAGGGTCCATGCTTAATTTCTTGTAATTCTTTGAAGGTAAAAAGAATGGTGGAGGTGGCCAGACAAGGATGAAAATACCCTTAGAACTCTGGATTCACTGCATGCATCTGCCAGAGTTTTTCTATTTACATTTTGGAGTTAAAACTTAAACAACGGTTTTGAACCTTTCCAATATTCCAGGGTTTTCATGTATTTTCCTCCTCCAGAATCACACTTACATTTCTATACCAGAAAAGTCTGTCTGGATTCTAAACACATTTGCCAGAACAATGACAAGTTGGTATACAATAATGGTTTTTTGTATCCAAGTATCTATATCCTCCTTTCTGTTACCCCTCCCTCAAATAAAACCTGCCAGTTCTATTTCTGTTTACACTCAGTTTTGATTTTGTTTAGTTACTATTCAGCTGAAAAAGCTGTGCTCTTCCTAATATGCTTTGAAATCTCTGCCTGCTCTGCAAAAGTTTAGTCCTAGCGATAACAACCTGCTGATTATTTAAAATCTGTTCAAAATTTCCGTCAACTTGCAAGACATCATACCGTGAGCAGACACTGACACAATCACAGTGCTATTCTGCTTGAGACAAACTGGCTCTTTTTGCAGGATATTGAAAGGAGGCAACATTTTCCCATTGTAAGAATATCCCATTTGCGGTCTTCTATCGTGTTTGTTTGGAATTATGATTAGACCTACCTGCTTTTCATGAAAGACTGGAAACTCTACTTGACAATTTCAATGACAATGTAAGAGCTTGTATGAACTGTTAGAGAAAATGGACAATTATTCCCTTAAGCATTTTCCCACCCTATATTCTCCCTCCATTCACATATGTGGGAAAAATGGACAGATACCATCTGATTCAGCTAGATAAACTACTGGTTTCTATAGATAGGGAGAGCAAATATAAACCAAATCTCTCCAGTCCAAACCACAGAAGTTATTACATAAAATATAAATTATTCAGATTCAAATAGTTATTGGACAGGTAAGACAGTAGCATTAGCAGATGGGTAAGAAAACAGAACTGCCAGTGCTGTACGGTACAGTATGTTGTTTACAGATATTAAAAGTTGAAAATACCTAAAAACATAAATTGAAGCTAAAATGTCAGGGAAACTTCGCCTGACAAAAAGATGCACTCAGAATACAAAAATCCAGCCTCCACCAATGTTGGTCATATAAATAAAATGCCATAATGACTTTTACCAACTCTGCAAATGGAATCAAAGGCCCATGCCTTCACTTACCTGCAGGTTAATATTAATTGACTACAGTTTTCACAATAGAATTTGATGTTTTCCAATTGCATTTAAGCCAATCAGAGACAAAACGTTGATGATCACCTTAGATGTCTATTAAAAATACTATTTGTGCCAGCTAGCTAAAGGCTCCTGGTTACAATTGCACTTTGGTGCAGCAGGTGAAATCTCATTGCAGCTTATTTTATAATTAAGAATTACCTTTGTTGAATTAAATATGAAAATATAAATTAAAATCAGAACAACTGCTCTTTTGAATTATTAGGCTAATGAATACAAAGTATTTTAGCATATCAGTGGCCTTTTGGCTTTTCAATTTATAAACTTTTTTTGTCAATAAATAAGTTACATCATAGACGTTGATCAAAAGTTGGAGACTGGAGCTGTTGGCTAACTTATAGATGGGTTTTTCATCTCCATGATGGAGACATATCTGGAATGTTTCAAAGAAGGATTTATTCAAAATAAGCCATCAACAGAAAAAACAAATGAGGATTTTAAGTGTTGGTATTACTATCTGTAGACTTTAGAGTTAATACCTTCAGTTCTGCTTTAGTTGCACTGTGTCAAAACTCTGATAAAAACCCTGGCTTATACAGGAATCCCACTTTAAAGATTTTAAAGTAACGGTATTTAACTAAAAATATTTTAAAATTAAACTAGTTACTTGAAGATACCTTTTTCTGCCAGGATCTAAATTAGCTAGACTGTTGAGAGTTTTGTTGTTGCTCTAAGTGGAAACAAAATCAAGACTATAATGCCCAATATAGTCTGAGAGACTTTTTCTAATACATTAACAAGAGATAGCTAATAAAGGCCATTGTCAACATATTTAAAATGATTAAGTTTTTGGGGATGGGTTGGGTGGAGGGAGTGTTTGGGTTTTTTTAACAAGACCAATAATAATTCACCTAAGAGAATTACTAGGGATACAGAGTAGCCTACATGGTTTAAGAAAGGATTAGAGATTATCACAAGGAAACAGAATACCTACTGTCCCAACAGATAATACATATTAAAAAAAAAAAAAAAAAAAGAAAAGAAAACAAGCTAGCTAAATCTTCATATTGCGGGTTCTGAATCAGTCATTAAGTGGCAGAAATTGGGAAGACTGAAGGAGCAGAATAATTGAACATCACACATACCTCTGTGACATTCACTCCCAAGGTTTCCATATTGGACTATTCCAGAGAAAGAAAACTAGAACAGTAGATCAGTTAGTAGCATTAACTACAATGGTAATTGTTGTGCTTAAGGGCATCATCAGTGGGTTAATTGACTTTTTTTCGGCATTTTCCACCTGATATTTTAAGTTTGAAAAAATTAATTTAACCTACTCTTACATTTACCTTACATCTACGGAAAATTACTAATTTTCATTTAAAAAGGAGGAAGCAATCCTAATCTATTATGGAATTAACTCTATACCTTAGTACTTAACAGCAGCGGTATTTCAATCAAAATATAAATCTTATCCATTATTTCTCGCTTTCTCCTCAGAGGCTTCCTTATTCTAAAGTCTGTGAGAAACTACAGAGTTCGCAAATTTACTGCAATAGAATGCTACTACTTACCAAAACCAAAAAAAAACAAAACAAAAAAAAAAAAACCAAACCCCAAATTCCCCCCAAATACCAGATTTTTTCAATATTTTACTATTTTTAGTTCCAAACTGAAAAACAGATGCAACTGAATAAAAATCAAATTATTAGAAGATAAACTCTAGATAAGAATCTTTTCTAATTTCTTCCTAATTTGGCATGCAAACATATGCATAGTTAACTTCTGTAAGTCTTTACAAGTTAGAAAATCTAGCTGATATCTTGCTGGTAACAGGATACATGTACTAGTAATAAATGGTTTTCTCTGAAATCTTAAATTGAAAGTATTTAGATTTGTCAGGATTTGTATTTGGACTGAACAATACTGAAATATTTTCACCTTATATAAAACTGAATCTGAACTTCGTTCAAGTCAAATCAAGCTGCTAAAGATTTTAACAAAAGTGTGATTAGCTATTTTATATAAGGCGATATGGAAAAAAGCAAGGTCTTCATTTGACAAGATTTTCAATGTATTTATCTGCCCCACTGACAGTAGCACCTCAGGTTGGGTATACTTTTTCTAAATCACTGCTATTTAAATTTGGTCCATTTGCTGCGCTATTTCAATACAATTATTGGCTTTCAGTTGGTGTAAAATTAATATCTTAAGGTTGGAACAGGATTTCCTTTTCTCTTAATTGCCTTTTCAGTGTGTCCTGATGGGGTAGGTAAGGGAGGAAATCACTATGAAGGATGACTAGAATTTCCTGTAAGACTGTAAGGGCAGGAGCTTCTGGGAATAATATATAATTTACCCACGGGAGAGTAGGAGTAAGAAATACTGAAGTTTGGGAGATGACCACTCAGTACTGTGGCTGTTGAAAGAGATGAGATATAGGGCAGAAATAATTACTTTTTTTTTTTAATGGGAAAAAAAAAACCCAAACCCTATGCTTCTATTGTCATTAAATACCTCAACTGATTATATGAACCTTTATGGAAAATTCATCTTTACAGATTACTTACTTTCATAACCTGAACCACATAAGTCACTCACAAATATAGAAACAAATTTAGATTGCTTATTTTGTTTCACTTACACTGGTATCTGTATGTACACTGGGGAATCAGACTTAAGATACTTCTGGCATTGAATGAGCCTTCACATTTTGAAATACAAATTATATTAGACATTTTGTGTCCAACTTTGTATCTGGTTGAAATGGCATGGATGTTCTTTCAGTGTCACATCAGCCTGTATGCCAACACATTATGTTTTCTTTTTGTTAAGAATAAGAATAGGAAGAGAAAGTTTCCTAGGCCCTCCTTTCTCATCTGGCTAAGGAACAGTTTCTATGCCCACACTACAAATAGGATCATTTTTAAAAAACATGAACATTTTCCAGCAATTAAAAAAAAACCTGCAGTGGTGTTGGTTCACATTAAATGTAAAAGAGTCACATCTAAAACTGTAGACGTGGGTTTTTAGAGCCAGCAAAAAAACATCAGCTTAGTGACCACAGTCCTTTTGACTTAAAACATCTGGACTAAGATCAAAGAGTCGAACATTAATCTCCCAGAGCTCTATGTCTGGGATGAGGATCATTATCTCCCTCTTTTACATATGCACAGAAGTATATGCAACACAGAAAGTCAGAAAGTTTTAGATTAATTCTTGCAGAGGATAAAGATTAATTTTCATGGAGGACAGAGTAAAAATAAAATTTCATAGAGAGGTGAAGGTAATTTATAAGTTGTCTGGCTCCAGTAAGTCAATGACATCTTCAGTTGCTCAGAACATGGTACACTTTGCATCCTGTCTCTATGATCAAATTTTATTCACTTTTGAAAGCGAGCAAGCAAAAGAAGCTGTAGGAAACATCAGGCCTGTGAAAATGTTACAGGCTGTGATGTTGCATTTCTAATGCATTTTTGTAATTATGATGCTATAAATACATTCCCTGAGAGTCAGAGCTTACTTGCGCTATTGTGGAAGGAAACATTTCAGGCAAGCAGGATGAATTGAATCTTCCTACTTTTTTTATCTTACCTTGACAGAGCTGCTGCTTATTTTCCTATACTATATTTCCAGTATTAGAGCTTCTGTCTGCAAAGCATATCAAATAATGAAGACATTTGCCAGAAACAGTTCATACTAAAACTACTTATCCGTCTTTCCCAATCAGGAGCAGCATCGTTATCAGTTTCATTTTCTAATGGGGACATTGTATTGGTAGCCTCATTAGCAAAACTGCCAGACTCTACTCTTTATAGCTTCTGATTAGAAAAAGCATCACATCTCATGAGCAGTTTATAGCTCATCAGTCTCAAAACACACAGGAAACAAATTATAAGAGAAGGATGAGCATAGAAAAATGTCTATAAGCTTGATCTTCAAGACAGGAAAAGAAACGGCAATTATAATAGTAACTGGGGGCACTCAGCATTAACGGATGGTCTCAGCATATTTGGTATACAATACTCTATACAAATACAATACTTCTGTATTTTGTTTTAATACCACCATGCCCCGATGTTCTTATTTGCTTGCATTGTCTAACAGCACATACAATCTT
>WHYT01015467.1:7652-31394 GCA_009806455.1 Tetrax tetrax | reverse complement strand
TCTTCTTAAGAACTCAGATTGAGTATGCTTACGTATACACATACTAACACACTCTATTTTTAAAGGAAAAATCCATTGGTTGTTCTGGTATGGTCACTTGTGTAGATTTAAAAATGCTAAATGTAACTCTTACTAATACCTCTATGTCCCACTCTTTAAAAGTAATACTGTAGAATCTTATTATATTTATTCTAGTACTTTTAGGGTTTTTACATTACTAAAATCTTACATATTTTCCTCTCAACATCTAAATATCAAAAATAAGGGGTAAGTGCAGATTAGATTGTACAGTCTTCTGTGACAGATTATCCTTTACCTACTATTTCTGAACTGCAAAACACAATCAACACAAGCAGTGACCTAACACAAAAAAAAAAAAATTAAAACAACCAAAGCAAGTATGACTACATTCCATTATTCGACTCAAATCAAGACAAAAGCTGGAAAAAGCTGAAAGTCTGACTGAAGGCAGAATGCATCATGAGAAAAGAGCTTTTTTTTTGCCAATAATACTCAATATTCAATGATGCGTTCTTCACACAGGTGCTTCAGGAAAGGAATTAGGATGAAAATAAATATTTGGCAAAAACAAAGTCCTTGTGTAATTCAGATGCTCCATTAACACAACAGTTACATATCCGTGCACATCACTTCATATCCATAAATATGACTTTTTGAGGCACTAGACAGATTTTTGGTTTTAAAATTAGCTTTCTCAGAGTTTCACCCTTTCAAAAATGTGAGAGACAAAAAAATACCTGAGAATAACTTCTTCTCCTTTGCCTGTAAATTTAATCAAAAAGATGAAAATGCAAAATTATAATAAACTAAATCAATATTGGGGTTTGGGAAGCCATTTTATTGGTAGGCTGGATAATAAGATAAGGTTTTTTTGAGAGACCACTGGCAGGACTGGGAGCACTGCACACTTCCACTTTGTGACATCTCCATCCTCCCTGGCCTCCCAGCTCGGTCATTCCAGTCCGAGGCTTCCTTCCCAGCATGACTACGGAAGCAAGACTCCCTTTTTATAGAGTCAGTCTCAATTTCCCCATACTCTGAAAGTCTTCCACTTTTGCCCTTGATGATTAAAAATCCCCCCAAGACCCTCGTCAGTCTTGGTCTTACTTCACTCTACTCTTCCAGCTCAGGCTCCCAACTGGAGTCTCAGCTGGACTTGGACTTTCTCAACCATCTCCAAGCTCAATGTTTACTCACCCATCCCCAGTTGCGCCTGTCTATATTCCCTCCAGCCAGCTTAGCTTCCAAATACGCAGTCTGGTTTTGGAGCCCCTGTATTTGAGTCAGACTGCAAACCAGCTTACGCTGCCACGTTATTAATATGCAGATCACCGACAGCATGCAGGGCAATTAAAGAAAACAAAAACAAAACAACACAACAGGGGAGATGGGACAAGGAGAGGTGGGTCAATGGAGTTTCGCAGTATGAGCAAAACAACACATGTTTTCCCTCACCCATACCCCAAAATAGCTGAATCATTTTGTTTTTCCAAACAATGCTGCCTGACACACCAGGCATGGAAAATTTCGTTTCAAATCTGGCACAAATATAAGCAATTCAAAATAGTCGTACAGCCAACACGCTGAAAGGAACAGTTCTACCTGCAGGGGAGGTGGGAGATTGATGCTCCTCGTGACATCTACGTAACATAAGTGCGTGAATAACCCATGCTGATTTGGGACAGCAATGGTCAATAATAAGGTATATCTGAGAGAAATCATTCTCAGGTACAACTCTGCCATTAAAACATGTCACTAAACGCCACCTCAGAATAGTTCTTCTGTCTATTTG
Source organism: Tetrax tetrax (assembly GCA_009806455.1). NCBI lineage: Eukaryota > Metazoa > Chordata > Aves > Otidiformes > Otididae > Tetrax > Tetrax tetrax. The sequence goes on along the minus strand of WHYT01015467.1, from coordinate 29,581 downwards.
AACACATATGCTTTAAAAACACTGACTAATTATTAGCACTATTAGCTCTACGCTTCAAAGAGCTTTACAGCCCATATGAAAACATATGAATTATTCATACAGAGCTTCTGCTCACCAAAGGGAAAACATGGTAAACAAGGTGTATGTTCATTTTAACTTACACCACAGAATTTCAACAGCTTGTAAACACTGCAAAACTCAGACTTCTGAGTTATGGGATTAATATTTGCCAGATAGGTAAGAAATTGTTTTGCATTAACCTAGAAGCACATAAAATACATGCAAAACTAAGAAGCTATGGATGTTGGTAGGATATCACAGCTTTTTTAAAAAGCATATTTTGGGAAGTTTTTACTAATGAAACACAGACTGTAACAGCAAAAAAAAAAAAAAAAAAATCCCAAAATCACTGGAAACTGTAAAGCTAACCTATAGCTGGAACAGAAGTTACAATTCAGCATTTCATAAGCCAGTTTCTGAGAGCTGCAAGTCAATGTACCGTATGTTGGTGGCAAACATCACATTTTGGCAAGCTCTGTCGTAAGGACGAATGGTTGCGGAGGCATCAGTCATAGCAGGCATGGTTGAGGGCACACCCAAGTTCCGTGCTACAAATGGAAGCACAGACCTGCTCCGATTTCAGTTACTTAAGAAGAAAAATGGCCAAGCACAATGTATATAAGCGTATTATTAGCCAGCACTTGCAGCTCTGTAACACCTTTTTTTTTTTTTTCCCCATCTGTTAGCACAGAATAATTAACATGTAAGGTACTTAGACTAGCCAGCCAAGACAGGATGGATAAGTAAGTGATTAATAAACAGAACTGGCAATATAATGATGTGGCACAGGTTTCATCTTACCTCTCATTGCTAGTCAGCCTTTAACCAAAATGCACAGTACCCAAAAAATTCTCACACTTGGATCAAAGTCAGCGATGGAGGGATTGCCCTCATCTACTCAGAACATATGTGGGGAGGATAGAGGGAGGAGATTCACCGCACATCTATGTAAGTCTTAGTACTTACTAGCAAAGGGGGGATGCCACAAAAAAAAAAAAGATAAATTTCTGCTGACCCAGTGTCTGTTATTGCAGAGTACAGCCTACCAGCACAACCCATTCGGGCTGATAGTCACAGACAGATTTTCAGCTACGGGCAACATCAACCGTACCCAGCGCTGATTAGTAACTGACTTAATGGGCCCCAGTAATCAGTCAGGATGAAACACATTCCTTCCAAGTTAGCTAAGAAAAGTGTGTTTAATTGGGAAACACAGACAAGCCGTTTCACGGCCTTGACACCTGGCAATGCCATTCCAAAGCTAACCCTGCTAGACACTGAAAAGGCGAAAAGGACAGCCGGATCCCAGGCAGGGACGCGTACACAGTGCGGGATACCGGAATTAAGTGGTACAGATTCAGCCCAGATTACTGGATCATATGGAAGGAAAACTAAACTCCTGCTTGTTTTAATAAGTACTGTGACCTGCTAAGAAGTGAACACAAGTGCTTTTTTTTGGGGGGGTGTAAAATTACACTACATTCATTGGACACTAATGTTAGATACAAACTCTGCTGTTCATTTTCATCAAAATAAATAAAGCCTTGAAAGCAACACACACATTTTGCCGTGTCTGGATATTTTGTTTTACAGAATAGCACAGTTTTCATATCATCAATTTTCTAAGCAGCAACTCAAAAGAATTGTCCTTTCAGATTTCTGAGAAGAGAACACAACAGAGGTTACTCAAAGGAATAGATGCTGCAGCTACAACCGTTCTCATCGTGTACATATGAGATGCTTCGATGTTCCTTACGACTGATTACATGAGTAAACATTTTTAGTATGCAAAATCCTATTAACTCAAGGGGATTCTGCGTAATTTTATAACAGCTCCACTTGCGGTGTCTGATCGACTGGGTCAGCAACAGACAGATGGCACAGAATTAATTCTAATGCTGCTTTATTGCAGTGCTGGCGTCACGGTTTTCTCTACTCACTCTATTCAGAAAAAAAACTAAACATTTTCCTACATTCCCTATACCTAAATGTAAGACACCACAGAGTAAAAAGATGGAAAGTAATTTCCTGTTGTGATAGGGCGAGGGGTAATGGTTTCAAAATAGAGGGAGGTAGATTTAGATTGGATATTAGGAAACAATTTTTTACAATGCGAGTTGTAGAACAATGGAACAGGTTACCCAGAGAGGTGGTGGATGCCCCATCCCTGGAAACATTCAAGGCCAGGCTGGATGAGGCAGCAGTCAGCACAAAGAGAACACAAATGGAAACTACACTTGCCATTTACCTTCCCCACATGAAATCTTAAAACAAAAAGAAAAGTTAATCGCGAAGACACAAAGTAATAAAATAATCTAATCTCTCAAAGTAAAGAGATTACACTGGAACCCATCCTTCCAATAATTAGGGTTTTCTCTTATTCCTTTTTTTAATAACTCTGTAATTCTAAGGTGCAGCGATAAGTATTATCTAGTACCCAGTGAATTTGTGCTTAGCATATATTTAAAAGGCAAACTATCAGCAGTCTGAAAATGGTGTCTAAAATTAAATTATTAATGCACTGTTTCCTCAATTTGGGGAAAACGGTCCCAAAAGTAAACAATGATCTGGCTGAGATTTGCAGGCAGAACTCTTAAGCTCTTGAGGTACACAACTTACATCAAGACAACCTTCAAATTACAGCGATAATGAAACTGATATAGAAATATTTGATTGAGGTTTTTTTAAAAAAAAAACCCGAAACTCAGAGGTGTTATCTACATGTAAATTTTGAGAAGCCACCTCAGAGACCCACACAGACAGAGCTAATATTCCAACTATTTCAAAGCATGCTAGAAAAGGTAGTCTTCCTTGAATTCTACGCCAGCATTATCCAAAGCGGGTCAAGGATGTAATGGGAAAGATACAACAAGCAAAGGGTAATAAGGATTTCTTCCGGTTGAAAGACTACTGGGTTTTGGTACATAACCACTCACATTTCACAACAGGATAGTTCCTTGTAACGGTACTGTGCCATCATTCCTCCAGAAGCACTATCTTCTTTAACTTGAAAAAAAATTCCTTCTGTTCCTTTTGCTTAAAAAAAATTATAGCTTTCATCCTCATTCCCCACATGTCAGCTTGCATTATGAATGCTTCTCTGAAATACAGGCTAATTAAGACTGCTTCAGAAATAAGGGCTTAAGGTTGTCAGGCATACCAGACAACCCTTCGGACAAACAATTTGGATTTTTAATTAAGCTTTCTGAAAGTACTTTAATATAAGAAAATGGTAAAAAACCATCTAGTCAATTTTGACTAATCCAAAGAAAGACTTCATTTTCTTTTGGAGACACAGACGACACCTTCAACTTTTACCACTCACAGTGCATTAAATCAGCCCCATCCCTGCAACTCAGCCCAGCTCTTTGGCCTCACATCCAAGGAAGGAACAGCTTCTTTCTGGCTAATTCTACAGTGGCCAAGCAAAGCTCAGCTGCCCAGTCACTCCTTGCATCTCTCTTACATGGGACTGGAGATAACCACAAAACAAGGAACATCTGACCGCAGGACACCAATGATTTCACGTTCTGTCATCAACAGCTCATATAATTCTGAAACACATTGACAGTGTTACCGAACAGCTCAGAGCGAGTGCATTTTTCTCTCATTCCTGATTATTCCAGGACACTTCACTTATTGTGTTACACAAAAGCCACAGCTTCCAAAATTATAGTTATTTTACTCTACAGCTGTTTTCAGCCTTGTGCAGTGTAACTTTTCCACAAAGCCAAGTTCATGTGAGATTTTCTTACAAACATTTCTAGGGGGCAGAGGGAAGGGGTATTTCTTTTTTACCTGAAATGGAGTCTGGCTGTTGTAATTTTTAATCTCCTTGTTGGCTCCTCGGAACAGCAGCACTCTTGCACAGCTCTCCTGAAAAGAGCACAAGGGTAAATGTGTTTGTTGGTAAGGGTCTTTAGTTATTAAAGATACATCATGGTTATGAGATGTGCTGCTGTTTGGTATATATTTCCCCAGAGAAGAAGTAAACAAAAAAATATAATTAATATGAGAAATTAAGTTATTAAAATAGTACTTTAAATGCTACAAGGCTTTAGGTACTTCTGATGGTTTAGCCCCACTCAGCAGCTAAAATATCACAGTCACTCACTCACTCCCCCCCTCACTCCCAGAGTGGGATAGGAAGGATAATCCAAAAAGAAGGTAAAACTCACAGCTTGAGATAAAAACTCTTTAAGAGAACAACAGGAGGATAACAAAATGAAGATTGAAAACAAAAAAAAAAACAATAACAAAAAATATTTAAGCAAGTAATTTACAGTGCAATAGCTCCCAGCAGATCCTGATGCCCAGCTCCCTCCTGAGCAGCCAAACCTGCCCCTCAGCACCATCCCCACTTTCTACCCTGAGTCACGTGGTGGGGAACAGCCCTTTGGCCAATTTGGGTAACCTGTCCCAGCTGGTGGCTCACTGGTAACCTATCCCAGCTGTGTCCCCAGCCACAGGTGCCACCAGCTCCAGCTCAGCTGAAAAATTAACTCCATCCTAGCCAGAACCAGGACAGTGCTTTTGCAGTACACACTGCAAATTCCATGCTTGACAAATCAATTTTTGCAGAAAATGTGTTCATTCAAAACGAAATTTCATTCTCACATGGTTTTTGCTTATTTTGCAGGGAAAACAGTACTGTTCACGGGACAGTAGACAGTACCTGGGATCATTTATACCCTTCCCTACTGCTAACAATTAAACAAAGCAGTTTTACTGCTCGCATGCACTTATTTTTCTCTTTTCAACTTATCTTCAATTTTAAACATTTTATGTATGTTTTTTTTTAAATATACCTGAAATTAGTTGGTCTGGCTATACATACTGCACTGACTAGTCTTACCTTTTTTTTTTTTTCCCCTAAAAAATACTAACAGTTCCAGCACAAGCCCAATACAGCCCTTCTAACAAGAGAACGGTATGGCTTCAGGCCCTCTGAACTGAGGAAATCTGCAAACAAAGTCCCTTAAAAACATTTTTTTTTTTTTGGATGATACAGCGTACTGCTTAAGTAAAATATGACTGACCATGACCTGCTAGAAGTCCTCTTCGGCTCTGGCACTGTTCTCAGAATACGAGACATTTGGATGAGCCATGGACAGCCTATATTTCCCACCTGTCATCTTGAATGTTCATCTTAGGACCTTATGCAAACCAGTTCACATTTTAAAATGTGTTTATGTTTCCTCATCATAAATATTTTTATTAATTCTGTTGTGCTTTCCAGACTTCTTGTCATGTTGTGTTAGGGAGTTCTACCTGATGAGGTATTTCAATATGCTACCTTTCACTTCTAACAGCAAATTGGCAGCCAGAGAAGACAATCATGTAATTTAGCTATTTTAGTGACAGAAATGAAGCTTATTTACTAGATTCTGAGCCAGAAGTGAATGTGCAGAAGTCACGATTGAAAATATTTTTTGTCATTGTGGTTTCTAATTTGCCACGCCAGATTCTTGATCCCATTAATTCTCCCCCATCACAGGATTGTCCTAAAAATATCTGAGGAGGAGGCTGTCCTGCCCTTTCACCAACACTCAGTACTCCAAAAAGAGATTATTTTGTTCCCACACTTCTTGTTCTGTATAACAGACTGAAACAACAGAATGGATCGTATCTCAAGACGGTATATTAACAATCATCTCATAGATGGTAATTTTTTAATGATATATAATCAATTGAGATAGTCTCATTTGGTTGCACTCAAATCTGGGCATTAGGTGTCATCTTCTCATTTTTCTGTGTTCTGTATCAGCAAGCATCCAAAAGAAGTAAATAAATGTGCTGCAATCTAGAGGAAGACCCCCCAGGTCTGGGTTTTTTTGGTTTTTTTTAAACAAAACAAATTTCTTTTCAGGGTTACTTTTCCAAGAATTCCTTTTTGACTGATTCCTAAATGGTTCTAAGTTTGCACACAATATTATACTCCCATAACAACAACTATTCCACTATTCCACCAGGTACCACTCAGTAAACACACTGGAAATGCTGGTAGAACCCCCTATAGCGTTAAAATGCCCAATTTTAATCAAGCACTTGAGGATATAAAAATGATATTAAGAAACATACTGTATTTATTGGCTGATTATTCATCTGATTATCAGAATCAACAACTCAACACTACGAAAGCAAAAGAATTACATACGTAAAGACTCAACGTGATTTACAAAATTAACTAAGCTGTGTCTGCACTGCAGTGTAACGAAAAACACACAAAATTATTTATTAAATGGTTCTGATAAGAAAAGTTTTGACAAAAGTGGTCACAGTTGTTCAACTTAAGGATTTTCAAGAAAACTTGTTTTGGATGAAGTACTGCATTTGTTTATTTATTCTTTAAAACAAACAGAAGCATTCTTAGCTTCATCTTCTCTCCCTTTTGTCTCTTTCCCATCCTTCCAGTTTTAAGGGGCGCAAATTAGGAAGGATAAGCAAAAAAAGTCACCACCAGAAATTATTTTGCTTACTTTTTCTTTGTCAGTTCAATGGCAATTCCACATTTTAGAGCTCTCCATTTTTAAGGTGCTGTCTACAAACACCATAACTCCTGGTTGCACATATTTCAGCTCTGACAACCTAGTAACTTCAGATGTTCATTCATTATATCATACATAAACTGAATATTCAGTAGCTTTTTAGACTTCCTAAGATTTAAAAGAATTTCACAGGGAAGTGTGGGCTTGTCAGTAGATTAGATTCAAACCCTTGCCTGAGAGCTTATTACCTTATTTAACACCAAACAGTTTTCCTATAGAATCCAATTTGGAGACTGAAAGAAGGCACACCTCATCCCAGCGTTGTTATTTGCAAAACACAGAGGCATAAGATCTGTTTAGATTTTAATCAGCTACTGGATGGCCACGAAATAACTTCAAAAACCAAGAATTTATTCAGATCAGCACTTAGCTGACATTCAGGAAAACAGAATTACCAACTTCAGAAAGTATCCCAAGAAAATTCCCCAGGGAAGACTGGAAGGGAAAAATCAAATGGGTAATGACTCCATCTACAGGAATCAAGAGGTAAAAAGGATATTGCTGTCCTTTCCACCCTCTCCATTCAGAAAAGGCCAACGTGGTTCCTTCCACATTAGCTAATAAAAACTTCCAATAAAAGGGACACTGAAAAAAAAATCAGCATAGTTTACTGTTCACAGCACCCTGAGAAAAACTTTTCATTTTCCCATACACCTGATTAAAAAAAACAGAATCACGACAGTCCAGTCACAAGATGTTAAACTGCCATTCACAAAGCCAAGATTAATGACTACAAAAATATTCGCAAATTTGTAAATGCAGCTTCAACTAGAATCTCCAGGTCTTTTTTTCCACTGAGGTGAAGAGAAAAATACACCTCTGCACGAAAAAATGCTTTCATTCTACAGGATTATTGTAATTTCAGCATCATACTGCATAACCTTTATTAAAAGTGTATGATCATGTAAGCAACTGTAGTCAAGAAAACACTGCACAAAATGGTTACAAAAAAAAAAAAGAAATCAATTCATATTTTTAAGTTTATATGTGCATTATGGTCTAGGCTTCAAAATTCTTACTCAGTAACAGTGAAGTAAATGTGGTTAAAGTAAATAGCTTAAATTATTTTTTTAAACAGAAATGCTTACAGTTATTACATGTTACACTCCTGATGTGAAACCCAAATGTAAATTTTCTGTTGAGATGAAGGTGAATGTCATTTCTCTGCAAAATTTTCTAGGAATTTTAACTTGCAAAAGCTTTGTATGCCCACAGAAGGCATCCAAGCTGAGCAAAGAAACTACTGCTAACCTTAAACCAGCTGATGTAGGTACCTGACAGCTTGTTGGAGACACTTGGCAGACAGTGAGCAAGCAGCAGTCCACAGAGGTACTGCTCCCACTGATACGCTGCGTACGTCATGAGCATTAACGGGGAAGATTTGTATGGCTAGACTCTTCACGGCTTGATATCAGTTATCACATGCATATCAAATCAACAGTCTTGGAAAAAAAAAAAAAAGTGAATAATTTGACATTTTTCAAGTTGAGGGTATTTTAGATCTAACTGAAGAATCTCTCTTGGCAAGACTTTTGAAAACAACTAAGATGGTAATTAATTAAGAAGCAGATGCTTTAACAGATGTTTCAGTAGGTGCAGTCATATCTCATGGCTTGTGTTTTCCTAATTCAATGTAACATTATACGTGCTGTGTTGTAACGCAGTTGTAAAACTAATTCCCTCTCTGTCCCATCCATCCAAAGAGACTATAAAACACTATCAAATCAAATGGTTCTGTTATTTGTAAATGTCTACACAAGTCGTAAACAACAGAGAATCCTATAACTTCTTTATAACCTACAGATGTATTTCCAGAGTATTTTCCAGGTATCTCTCATTTAATTCTAATTTAAATGCTAGCAAAAAAAAAACACAATAAATTCTGAATAGGAAACAAATATTTAGATACGACACTAAAAAAATATAAGTTAGTAGCACATGGTGTTGTTTTATTTTCTAATATGCATACTCTTGCTACCTGCAATAAGCAGTCCTATGTGCAATCAGTGAATAAAACACTAATAATAGCTTTTAATTATGTTCCTTCCAGCTTCTAAGACCGCTTTTTAAAAGCTGTAACACTTCACTGTGTATTAAATAAATCAAATGAAAAATAATTAGGCATGTTCTTCTTCAGTGAAGCTTGCCTTTAGACATCAATAGTAACGGGAAATTTATCCCCAAATCCATTTATTAAAAGCAAGGAAACTGCATCTCAGGAAAGCCTAACACCAAACCAGTAAACTTCTTCAACAGAAAGCTCAATTCTCTGGATGGATATGAAAGATTTGCCATTTGTACCCCAACTAGACCTTTTTTCCCTGGCTAGATGTCATTCTCTTACAGCACTGGTTTCCAGTCTCCACAGCACCGGCCTCCCCAGCTCAATCTTCTCCCAGAGCAAGACATCTGCCCCCACTCAGCCACACAGAGGGGACCCCAGGCACCCCTCAGCTCTCGCCGGGGACCTTGATGTCACTGAAGGAGGACAGTGTGACTGGGAGGAGCTGGGTCTGGTGCTAGAGGAGGCGCGTGCCCGCTCACCTGGTTGTACAGGGCGCAGATGTGCAGCGCGGTGTTTCCCGAGGCGTTCTGCGCGCACATATCGGCGCCGTAGAAGAGGAGGTGCTCCAGATGTTGGACGTGTCCGTACCGGCAAGCCTGCAAAGAGAAATATTCATATTTTGGTTATTGTACAATCTAGGCAAGCGTACCAGGTAAAGATTTTTAGCAGAGAAGATGCTATTTAACTTAGGGTCTAATTTTTAGAACCACTCCTGGACTGAACAGGAGGACTAACACCCAGATGTGCACACCTGCCCGTAAACGCCAATCTGTACACTTCAGTCACAGCAAGTCTGTGCGTAAGTTTAAGCATCTGCTTATCTGAGGAACGGCAGTTCAAGGTATGGAGAAAGCACAAAGTTTGGCACTTTTTATCCACTAATACTCACAACTGCCAAATGTGACAAGCAGATCAACAGAATGTTTTGTCCTGCTACTCTCCGGGAAGTTGCCCACTAGATGGCACTGAAGATGACCAGATTTCCAAAGTCTGCTTTTAAAGTGTGAAAACAGTTTGGGGAAATCTGGCAAAAATTCAAGCAATAATCTTCGTGATTCTATGATGTCAAGCAGACGCACAGTGTATGCAGAGTACTGATCCAAAAGAGAGAAAATCTTCAACAGCTACTTTATCAGTAACACAAATGAAATGTTAGATCCTGAACACAAGGAAACAAACCTCTATGAATGAGACTCCACTGAAATTTGAAACTGTCCTGGTTAGCAAATAAGTTTGAGAAAAATCACAGTATTTCCATTCATCAGCCTCATTTACTGGATTGTCTGCTTCTCTATAGCACACAAACTGAGCACCTCCCAACTTGTAACGTTTTTAACTTTGTACCATCTCAGATCAGTGTAATTCCTGTACAATAATACAGAATTGAAGCTGAGAGATACAGGTATACAAAGCCATTCAACTCTGTCTTAGATACTTAATTACTACTGATGGCTGTGGGAGTTCCAAACCTACACATCTTGCAATTTGGATCAGAAAAATGAAGCATACTGCTTAAAACACAAATGAAATCTGTGACACATCCCAAATCCCAGTCTAGTATCCTAACCATTACATCTTTTCTTCCTCTATTTTCCATTTTCAACACACAGAAAAGAAAAAAAAAAGAAAGTGTTTATTAAATAGTTTATTCATTTACAAATTATTTGACATGGAGACAAATTATTTGACATAATGGAGACATTATGCTAGTTGGTATTAGAACACAAATACATTAAGGCTAGGCAACAGAACGCAAGCATCCAAAAACAAGCAAAGGGAAAAACAGGACCAAACCGTAACTGTGTTTCTGACGGTGCAGGAGATGAGAGCAAATGCACAATTAGCTGTAAATCACCAATTCTGTCTCTTCTCTAAATGTCACTCAACATCTAGGTATGAATGTGCACACGTAATTACTAAAGTAACTCCTAAAATACAAGAACTAATTCCAGTTTCCCATTCTTACAACAGTAAACTGGACGGAAACCAGGCCCTTTCTTCAGTTTGCGTCCTTTGCTAGAGCGGGATTTGCCTCCTCCTTGCCAACCTGACAATGACACTTACTCAGCTCATGGGGAGATGCTGGATGACAACCAACGCACGGGAGATGCATTTTGCCTCGATACAGGGCTCTGTGTGGTAGGTGAGCTGTACAAACCATCCATCAGGGCTCCCCAGCATGGTCACTATAGAGAGACAGGTATCTCCAAAGAACTTCCTTTTTATTACTTCCTAGCGCAGCGTGAACCGCTTCTGCTCTTCCCCTTACTATCAGGGCAACCCAAAGGCTTAACTTCTCCAGTTAAAGCTTGTGTCAGCAAAACAAAAAATACCCTTCCTATCAATTCCTTGCCATGCAAGGAAACTTTGCCTTCTTCATACAGACAACAACATATGGGATTGCACCGTATCACCATCTTTCTTAACTCACTGAGGAATGCTTGTATTATTGATTACTGAAAACAGATTGCCCGTAATCCAGATGTAAACACTGATTTATTTGAGATTACAACCAATACAATGGGTTTGGAAAGCTCTGTTTCATTACAAGAAATAATAACCATATGGGCATAAGGCTGGGTTTTCAAAATAGGAAATCTTTCTCTCTGTTTTCAGGAAGTCCAGATGGGGTGACACTCTGATCTTACAATCCATTTCCTCCACATCCTCAGAAATGGTAGTAAATTAATTTTTTTTTTTTTCCTACTAGAGATGGATCCAAACAACCTCAATCTGAACACACTTCCACAGCAAAAAGGCTCACGTCTCTGCCCAAACCTCAGTACCAAAGCTATCTCCCATTTCTTTCAAAGAAAAGAAGAAAAGAAGTTGTATAATAAAAAGTGCACAGAAAAAAAAAAAAAAAAAAAAAAAAAAAACACAGAAAAAAAAAAAAAAAAGTGAGCCTACCAAGCCTAAGCAGACCTGTAAGGCTGATTATTTATCTGATCATACTACATCAGTTCCATTTTTTATGATTACTCAAACTCATCCATAGAGAGGAACGGCAGAAAATAGTTGTAATGCCATTATCACTGCTAGAATCTTTAAACTTTGTAAATCACTGAGTTCACTGCTATGCAAAGAGAAATTAATAAAGCATTCTTACACAACTGTTGCATAATATCCAGATGTTTCTGGAGAAGACAAGATGAAAGAGTTCAAAGAAAGAGGTTTTTTAAGAAAATGGCTTACCAAACATTGTAGGTGTTTTAAAGAGATACCATTTAGGTCTTCAGTGAGGAAGGAGTCCTCCTTTCCAATAGCTAAGGTGAAGCTGACCAAGATGTGCCAGCGCCTGATGAATTCTGGCACCATAGCTGGCTCAAGGTATCATGAGCACCACGGAACTCAAAAGACTATTTTTTAAAATATTTTCTCTTTACAGAGCACCTTTATCCACACACTCAATACGTAAGAAGGGAACGGAAAACCCGTGTACAAACAGCAAAAGAAAAAAATCATTAGAATTCCAGTTTCCACACACATGCAGGAAATGTAAAATGACTCAAACTGTGAGTTTGTAAGAGTTTAACATCGTTCAGTGCAATATACTGAAGGATCCGGAATGCAAATCTTCCTGTAAAGTTCACAAGAGAGAAAGTAGAAAGTACCCCTGACAAACACAGAAGAACCGTTACCAAGGACACTAAAATTGGCATCTAACCAAAAATTGAGTTACACTTTTTTACTGAAGTGCCACTAATAGGATGCTAAACTTCCAGGAGTCCATTACATAAATATGACTACTGCAATTTCCGCAGCAAAATCCACAGTAACCATGGGATTTCACAGTTGCAGAACTCCACTGGAACAGTTTCCACTTCTAATTCACCACAGCAGGATGCAAAGTAATAAGCAAACTGGAGAAGGAAGAAATTCCATACTTGTATTTGCATGGACTAAATTCACCCAAACGGCCCTCAAAACAGCGTTTAACCATGGAACATACATGGCATATCTCCTCATACAACTTCAACTCCAAACCAAAGGTAATCTTTCCTACCTGATGAATTTCTTGCCATCCATTTTCATCTTTGCAACCCACTGTAGCGTGTTCGTGAAGCAACAGTTCACAGCAGTAAGGGTCCCCTCCCACAACAGCAGTGTGGTACAGTGGTGTCAGGCCACAGCTGTCTTTGTAGTTAGGAGATGCTCCAAGCTCTAAAAGGGTCTGAAAGCAATCACAAACTGTGAAAAATACATTTTGGAGGGACTTCTAACTATAAAGGGCCTTTTCTAACCTGAAAAAGTATCTACAAGGTTGTTATTTGTTCTGACGTACATTTTTTGCTCACTTCTTTATAAGCTGCTGGAATGGGCTGCAGCACTAAGTTAAGCAAGGAATGACCTCGGAAGAATTAGGATCTAAAGGAATCTACAGGGATAGCAAGGAAAGGATGAGTGGCAATGTCCAATTTCCATCCACTCATCAAGTTCAGAAATCTCAGTTCTGAAAACGCCTTTGCAATACATTCGCCTCTTCAGTCACAAGATGCTTTATCAAAAATGTCACGCAATCTGACTATCTGTCAAAAGGAAATAAGCAAAAGCCACAAAAACAAGACTCAATCTAGAATAGCAAGGTGATTTGAGAGTATCTGTTAAAACACAAAAGAAAACAGACGAGACTGTGTTAAGATAGAATGTGTAATCCATGACACTGGGACTTGCTTTCAAAGAGATAAGCAACAACAACGCTATTCATATTTCTTCAGATAGAGTTTTCCCAATTTTTCAACAAATAAGGTTAAATTGCACCACTTACCAAAAAAAACCCCAGAAATTAAAAGGGTCTTTAGTGAAAGCAAATCCTAAGATTTGAAAGCCACAAGAAAGCATGAGAACAACCACATATTAACAGATCCATTAAGGACAATACAGTAATTAACTGAAAACATTCTCCTTTTAGTTTTTTTTTTTCTATAAAATTATGCAGAATTTGCTACTGAAAGCATTTACCTTGAGGGTTACTTGGTTCTTGGCTCTGGCTGCTTTGTGCAGAGCTGTCATTCCATCTTTGGCTCTGAAGTCCAAATGTGCTCCTCCATTTTTCAGAGCTTTTATCACTTCTGCTGTATTGTCAAGCTGAACTGCCAAAGTTAGGGGTGTTTCTAAAGAAGAGAATAGCGTGCACTTGAAAAAAAGACGAGCAAATTTATAAAATGAAGAATATTTGCTTTAAAAATGGTAAGTTAAAAATGCTGCTCAAAGAAAATCATAAATTATCCATTTTCTCCTTCAGGCAGCAAAACCATACTGACTCCATTAGCCCAGAGTTAGGAAGCCAATAGAAAGAATGTGCGAGATTCAGTCTGTTAATCAATTTAAGTTAAACAAACTAATTTATGCTGCTAGTTTTATTGTTCTAACCTCCGCTTTCTAGGTCATGATAGTTTGGGTCCAGTCCTCGGTCCAACATCTTTGTGATTTTTTCCACTGAGAGATGGTGGACATGATCCATAAATTTTCTCAAATTAGCCTGAAACAAAAAGTTACAAATTAATCATCCTCTAATTTTTTTTTAAAAAGGGAATTTTTACTAGAAGTGAAATATTGTGTCAATTGATGTCAATATCTAACTTAAATTCCTGGAGAACCTGCTTTTATATTGGGAGCATAAACTCCACAGTTTATAATGTTCAAAAGTCAAACACAGTAAAAAGATTCTGCTTTTCACAGTTTTAATGAAAAAATGACTGAAAGATTCATTCTTTAAGAAACGAGGATGGTGTATGGTGATCATCATTACTATTCTGACCTGCAAATGAGTCTAAAGACATAGATCAGCACTTTTGCAGCAAGCTGAAAGCATGCTGAATTTAAGAAATAAGGTTCATTTAAAATTGTTTGTATACATATGGAAGAGTCAATCATGGGAATTTTTCTATGAAAGAACTTCCCAGATCACAATTCCCACATTCCTGTTTGTGCTGGAAACACCCTCTGTTTGTTGTCCAGCCCAGGTAGTAATGAACTCTTTGTTTCCAGTTTCTCAGAAACACTGTGGGTCCTGAGGGAACTGGTGGAGGAAGCTGCCAAGCCACTGGCCATCATATTTGAGAAGTCGTGGTGGTCTGGTGAGGTCCCCGATGACCGAAAGAGGGGTAACATAACCCCCATTTTTAAAAAGGGAAACAAGGAACACCCAGGGAACTACAGGTTGCTCTGTGCCTGGAGAGGTCATGGTGCAGATTCTCCTGGAAACCATGCTAAGGCACATGGAAAATAAAGAGGCGATTGGTGACAGCCAACACGGCTTCACCAAGGGCAAATTGTGCTTGACCAATTCGGTGGCCTTCTATGACGGGGTGACAGCATCAGTGGACAAGGGATGACCAACTGACGCCATCTACCTGGACTTGTGCAAAGCATTTGACACTGTCCTGCACGACATCCTTCTCTCTAAACTGGAGAGGCGTGGGTTTGATGGATGGACCACTCAGTGGATAAGGAATTGGCTGGATGGCCGCACTCAGAGAGTTGTGGTCAATGGCTTGATATCCAAGTGGAGACCGGTGATGAGCGGTGCTCCTCAGGGGTCAGTATTCGGACTGGCCCTGTTTAGCACCTTTGTCAGTGATGTGGACAGTGGAACCGAGTGCACCCTCAGCAAGTTCACCATGTAAATTGGGCATACCTTCGTATGAAGCTTGGCCACCTGTTTTTCATCAAGATTGAACTGTTTGTACACTCTTTTCTTGTACCGAAACTGAGGGAGGAAAAAAAAGAATAAATTTAAAATGTCTTATTTTGCTTAAAAACTCATAATATAATTTTCTGACCTTACCAGAAAGTATCATCTATGATGATGTATATTTAGGCAAAACTCAAAAAAGGCTTAGTATTTAATTTTGAATATTCACCAATAATCAGTGCTGTACTTAACATAGCGGCATCATAATTTTCAGTTCTTGCAAGCAAAATTTGTATCTTGTACAAATATACTGAAATCAGTGGAGGTGTATGCGAAATGAGATCAGCCTCTAGAATCTACAGATATAAGCAAGAATAACAGCGAAAAGAGCTTTTCCCTAAGGGTATCTGTGTACTTTCATTTATAGTCTCTGGCAGAAAGAAGAACTGGGAAGGCATGTTAAATTAAAAAATACATATTTCAATATCTCAGCTTGGCAATTCTGAAATTTAAAAAAAAAATTGAAAAATCCTGACAAATCCTTTAATCAACATAGGCAGAGCTTACACATGGGAATAGTTCTTCTGATGCCTAACAGGACTGGTCCTGTGAGTGAGGTCCAGAGGATTGCCTCGTTTTTTGGCTGAAACTCACTCACATTTCACCCTGAACGGTTTGCTACCCTACGGCCGGAGTAGCAAGATCTATGGCAAAAATCATGGGATTTACATCATTATCTAATCATACTATGCAGAACTGAAAGAATACAACATGTCTGTTGGACAAGGAGACTGCATTGAATGAGGCTTTCATACAGGCTTCTCACAAGGCCATTTTTAACCCCTGAAATGCCATTCTTTAGCTGCAGTGAGAATTATGCAAACAGTGAAAACTCATAAAACAACCTGACAGAAAAAAATAAAGTGGTTATTTAATTTACTTATGGCTATATGGACACCAATGATTGGATTTCTGAAATAAACTGCTAGAAAAGCTAGGACATCAAACTTTCTCTGGACCCTCGTTCTTTATGCTTGGATTTGTGTTAGTAAGTCTATTAACTGCAGATTATTAGTGGTTGATGTAGCACCATACAAGCAATACCTAATTAATTAAATACTAGTTTCATGCCCCAGTTTCCTCCTATACTGTGTTTTGATGTGATCTGGCTCTGCTCCACGGTCGCCCAGTGCCGTAACAGTTCTGCCCAGTTCATCCCCCAGCTGCACAAGCCTCTGCACGAGCAACAGCGAGGGAGGAAATTCCAGCGTGTGCGACTGCTTCACACACATCTCCCCCTCTCTTCCCTTACCGCTTTCCCTGAAGAGAGACAAGAGGAAATCTGTGCACTCTGAAGGAGGGCACAGAGGGAACTAGATTGGGGGGGGAGGAAAGAAGAAAAAAAAAAAAAAAAAAAAAAAAAAAAAAAAGGCTTCACAGAGACTGGAAGATCCTCTCTTTGGGAGAAAGCAGAGACAGTTATTCAGCAACTGCTACCCTACTACTGCAAACCTAATCAGAGACCCAAAACTTTATTCTAGAACCTTACATGTATTTATTAAATGACAGCGTAAGATACACCTCCTGTGTCCTCAGCAGAGGAAAACTCCAAAATCAAATCTCCCAGAGAGGCTGGAAATAACACACGAAACAGGTCCACCGCGCAAGGGAACGCCAGCACTTCTGTGAGCAAGGGTTCCAGTTCAGACTTGCTGATCACTATTTCCCACATGCAATTCAGGTGCATGTAGGAGCCTCAAATACAGCTTACTGTATGGTTTGTATCAGAATACTAATGTTTCACATATTAGACCTAAAAATACCTCAAGTGAAGGAACTCCTTTATTCACGGGCTGTGGGTATTCCCTAAGAAGTCGTTCCTCATCCAAAAACTTTCCATCTCTCCCATTGCTGGCAGGCTGGAATAGTCCGTAATTCAGGACATCTTTCAAACTCTGATTCAAAGTGCACAAAATTCGTTGCTTTGCAACCCACACTGAGGCTTCTGGGTTAAATCTAATGCATTTCTGCAAAGAGAAATTATTTAAAAATCTAATTAACAAAAAAAAAAAAAAAAATTAAACGGTATCTTACATTCTATGAGTTACAAATGTCATAAATATATACAAACATACACAATAAACCTACAAACTCCATGGCAAAACATACATCAACAGAATTACATCTCAGACACATATTCCTCTACAACAACGAATGCACAAGTACTGGAAAAACACAGGACGTTTCTCGTCCTTCCACACACATCAGAGACCGGATCCTCCTTCAGAGAAAGAACACCTTCATGGCAAACCAGTATGAAAAGTCATGTGAAAGGGATGTTACAAGCTGCTTAACCATCCACTTGATTCTAGGCTGTTCTGACAATCAGTCTGCTCCACAACAATTTCACAAAAAAAAAAATAATTATTTCAGGGAAGAATTGTAACTCATGTTAAGCTACATTTATCTTAGGGTGAGTTTATGGGATAAGCTATATGACATGAAGCAGCAGAAGAGTTGAAAACCTTTTCCAGTTCTCTGCTTCTTACCAAGTTGGAATTTAGGAATTTTTAAAAATTTAGGCATTTCACAATTGTAGCTTACGGTGCAGTCATTGGCTACAAGCTGCCACCAGATGGCAATGCCCAGAAACCAGTTTGTTGCCTCTGGTATGTGTTGTCAATGTATGGTGCCGCTGGCTCGCCCCATCCTGGACCACGAGAAGGTCTTGGACCAAGCTGCCACGGCAGAGCTACAGGCACAGGAGTCCTGCCTTGCCCAGTCAAAGGACAGCCCTGTCTTTTCATGATGCAACACATGGGCCAAAGAAAAATCTTCACAGATACATCTTTTTTAATCAGCACATTTCCAGGAGCAGAGCTGTAATTCTGGCTACAGTAATAATGTCAGTAACTACTCTTCAGGCCTTTTCTGAAGACCTCTGCTACTCTTCATAGTATAATTGTACATAAAGGTAAGAGAACAGAAGAGCAAGTAAAAATAAGATGGATGTTTTACGAAGAAAGTGAAATGTTTCCTTTAACTTTAGTCACAGCTACTTCTGTAGCGCTCACTTCTGCAGTATCTATTGGCATCTTTTAAGTCCTGAGGTCATTCGTAAAAAAACTGGTTGCAGCTTTGTCTTTTCGTACTAAAAATATTTATCCTGCCAAGCTCTGCATACATCTGAAAGTAATCTCCAATCCCATATACACAAATCAAATAATGAATTCATTTGAACAATTCAATTCTGAATTCTGAAGAGCTAATTCAAAGGCAGAAGTCACAAAATTTTGTATGCTCACAATGTCTTTGTCTTGACTGTTTAAATATTATGTGGCAAACATTTTCAGCAGTGAACAGTACAACCAGGACATGGAGGATTTTCAATTAACAACCATTTTTAACTGAGCAAACACTGCAGCCAACCAGTCCTCCGTCTACATTCACTTTATCAGAGCAGAGATGACTAGGTGGTTTTGAATATCACAACATACTGAAGGTGAGGGGTTTGGCTCTGTTTCTGTGAATTAATCCTCAGATACGAAGCCTATAGACAGTCACCGATACCGAGATGTCCTCTGTTCATCGCTACTGACTAGCAGTGCCACCGAAGTTGCCGTGATAGCATCTCACAGAGGTTTGCCCGAGGAAGCAACGCAGGCTCATGAATATCAGGCTCCGTCCAGCTCCACTGCTCCTGAGCTTGAATTATTAACAATTACCACTTGGTTTGTCTTTCATCAGCTCCTGCACAAAGTGCACTTTTTCAGATATGGCTCAAGTACTGACATTGAGACATTTCAGGGTATGTAAGGGAAGAGGGACAAAACTTACATTGCAACATGCTCAGGTGATGCTTTGGCCTAGGAAATAACAGAAACCTTGAATCCTTTACAGTCTTAAATATAAAAATGTCATCAAATGAGGTATTAGATTTTGTCATAAAGGCAGCAGTTTGCATTCCCCTTACACATGTTTTGTGAACAGTTGGGGGGTTTTAAATGGTGGGGGGAAGGAGAGAGGGAGACAGAAGGAACTTTATAAGCAGTATTTTCACTCCTGAACAGCCCAGTAGTTAAGGTACTGACTTAGCAGCAAGGGTAACGTGTTTTAAACCCCTTTGTTCCTTCAGCTCTCAACCCCACCTGCTCCATGACTCTGACATGGATCGGAACTTCAATACAAAGTTCAGATACAAACACCAGTAGTTTTCAGCAGCTCTAAAAATTGTCATTTACAGCGTATGCTATGAGCTGAATTTCTACACGCTATATCACCCTGCAGTGGCCTGTCATTATCCACACACTCTGAAAGATTATAAGAAATGCTATTAAAATGGGAAGAAGCAAAGATAATTTTGAAATCATATGTATTTTTTTCCAGGAAAGTCTTTCTTACATTAAATACTTATATGAAACAAATTATTTTTGGACTTGCATGACACTGCTTTGATTTTAACAATACAAAACACTAACTTCTGATCGCAGTTTCATTTTCTGCTTTTTTTAATGCATCTTGAGAATTCAGCACATTCAATTGTGTTCAGTCTGTTCTTGTGTTCCTTCTGTTCTGGACTGCATGCAAATATCGCAAATGATGGTGTCTATTTCTAATTCTCAAAGATTTGCTAAATTGGTGAAATTGTAAGTAATTTCACATTTCTTCAAAATCATTTCAATGGAAAAATAAATCCTTCTACAATGTTTATGCACATTGCATCAATAATGCACAACAGATATCTTCTGAAATACTTCGCTTTCCACAGGTCTGACACTGGTACGTTCACATCACGCATGAAAACAGGACATAATGGTTTAACCATCTTCACTTGATTGGCAGTGAGGAATTCTTTTTGTGCAGTAGCTTGAAGATTTGTTTTAAAATTACTTATCTGATAAATATACCACTATTTTATTTCAATTGCACTAACTACAATATTTTGTAGAGTCCTCAATGGTAGAACAGATACAGAAGCACTTTGAAACTAGTAATGTCACTAACTAGTTTATTCACAGCCCCAGCTTTTCTAATGATCCGCAACAAAAATGTGCTTATTTTAATAAATTTGGATCCCATTAGTAATTTATAAGGAATTAATAACAATGATGGAAAGATCAAGTCAATAACCGAACAACTGTTTCCAACCAAAATTTCTCAGACTCAGATAAATGAAGCTAGTGAGAAAAGTGATTATTTATGCTGCTAAGTTGTTAGCTACCGCCATGCTTTCAACCCTCAGAAAACATCAGCTGAATCACAGCAGAATCTACACACAGGTTGCTTTAGTTATGAAATATGGAAGAGTTCATTAGATCCACATGGTGTGGTGACCATAAGGAAATGAGACGGTAGCTGAGTCAAAAAAGCTGGACAACTTTTTCTAATCTTCAACAACTTATTATAAAAAAAAAAAATTATTAAAAAACAGGGATAGTTTAGTGATCAAGAACTAGAGAAACACATATGAAAAAAAGGACATTTTGCATTGGCAGATGTGGGATCTATTATTTCCACCTTTTCTATATACGCTATAAAAATCGTAACAGTTCTTTCAAATAAAAATCGAAAAAGAAGCCCTGAGCAGCTCAAAAACACTATCAAAACCACACAGGGCCACTCAAAATCCACATCTGGCAGCAAGACAGCATGTCAACATTGGCTGCTGAAATGCGAGACCTGTGGTTTTGATATTAAAGCTGTCTGGATCCTGAGAGACACAGTCAATTATAATCTTGCATTCCTGCACCCTGGTGAGAGCAAGTCACTAAGCGCAATGGAAGAACTGGAAGCAAGGAAAAAACACAGCTCATCTGCTCCAGCTAAAGGGAAGATATTAATTCAACGGGAATAACATTCATGACACAGAATCTCTGAGGAATAACATTTATCCGTCCAAAATCTATCAACCAACACATCTTTTTCATCAGGCTCAGGAAGCTGTCAATCACAAGGAACTGCGCTGAGACAGAGGAACCATCACAAA
The DNA here is from genome assembly GCA_009806455.1 of Tetrax tetrax. Lineage (NCBI taxonomy): Eukaryota > Metazoa > Chordata > Aves > Otidiformes > Otididae > Tetrax > Tetrax tetrax. The sequence continues at coordinate 8,285 of WHYT01015467.1, read as the reverse complement.
TGGTTTGTACAGCTACCTCCAAAATGTGACTGTCAGAATACCAAAACATAAGTTATTCCTTTCAAGGGAAGAAGTCAATATTAAGGATGTGACAACCAAAAAGTGGGAAATGTAAATGAGAGTTGGGTATCGTGAAAAAAATGGAGCAACGTGCTCATTTTGATTTGTGCTCTGTGTTCAACTTAATTCTTGGAGGCACCGCTTCCCTTCATCAAAATACATTCAGAAAACACAAAATTCATGAGATGAAAAGTCAAAAAAAAAACCAAACCCACAGTCTGGCCACGCCACCATCTGCTGGCAAGTCAGATCACCTGTCCAGACCAAGGGCATAAGAACAGATGCCAGGAGCACCCACAACATTTCCATTATTAAACTGCAGATAAAAAGAAGATCAACTCTAAGCAAAAAGCAGCAATGAACAATCAGTCACAAAAATGGATACAGAAGAAGAATACTCGTGAAAAGTTGCAACGGAAAACCTGGAATAGATCGGAGGCAGTGGACGGCAGTACAGACTGGTAACAAGTGAAAACGGAGGCACCTTAAGCAAAAACGTGACTCAAGGCGCAGTTGTGACAACTGGGTCCCTACCTCCATAAGATAAAAATTGCACAAATTAAACAAGATTTT
>WHYT01015466.1:117988-130793 GCA_009806455.1 Tetrax tetrax | reverse complement strand
GAGTTTCCTGCTGTAGCACCGGGACCCCCGGCAGACAGAGCCGCCCCCCCCCCATGTGCCCCCCATGTTCCGACTCAGCCAACTTATTTTTCCTACCCTTTCCCGCAGGAATCCAAGTTCTCGGCCGGTGGCTGAACGGGGACCCTCCTCCTGGGCTGGCAAAGCCAGGGTTGGGGGGAGTTCCCCAATTTGGGGGTTCCTTGGGGACATGGGAACACAAGGGAAAACCAGATTTCCCAGGAAAAGGGAGCCCAGCCCAACTCTCTCTTCAGCCAGGATTTATACACAGGATTAAATGCCCGGCCGCATAGGACAGTTTAACAAATCAGCCTGAATTAATTCTGACTCTCAGAAAAAATGATGGGTTTTGGCACAATCCTCTGCAGGGCTGTTACTGAGAAGAAGAGAAGAAACCAAACCCCAACAGCACCGGCGGGTTTCCGAGGACTGGAGGCAGCGTTTCCAAAGCCGCTCGGCCCCAGAGCATGGAGAAAAGGGGAAATACGGTTCTTGCTTAGAATCCGTTTATCCAATTTCTTCACGTGTGATGCGCTTTCCCTTCTGGAAATGAGCCTGCGGGGACGGGGTGTGGTTGGAAGCCTATTAAAGCTTAAGCGGGTAGGAGATATTTTGCAGTTGCATCTGGTTCAATATCTGTGACGCATTCTCAAAAATGTAAAAATACGCCGATTTAAATAGCTAATAATGGGCAATAATGGAGAAAAAAAACCCCCAAAACAACAAGGAGGAGATCTTACAGATTTTGGAAACCGTAAGTATAACCTATAATTTCATATGGAAAATAAAGACCCCAAACCAAACCTTTGCCATAAAACCACCGAGATCCGAGCCCGGGTGTTTGTCCTTTCCAGCCGCCTTCAGCCCCGGCCGGGGCGGACCTGGGGGCCAGCGGCCGGGGGGTGTGAAACTGGGGGGTTTTCTCCCATTCTAGCGCCTTTCTGCCTCCCATCTCCTATTCCTACCGCTCCTCCACTTCCAACGGGCCTTTGCACAGAGTCCTTAATTAAAAAAAAAAAAAAAAAATCCTTTATCCTCCAGGGTCTGATCCTGCACTGCACTCCCTCCGGGGGCACTTTCCCCACCCCCGCTCCTCTTCCCCTGGGACCAAAGTCCAGACCCGCTTTGCACACCGATCCTGCGGTCCAAAGGATCACCCGTGGACGCTTCCAGCCAGCCGGGGGACAAAAACGGGGGCAGGGGGGAGTCCCGAGGGGGACCGGCCGTGCCTGCTGCAGCCCCGGCCTTGCTCTCTGTGCTAGGGAATTGGGCAGGGGGAACAGGGAGGACAAGCTGGGGCAGGACTTTTAAAGGAAAAGTCCAGGGCTGCTGTTTCAGGATGTCTTGGCTAAAAGAAGTGAAGATCTGTTTTTTTGTTGTTTTTTTTTTTTTTTTCTTTTTCTTTTTCCTTTTACTTCTTAGCAAAAATCTGTTTGTCGGAAAGGCATAAAGAAAAAGCCATCAGTAGGAAGAGGTCAGGCGACGTGATCATCCCTTGGAAAGGACCCTCGGCCCTCTCAAGAGGTTTTTTTTGTGGAAGTACTTGAAGGATGACAAACGTACCTCGGCAGGGAGAGCTGGAGAGGGCATTATCACGGCCCAGGGAAGCTGCTGAAGGACCCAGACCCTTTGCTCTCTTTTACTCTCGGCCAAATCCTGACAATCACTCCTTGACTTGATCTCAGCCACAGAATCCATCCCCTTCCCACCCTCACGGGCTTTATTCAATTTACTACACTTTGGAATTTTCATGGACTACGATAGGTGTGGGGCCTGGGGACGGCGGGTGCCCAGGGTGGGGGACACGCAGTGAATTTCACCACATGATGCAAATCACATGAGAAACAACCCCAAACCACTGCCCCCCAAGTTTGCTACCAGCAGGTATTAACATGCTTCACCGGCCCCAGGCTAAGCATCCTGGTCCCGATCTGTTTCTAAAAACCCCTTCCTTCTAAAAGTCACTTTACATCTGCTGAGGCTGAAAACTACCAGGTAAAACTTTTTACAACCCGATTCCCAGCACACGGTTCTGTTTCATTCCTTAACTCAGCTCTCCGTCCCTTTCTCTCCTGGCTGCCTTTCCCAGCAAGAGACCCCTCCGGATTTAGCACGAATTTAAACACTCAAACCTTGCAATGAGAGCTGATTCACGACTTGGCCTTAAACCGCAGGATTTTCAGACCATCTGGAGTTGAACTCTGATTCCAGTCAGGGGGATTTTAGGATTTTTAGAAGTCCCTGGGATCCCCACAATCGTGGGGGAGCACCTCCGCCAGCAGCACCTCCGGTCTTTGTAGGGTTGGTTTGTCCTGAGGGTTCCCTGGCCCCGGGATGTCCCAAGGGCCGCCCTGCTCCCTTGTAGGCCCAGTCATCCACGTGGAAAAATCCCAGTCCCAGCCTGAAGCGGCTGGAGAAGCTCCTCAGATGTGTTGCTTTGCAGTTCTTGCTGGTTTTCCTTTAAATTACTCCTACTTTTTGGAGTTCAGAGCAGGAGCTTGGTGGGGAGAGAAGAAGGCAAAGGAAGGGGAAAGTGGCACTTGAAATCCAGTCAGGGAAAAAGCACAAGAGCAAATCCATGGCTTGACTCCCGTTGAGAGTGAATGGATGTGAGTCCTCCTCCCTGCCTCACCCCTCCGGCCCTTGTCCGGGGACCTTCGCCTCTTGGGTTTATGGTTCTCTGTGTTGTGTCAACCTTTCATGCCCTTGATGACACAGACTCCCCTTCTGCCGTCCCTCTGAAGGTTTGGAGTCCAAAGAGAGCCAAAAAAAAAAAAAAAAAGTCTTCTCCAGCTCTGTGATTGTTTCTCGTGCTTGGGAGGTGGTGGGGATCTGCCCACTAGTCTGCCAGTTATTCTTTAGATAAAGAAATAAAATTAAATTTAAAGGCCCCAAAATCAAGAGGTGAGGCACAAAAGTAAAATGAGAGCTCAGTGTTTGTCCCCTCTGAGAGAGCAAAGGCAAGTTGTGGCACCATCCTGAAACCGTTCAGCTCACATCCATGGGAGATGGGGGCCTTTTAAGGTCTCTTGTCCCTACACCACCCCCAGAGCCACTACCCCTCATATATTATTTTTACTAATGTGGTGGGATTTTTTTTCTTCCCTTTCCTGGAGGAGGAGGGATTTGTGTAGCTGCATCCAAGGAATTTGGAGAGAGAGGGAGAGAGAGATCCCCCTGTTGACTAGAGAGATGTTGTTCTTGGGATTAAAGATGTCTGACCTTGAAGGTCGCAGGTCACGGTCTTGAATAAGGAACAGGAGTGCGAGGTTGGGATTGAAACTTGAGGTGTGTCTGCTGGAGATCACAGGGAAAAGTCTTCCAAACAAAGAGGAATGCCTCGGTCAGGGTGAGAAAGGACAACTTCCCCAAGAATTATGGGCTCCTTCCGGATGGCTGCATACCTGCAGACCCCCCAAAGGATGCGCCGCGGCTGAGGGAGGAGAGAAAGGAGGGGCGGAATGGCTGAAGCCAGAAGGCCCCGTTATTTATTACTATTTGCATTCTGGGCAGGCCCAGAGGCCCCAGCGGTGGGGGTTTTATGGAGATAGGTGCTGTGGAGAGTGATAAAAAGAGCATCCCACTGTTGGGGCAGGGGTGGCTGCCCAGAAGCATCTTTGCAGGAAGGGAAGAAGGAAAGAGATTCCCCCCAAGGGCGGGGAAGTAACACAGAGGCACAAGAAGAGTCTGAGTCTCAAATCTGTGTCCAATACAACTATGAAATTCCTCCCTCTATGAGATCCCACGGAGCTCTGGGGAGTCACTCACAGCTGTATGCCTCAGTTTCCTTCTGGGAATACCAGTTAGAGAAGCAAAGAGCACTTCAAGCCTTGTTTCAGGACAGCAAGGGTAGAACAGACTGCACAAACCTTATTTCTCTGCTGGCTTGTCCATCCAAAGAAGGAAACTCACATATTTAGTAGTCCAGAGCCATCTGACTCGTGCCCGCGGACCATGGAGGTGGAGGTTTGCACACGTCTGCTTCTGGGTGCCTGTGCATGGGCTGTGCCCCTGCTCGGTGCAGGGGCTGAGGTTATGTGGGTGGTGTGATCCTGCTGACGAGCCCTGCTGAAGGTCTGTGCATCCCACCAGAACCAGCCAGCACCACGCGCTGACAGCAGATCCCGTCGGCCACTCAACATGGCCCTGAAGTCCGTGTTCAAACGTGTGCAGGTCAGTCCAGGGCCAAGAGGAATGAAGGACACAGGAAAGTGTGTGAAGATCCAGGACCTTCAACACAACTTCAGCCCACCTCCCTAATGCCCCAACGTTTGGACAGATTCAGCTCCAGACCCTCTGCCGATGTCGATATGGTCTATACGGCCTCAAGGACAGAAAGCCCTGACTCTACTTCAGCATTTTGTTAAGAGAGCGTGGAGGATCTCATATCACCTGTGCAAACCGCGATCTGCGGTAAAACTCCACAGGCCAGGTCTTGCCATGAGGTGTACACACATCCTTCAGGCCTTTTTCTTTCCCTTTTCGGGAGAAGATCTGGGGAGAGCAGCCCCCTGCCCCGGGACCCGCCCCGAGCGACACTAGAGGGAGCCCCGGGCTCAATTAATTAACGAGCGAGAATTAACGGAGTGGGAAAAACACTGGCGCTGGGAGAGAAAGGGAGAATTAGTTTACCTGTGCTATTACTGGCATTTCAAGCTGCATTTATGCTGATTTATATTTAAAAAGTCCTACACACGTAGCAGCGAGACAACACCAACTTGAAACGCAGTGAAGGAAACAGCTTTGTGTGTTTGTGATCTCATTTGGAGCAATTTGGGCTCTAATTGATTTAAGTGGCTGTCAAAACCGCTTTCCCCTCTGCCTAGCTATTTATTCTTCACAGTGAGGCGTTTGAGGGAAAGCAGAAGGCATCAATCTGTCTCCAAAACGCCTGTTTTTAAAAATGCCAGTATTGATTTTTGAAGTGCCTCTGGAGGAAGGGGCAAAGCAAGGGATGGATGTTCAGACATCCGGCGTTTCCCAGCCCAGCCCAGCTGTGAGCTCAGACCCAGGGAGGCCAGAGCAGAGCTGCTCCAGGGAGGTCCTCAGCCCTGATCTAGAGCCTGCTGGAGGCATGGGGCCATGGCCAAGAGGCCACGGGAGAGGGCCTCAGAGGACGGGGCCACCCTTTGGGTACACACTGAGAGGCTGCAGCAGGGTCCCTTGGTTTTTGGGGTGCTTGTAGGGTGCTGCCTGCATGCAGACCCACCCTGAGCCCCAGTCTCGTTTTCCCCCTTGCCCTCCTCCCTCTGCAGCCTGGTGCAGAGCTCTCCTGCAGGTCCGAAGCCTGGTGAAGGCAGTGAGGGGGGTTCGGGGGTTGCAGCAGACTTAAGCAGAGCTCCTGTGTGTAGGGAAAGGGAAAAGTCTCTGTGGCGTGGTGGATGGGCTGGAGTTGTGTGGTGGGTGAGCTCAGGCTTCAGCCTCAGCTAAACTGAACCAAGAGGGAGCTCAGTGGAAAGGAGGTCATAAAAGCTGCTGTTGGGCTTGTTTATTATTGTTTCAATCTTATTAGCATCCCATTCAGTGGCTCTTCGGAGAATAAAACACTGATATTGTGTATTTATCTTGACAGAAACCAACCAACCTTAATAGAAATTAATCACTCGATAAAGGAAAAAAGGAGAATCAAACCTTTCTGAAGTTTTATATTGTCTTTTTAATTAATTGCTGTAATATTGCTTAAGTATGGAGCAGGAGGGAAAGCAGAAAGTAGCAGAGATTATGTAGAGGGTTTACTGTATCTCATGTCCTAGGTGTAAATAATGCTCCTGTTAATTTAAAACCAAGGCTGCCTGTCTTTATGACTTCTCTGCACTCCCATTAGCTCTATCTTTATACAGTGTAGTGGGTGCAAATAGACTGGGTTGAAAACTTCCCCCAGAGCCATTTTAAAGTGTCTTCTAATCTTTCCCTTTAGTGGTGTTAATTCAACTTCGCAAGAATGTTTGAAGCCCCATTAGGCAGAGAAATGGACCTTCTCTCCTGCTGGTGCCCTTATCCAAATAGCAACATTACAGAAAAAAAAAAAATTCTGTTTCGTATCAGGCCAAGTCTCCGGATCTCCAGAGAAGGAGATATGGGCTTCCTTTTTATGAGACTTAAATACATAAAGGATTTATGCTTTGCATTTCTGCATCACCACCCCGTCGAGGTCTCCAAGCACTGTGGAAACCTCCTGCCTCGCTCCGTGCAGGACGAGTGTCAGCAGCTGCTGGAAATGGGGACAGAGAAAGTGCTGGGGACACAGCCAGGGAAAGAAGAGAGTCCACGGAACCAGGGCTGGATGCACTTTGGCACGCTGCTGGGGTGGGTCTTTTTTACGGCAGGACACCAGGGAACGGTGGAAAGCGTCACCAGTGGGAATATGTGGTGGGGCATTAGCGAGAAACCAGTGTTACAAAAACTGCAAGACCCCGGAGCAGCGGTGCTGCTGGCTGCAGCAAGGTTTGTCCCAGCATCAGCCCCAAGCACCATCCAGTGCCACTTCCAGCACCAGCCCCAGCCCCAGCTCCCAGCGGGGCCCAGGAGCAGGTGAAAGGGGAAAAGGGGCACAGGGTGCACCTCTGCTGAGGATGACGTCCCAGCCTCTGGCAAGCAGCAGGGTAAGAAACTTCCTGACCCAATGGCTTTGCTTGGACCACAGTGATGGACAGCTGGATGTGTCCCACAGCAGTATATTGGATCCCTTTTTCACTCTCATTTACAATTTTGGCTTCTACAATCCCCAGTAGCAGTGAGTTCCACTGTATAAGTGCACATTTTGTGAGAAACAGCCTGTCCATGCTCTAAAAATGAATCAATATTCCCCTGGACCCTTCCCTTCACCTCTCTGGCTGGGACAGACCTCTGTCACCCTCCAGCTCAGCTCTCCCTCCCTTCCCGGCAGCTTACTCAGCAATGGGTGGTGTGGTTACCTCAAGTTTTGGTGGAGAAAATATTTTATTACAGGATGGTCTGCTCCAGGAGAACCAGACGGTCCCTGAGCTCTGGCAGGCACGGGGGTTACAGCCAGAAAGGAAGGATTGCAAGATCCTGGGATGCGACTTTCTCCTGTCCTCCAGGAGAGGGCAATCCCTGGCTGGAACTAGGCTGAGAAACACCGGTTAGAAAGATGCTGGGAAGGATTTTCCTCTTTCGCTATTCCTTCCAAGGAAAAGCTCAAATTACTGTGATGGAGGAAGGCTGCAAAATGGAAAACACAGATGGGGGAACTTACGGGGAGCATGGGTTTGGGGTAGCCTGTGTTTCTTTACAGAGAGACGTTAATTAATACAAACTGGCTCTGCTCATGAAAAGGAAAAAGCAGAGTTAAAAATAAACCGGAGTTTCTTTTGAACCAGTTAGAACTTTATGCTGGGTGATCCAGGCATAGCATACCTCACTATTTATTTTAATTAGGTTTGTGTTTAATTCCTCTTCTTTAATCATCTTCCTTTTTAAAGATGCAGACAGAAGATGCAGGTGTATGTTGGGTGAAACAAGTAGATCTATACACAGCATTTCTCTCAACCTCCTCCAAATATTTGTTTTCCCCCCCATGCATGCTCTTTTATTTATGCAATACGTTCTCATGCTAGCAAATGTGTTCTTGGCCTGCCCAGTGCAGACAGGTGGGTGAGCAAGACCCTGGCAAAACTTTATTCTGAGTTTTATTCTGTATCTTTGGGTAACAGATCCAATAGCTCGGCCTCTTTTCTATCTCAGTTTCCCCATTTTCAAAATAAGGATTATGAAACTGTAATGTTTTGCAAGATGCTGCACTGCAGAAGCCATTAATTAAACATAATCTTCTTCAGATGAAATTTCCTAAGAGGGCAGTGAAGATCCAAGCCAGTATTTCAGATATGTTTTACTATGCGTGAGAGGTGTCCCATGCCTTTCGGTGAAGCTGATTTTGAGCATGACCTTAGCTTCACACTTGAAGGTGTCCAGGAGCTGGTGGGTGGGGAGAGAAAAGGGGGTCAAAATGCTTCTGAGTTAAAAAAACACCCACTTGAGGTGGGCTGCTTGACACCTCAGTGTTCCCAACTACTTCCAGGGAGAAGGTTTGGAAAATCTAATGTACAAGTATTGGAAGGGAAGTGGGTGTCCCACCGGGCCACTTCGTCCTGGCAAGGGTGTGTGGGTCAGAGAGAGAAAATCTGGAAAAGAAATGAACAGAACATTGTTAACGCAGTCCTTGGACCATCGTGTCCCTTGCTAACTGTTAACTACAGAAAGAAAGCAGCAATGGCAGAAAAATTCTCAAGCTTGGGAGAACTGGAATGTGGAGGTTTTTGGCACAAGCTGAGCAGGAGAAGTTTCCAGAAGGAACAACATGAATGAGAGGATTATTACGAAAGGCCAGAGTGTCAAATCTGCACTGGGAGTTAAAAGGAACCCATAAAATCCACTCACCAGAAATGAAGCCAGAGCAAGGTCTGGAGTTAACTCCTTAAAGACTACAAAACAGCGATAACCATCAGGAGGACTTTCCTTCTGTGAGGAGCAGAGTCTGGGCAAAGTCCCATCTTAGCCATCACCCGAGAGCTATAAAGAGGAAAAAGGCAGATCAAGCAGGTTGAGGGGTGTTTTATGCAATGCAATAAATCCAGTGTCCAGAGCAGATCTCTAATCTAAACTTCCCTTTCATAGCCATTTATAACGATTCTTTCAAAAATAGAAGAGAATCGTAACAATAGAATCCCGTTACATTATAGCAATATAATCCTTGTGCACCTAATTTTACCACCATTATTATTAAAAATAGTCGCACTGCAGTAGCTATGTGAGGCCAAATCTGATGCAAAGTAGGAAAAAAATAAATTCCAACGGCTTTACATTTTTTTCCTTATTCAAACCCTTTGCAAACACTGAGCAGCGAATCCCTGCAACTTGTGCCACAATTTCTCCTCTTCTGTATAAACGCAAGGAGTCCTTGCAGCTGTGTAAGGACTTGCTAGTCCAAAGAAGTAAAGTCTAAAGATCCGTTTCAGAGCATTGCCTAAATAGTATGTGAAAATGGGGGTAAGACTGGAGTGTATCACATTCTTCACTTTCATGGTGGACAGGACAATAAACAATGGGTTTAGATGGCAGCAAAGATTTATGGCACATTTTCAAAGATTTCGTATTTGCAGGGAACAGAAAGGATGGATTTGCAGTCTGAAGGTGGTGGGGGATCTCTGACACTGGGTGGGTACGTGTCACAGCAATTACAAGGCAAAGCTGTCCAAGATCATGTGGCAAGCTGGGGCTGGCACTCCGACCTTGCGCAGAGGGCATGAGAGTCATTCCTACAGCTCCCACCTCCTGCTTCCCTTGCAGAATGCCTTTATTGGCCTCCGATCCCGTGAGCCGGAAGCAGCTGATTAGTAGGTTAGACAGTGGCCCCGACCTGTCCCCACTTCCCCTTCTGCTTCTGGCCTTTGGACCCCAACCCTGCTCCCCAAATGCGCGAGGTGAAACCGATCTGGAGGGAGCGGGCGGCAGCACCTGGCTCTGTGAGTCCTGCCCTCCTTGCGCAGCTTTGCCTCCTCCGCAAAACCAGGGGAAACGAGAGAAGCAGGGTCTAGGAGATCATGAATTGATGACTGGAGAGTTGCTGGTAATTCAGTCCTGTTTGAATCACTGGTGTTCAGAGGCATTTTGGGAGAAGGAAGAAGGAACACAGACAATGTCTTCAAAAGATTTTTGGTTCTCCTCTCAAATGGCAGGTGCTCAGCCAGAAGAAATTACTCCAGTTTAACACACACCAGAACAAATATCATGTCTCCAACGTGGAGGGGCAAAGCTTAAAGGGACAATCAAACCGAGATGCTTTGAAAGACAGAAACAAGTGTAATACGGAAGCAAAAGCAAACTAATGAAAGTCAGAACGAATTTATGAGGCGCCCTAATGAAACATGTGGACATGCAGAAGATGATTCTGTGATGTTTAAGCTTTTAAGTCTGCAGATAGCATGGAACTCACATGATTGGAAAGGTAATAAATTTCCTAGCAAATGGACAAGATCATATTTGCACAGAGAAAACCTTTGCCCACAGCAAGCATGTGTGGTTAGTGAAAGATTCAATTAGGCTCTTTAGTGCCAGTTGCACAACTGTCTTGTTCAAAGGCTTGTACTATGTTCTGTCAAAGGTTGCACCCCTTAAATGGTAACATTTATGGATTAAAGTCGAGCAGCTTTGCTCTGCCCGACAGATGGGTCTTGTTCCTTTGATGAGAAAGATCACAGAGAAAATGATAAACAAATCACGTCCGACGCCATACCCATAGTGACAGAACATATATCATAAATGTTACTTTTCGCTTGATTACCTAGACAATGCTCAGACAATGTAGGGGCTGCAAACGGGACAGCTTCTGATCATTGCTGTTGATCTGATCCCCCGCTGCCGGTGTCTGCGGGGACCGACAACCCCAGGGAGCCCCGACAGCCTGGGGAGCCCTCCAAACACCTCTGGGGTCAACAGCCGCTGCCCCCCGCGCCGCCGGGGCCACACTTGAACCCGGGGCCGGCAGCACCGCGGAGAGCTCCGCACCCCGACGTTGGGGGGGGGTGGGAGGGGGACCGAGGGCTCAGGCCCCCGGGGGTCAAAGTATAAAATACACCTACACACACTTAGACATACTTGGAAGCATCATTCCGCCCCGGCATCAACATCCACAGATTTTCTGAGCGAGACTTTGGACACAGCTGCGCTGGCACACAACAAAGCCTGTCCCAACAAGTGCGGCGTGGATTCTCCCTTTGTCATGAGGTTTGAGGTTTCTTCTTCTCCAAATCGATCCTCTGAAAGGACCCTCACAGTGAGGGTCTGACCCTCCTCTCCGCGACAGGCAGTGAACGCTCACGATGGATGTGAGCAGCAGGAGCTGTACTGGTTGCGAGTCCTCACCAGCCCAGAACTGGGAAGGATCCTCCCTGCTCTGGGTATGGCCACGCTCTCCTGAAGCAACACAAACGTTAAGTAAACTCAGTAAAAAAAAAAGCTGGTACTTTGCTTTTCTTTCCTGCATTTGTTTATTTGAAGTTGTGCATGCAGCTGCATGAAGTCACTGTATCAAGACAGAAACACCCTCACCTGAAATTACAGGGGGGAAGTAACATCTCCAGCTTGACTTGTGAAAGTAAAATAAAACATAAACCATAAAACATAAACATAAAACATAAATATAAAACATAAACTGTAATAATAATAATAGCAGCAACAATAATAACAACAACAGCAATAATAATACTCACTCCACTTAAGTGATACTATACATGGAGGGGCAGAAATAATAACTTCTTCCTGTAGAAGGGCGAAAATCTAGAAGCTAAGTGAGAGAAATAAAGGTAGCTGAGTGCTGCGATGTGTTTCTGCTTCCTACAAGCTGCTCAGGTGAGCCTGCAAATACACAGAACGAGGAAGCTGGTGCCTGGCAAGACCTTGTGTGTGTGGCACAAGCGACTCCGCTTCCCCTTGCTGGGTTTAAAATATCCCTTCTCACAGCCAAGATGTGAAAGATTGCAAATGTCTTTGTTTGCAAGCCAAACAGACGCACAAGGAAAACGACAAAATAAACCCGAAGTGAGTTTATGCAGGGAATAAATGGCCTTTTTTTTTGTGTGTGTGTGCTGTTTTATTTTTTTCCCCAGCTATTAGCACAAATTTCTGCAAAACAGAAATTGAGAATGATGCGAAGTGCAACAGGAGCTATCACGGTGTAAGGAGAATTCAGATCTTCGTTATCTTTCACTCACCGTCGGCAAAAGTGATTTTCTGTTCGCTTTTCCTTGAGAAATGTGGGGCTGCAGGACCCTCCCTGTCTTCAGTGATAACTTTCTGGGTGTATTCGATTTGCTTTCCTCGTCTTCAGTCCGGCAGCGAGCAAAGAAAAGCCTCGCACTCAGAGAGAAGCCGATACCGATAATTTAATTGACCCCGTGGGAAGTGTAACTGCAAACAGAGACAAATAATAATTTGTAGCCTGAAAACTTAGTGTCTAGATCTAGAGAGAGGTTTATTTCTGGTTGTGGAAAAGTAATAGTGGCTGTAAGTGTGAATTAGTGCAACATTTGACAGGGGATAAGTGGTTAATATGAGCGTGTTTTTTTTTTTTTTTTTTTAATAAATATTTTCAAGGCTGAAACTTGCATTTTGTGAAATCGTTAACCCTCACGAGAATTATATGTCTCCGATATTATTTTTAAAATGTCTTCTTATTGCTATGTGTGCACGTAAAAAAAAAAATATACCCAAAGAACGCGAAAACAACAAAACCGGAGAGGCTTTCACAGAGCTTTTGCAAGCGTGCGGCCGCGCAGGGCCAGGGGACACAGGGAGCCCTGCCCGGCTCCAGCCTGCACAGCCCTGCTTAAGGGTTTGCCACCAAAAATGGCAAGTGGGGCTTTGAAGTACGGCTTTTTGGGACAGCCGTTATATATTGCAGAGCTGCTGTTCTCTAAAATAAATTAAAATTGCCTTAATCTGCGAGTTTCGCTGTTGTAATAAATTAGTTGGTTTTTTGTTTTATTTTTTCCCCACTGTCTTTATTAGTTTATTTTATTCGAAAACCAAACGAAATCGGGTAATTTTAGTGCTTCTAAACGTCCACAGCAAGAATTCCCCCGGTTTTCTGGTGGTGGGAGAGGACCGTGAGCTCCCCTCGGGGGGTGTCGGGGCACCCGGCTGCCACCCGGGCTGCGCCCAAGGCGCTCCAGGACAGAGGGGTGGCATTATTTCATTTATTAACCCATCATCCCCAACTCCTTTCTCTTTCCCTGGCTCCTTTAATAGGGAAAAAAAAAAAAAAAAAAAA
>WHYT01015466.1:83272-106235 GCA_009806455.1 Tetrax tetrax | reverse complement strand
GGGGCTTCTGCCCTGGGAAAAACCCAGCACAGGCGGAGGGGTTTATCCCACGCACATCGTCGCACACCCCCGCTTTCAGCTGCAAAAGGCTGAAACCTGTATCCTTGGGGAGAGGGACAGGGCACGGCCGTAAAAGCACGGGGAAAATGGGTCCCCGGCACCCTGAAAAAAATAACTTCCAAGAGGGGAAGAAACCCAATCTGCTTGCACACAGCTATTGCAACTCATGGCGTGGGCCTGGGCCGGGTCTGCAGGTCAGCGTGGATCCCGGCTAAGAAGCATCCCAAAGGGAAAGAATTTGGAAAAGGGAGGTGGGAAAATGACACAGAGGGGTGCGGGAGCAGCGGGCAGGTGGAGAGGCGGGCAGGAGCGGGGAAGGACATCCGAACAGGCCAGGAGGGGTTACACTGTCTGGGAAAGTTTGGGGTGAATACACTAAGGCCTGCGCCTACGTGCGAGCTAATCAATGATTCAGGTACGCGCGGCTTTAATCGGCTGTACACATGGCACAAACACACAGTTTCTCGCTCCTTTTTCTCTCCGATTTCCCCCCAAAGGCCTTGGCTGTGGGAAAGCTTTGCCAGAACTCCCCTCAAGGCAGCTTGACCTCACACGTTGTTTCCTCTGTGCAAAGAAATTGAGAGGTTTCTGCTTTCTGACATGGACACAAAAATTCTCCTTCTGCCAGGTCCTCGGGCGACCAAAGCAACAACGTCACTCGCTCAGAGGAGCTGCGACAGGGTTTGACACAGGGGGACAGAAATCCTGGTAGAAAATGGGGGTGGGAAGTGATGAGTACAAATCTCACCCGGGCGGGGAGAAGCCCCATTTCCCTGTTGGGGGACAGCCTCCCCAAAATTCCCAAACCCACGGCCCCTTCCCCTCCCCGCGGCTGCTGGGGCTTTGCCCGGGCTGTCCCGGCGGGATCGGCTCCCGCACCCTGTCCGCTCTCCCGGGGAAATAAAGAAATCACGTCGGGAAGCTGCATCTTCTCTCCTCAGCCTTTCCCGTCTCTTAAAAATCCCGTAATCTAACTGATTATTTTTTTCTCTCTCTAGGAAAAAAAAACCCAACCAACCAAACAAAAACCAACTCTGTGTTTTTAGCCTTCACTTTCCCAATTTCAAGGCTTCTTTCCTCCCTTTCCGCAGTTTAACGACTAGCACTCCTTCTTTGATGCCCTGTTTGTTCTCCTCCGCTCCTGCCCTCTCCCCATTTCGCTTTGAACCAGCCCAGGAGCCGGGGGTCTGGGGCCACGGCGGCCGGGCGAGTGTTTGCCCACGGGGCCGCGGCTTGCCCAGCTTCCCTCAGAGAAAGGTCGGGCTCAACCCGGAGGTCAAGGCCAAGTTGAAATTTAAGAGCCGGTTGACTTCGGGGCTTCATCTCGGCCGCGGCCGTCGGGGCTGCCCCGGCCCTGCCGCCCCAGGCAGCCCCCACAGTTACGCGGGGGGTGGGGGGGTCGAGTGGGCTCGGTCCCAACGGGAGAAGCTGCCGAGATGTCCCAGGTTGAGGCTGGAACGGGATCGGCGGACAGAACGACTCGCTGCAGGTTTTTCCTGGTGGTTTGTGTCACTTTATTTCCTTTAATTTATTATTTTTTTTTCTTTTTTAATTCAAGTGGGGAAAAAAAAGAAGGAGCGGGATCAACGGGCAGAAGCACCCGGCCAGCCGAGCGCAGACACCCCGAAAAACGAGGGTACCGAACTCCGATTTATGGAAATAGGATTTTATCCTCTCTCCCAGGATTTTATCCCCTCTCTCAGGCCGTTGCTGGGGGCTGGCAGCCCCCCTCCTCCTCCCGGGGATGTGGGCCCGGCGGGAGCAGCATCGGGGAGGAATTCACCTTTTTCACCCCAAAACTTCCCCCCCGCACCTCGGCTGATTTATTCAGAGGCATTGCCGATTTCCGACATCGCCGCCTTCCTCGTGCTTTCGAGACCGCCCTTCCCCTCGGTTCATCTGGCTTGGTCGGAAATTTTTCGAGCAGGATTTGCCGTGGAAATAGCTTAAAATGCGACTTCCAAACTGATATAAAGATTTCCGTTCTGTGACAATTTTAGGGAGAAAATTTCAGTATAATATTTAAGGTCGTAGTAAAGCAAGAGGAACGCGGTTATCGTAAAGGAAAAAAAAAGTTTTTCTTTTACTAGTTCCTCTCTATGATCGGGCTTAAAATTATCAAACACGCTTATTAGTTTGCAGCTATTATTTTATTATATTTTCGATCGGATCCATTCAATACATATGCCATCTGGAATCTGGAAAAGCTGGGGAATAACCTTTTAGCAGTCTGTGATTTTTTTAAGCAATTTAACTTGAGGCCATCGTTACAAAATACAATGAAAAAAAAAATCAAAACCAACCTAAACCCCAGAGTAGTTTTCAAAGGGGAAAAAAAATTGGAATTAGTTAAAGGCTTGACGTTTGGAAATAATCAATTGTTGGAAAATTGAATTCTGGGTCTGGAAGGGATCCCAGCCCTTCGGTTTCTGATTTTGGCAATATTTCTGGGAAGAAAAATAAAATCAAATAAAGGCAAACATTTTGATATTTTATTTCTTTTTTTTCTACCTTCACTGCCGGCCCCTCCTTTCCCACCCCACAGGCATCCCCGGAAGCCCGGGGGATGTAGGTGCGAATATTTCTCTCCCTGATGCCTGGAGAGCCAGAATCTGTGCTTTATAGCGCATTTCTCGTGGATCCTTTGAACAAATCAGCTGGCACGGGAACAGAGAGGCTGTCCTGACTTCTCTTCACTCTTTTTATCCCCATTCCGTGCTGAAGCCCCGACACCACAATCACTGCAGTGCACTTCTGAACCCCTATTCGCCTTTTTGGGGTGAAATGTGCAGTAATCTCAAACTCAAGGTATTTTATTTAACCTGGTTCTTGCCATCCTTTCACCTCCCAGGCTTCCTCTCCCCTCCCTGGGCTTGACGGGAGGCTCCTTCCTTATCTTTTAGTTTCTTTTTGAGCCAAGCAGGAGGGCTGAGCTCCACCTTGGCTGGACGGCGTGATGCTCCCGGGCTGCCTAACCTGACACCTCCAGTTTGGGTCTCTCCCTCCCTTTCACCAAAATGGAAGATGAGACACCCCGTCGGCTCCCCGAAGGCCACAGCTGCTGGCACCCTCCACTCCCAGCCTCAAACCCCTCAGCTCCCTCAGAAAATGTCCCTCCAGGAGCCCCCTTCCCACGTCCTGCATCCCCCCCTCCAGCCCCAGCCTCCCCTAGCCCTAGCTCCCGGGCCAGGGAGACTGAAACCTCAAAGGGGATCAACCCTGGCCCTGCTCCTGCCTCCCGGAGGGGAAGAAGCGGGGTGGGAGTCCACGATGGCTTTGCCCACCAAGCAGAAACCTGGGGGAAGTGGAGGGGATGCTGCCTGGGTGCAGCTTGTGAAGAAAATGCTCCTATCCTGGGGCAGAGAGAGCCAAAATGCAAACGCAGGGTACAATATGTTTGTGTTTTATCTCTGTCTGCAGCAGACAGAGACGTTTGCACATCCTGGAAGCAGAGGTGCAGCTGGATGTCCCTGCTTGCCTGGGCTCTGTGTGCAGCCCAGCTCTTCCAATGTCCTTTCTTTAAAAAAAGGCAAGATGTGCATCTCTGCACACCCCCCCCACAGCCCAATGCGTTCATATGCACGCACCGTGCGCTGTGGCTGCGTGCCCCATCCGTCCCGTCCAGCCGGGGTGGCCCTGGCACCTGAGCACGTTTCCCCATCAGCGTCGAGCCCGGCAGCGTGCGTCCATCGCTGTGTGCACTAGGGACTAACTCCGTGCTGCCCCGGTTCCTGCTCAGCGAAAGCGATTTCCTTCAGCTGTTGGGGGAGAAGAGGGGAGTTGCTCTGTGTGTGGCTTTTAAGCCCTGCTTCCAATATCCAATCTGTTAGGAGCCATCGGGATTCTTTGCACTTTCCTCCACTGCCGGGAGTCTGCAGCCGGGCGTGGGTCCCGCAGGCAGCCTGTGAGGAGGCATGGAGAGGCTGGAGGTGAGACACGTTTTTGGTGGAATCAGGAAGATTTTGAGGCCTATTCTCAAAAATGTGCCCTGCAAGAGGTGAATCTGGAGGTACCCAGGCAGGACAGGAGCAGCTCTCCCGCGCTGGGCATGCCACTGCTGGGTGCACCGGGCATGGGGCAGCCTGCGGGTGGGAACCCCAGGAATCCCCTTCCCTCGCAGAGTAAACTCACGGACAAGCCTCAAGCTGGACCATGCTGCTGCTCCAGCATGGCTCTACTGCACTTGGTGGGTTATTGCTCCCTGGTCTCTCTGGTAGATCAGAGATTTCTCCCTAGGGCAGAAATTCAAACCCAAGACCTTTGTCTTTTGGACCGAGTGGGTGATGCGGCCGTCTCCGCCAAGGGCCGGGCCCTAGCTCACACGCCCTGCGCTCAGGGAAGTCTCGCTGAGCTCAGTAGGATGTTTCATAAATCACGGCAAGAGGAGCGACGGCTGCACCAGCCCCAGCCTGGGCACCACGGTGCTCCGTGACTGCGGTCCCCAGGGCTGCGGTGGCTGGTACAGTGAGGTTTCTGCCTCCTGCTGTTCATGGCAAAACCTCCCCAGGCCTTTGGGGTTAAAGTCTTCAGAACAGGCAAAATAACGGGGATCTGAACGGCCTCAGGGCAGCCGCACTGTGGAAATGCCCCATGGAGGTGTCTGAGGTGCAGCCTCACAGCTGCTTTGCCAGCTGAATTGTGTGTATTTCTCACCCATACTGCGGGGAGGGAGCTGTGTGTATCCAAAAAGCAGCCAAGCGCTTCATTCAGGCTTCTTCTGCCTTCCTGGGCCTGGTGGCGGATGGATGGCGTGGTTACTGCCAGGCGCTGCGTTGCCCGGGGGGGGCCAGAGACCATGGCAAGTGCGTTGGGGGATTTTGTGACTAACAGATTGTCAAGACGTTACTGCAGCTGCCGGGAGATGGTCCACGCATGGCCCTCACCGCTGCCACGGCCAGGCTGGCTCTGGGAGGTCTCTCCTGCCTCCCCTGCCCACTGCGCTGTGACAGAGGGGGGTTCCCAGGGAGGACAGAGGGATGCAGGCACTGAGCATCGTGCCTGGCCTGGCCTACAGCTCCAGTGCACCCTGGGCTGCTGCACCACGGAGGACAGGGAGAGACAGACGGGGAGAGACAGCCGCATCCAGGTGGGCTTTAATGCATTTTTAGACATTTCTACTAATTAAAGGGTTGAGAGCAGGGTCTCTTCCCTGTCCCCCCTCAGCCCTTGAATCCCAGCGTGAGGTCAGAAATGCGACAGGGAAGGACTGAGAGAGCACCATGAGATGAGTGTCACTGGGAACACTCCGAGGCCAAACTGGGTGTGCAGAGCTCCCCTTCCCTGATGCTACCCTCCCTGCTCACCCCCCCGGGAGGTGTAAATCAGAGGGGGTGGGCAGTGAAGCCCCCCCAGAGCATCCCTGCTGGGCTCCGCTTCTCTCCGCTGTTTGCACCTTGTGCCTTGCTCCTCTCCGCAGGGCCCACAGGTGGGATGGGGAGCGCAGGGGGCCTGGTGGGTGCCCCCGGCTCTGACCCCCACCCCGGGGTGGCCCTGAGCTCCAGGCGCACGGGGAGGGGGCAGCAGGGAGGAGTGTTTCAAAGGTCGCACTTCCCCCCCCTCCTTCCTTATTGCAGGGGTGGCTCCCGGTGCGGTGAGGAGGAGGAGGGTGAGGGAAAAGAGGGCGTCGGGGGGGGGGGGGGGGAAGGGGGGGGGGGAAGGGGGGGGGGGGGGGGGGGGGGGGGGGCAAAGGCAGCCGCCTCCCTCCTGGGGCTGCAGCCAGGGCTCGGTCGGCTCCAGGGTTCCAGGGACCGAACCAGCCGGTATCCAAATCCAGGTGTTTCCTGGCATTTTTAGCTTTGGATTCACAGCTTCCCCGCGCCACGGTCCTGGCTGCTGGGATGAGCCGGCCGACGCCGATTTGATTTTGCTGGGGGGAATAAACGCGTGGAGTGACTCAATTAAACACCGGAATGGGGGGGAAATAACGCCAAGCATCGGTCGACGGGTGAGTGAGCTGTTTGTTGACAAGCAGTGCCAGGCTGCATTAAATCCCACGCGTGGGTACAGCGGCGGGACTGTTGGTTTACGAGCGGGACACGGTCGGACGCTTTGTATCCTGCTTTGCAGAAACACGATTCCATCTTTTTCCAAAGGGCAAAACACAGGGAAACAACCTCACCCGACGTTTGCAGTCGCTTCCCCCGCCCCTCGTTTCCAGCCCAGGAGAGGGTTTTGGGGCTCCCCTCCCCTGCCCCACCCTGGCTTTGGGGGTGAGTGGGGATTTCTCAGGCTGTTCGCACCCACGGACGGCTCCAAACCCCGCGGGGATGGGCACTCGGGGGAGGGGGGCGACGGCAGAAAAAAAGCGATTATTGTCGGTGCAGAAATAACTGCTTCAGGGCTGGAGCAATCCCGGCGGAAGAGTTTCCCGCAGCTGCAGTGAAAGAAGGAGGTATCTGTCCCTGATCCATAAATCCTGAGCCAGGGGCGGCCGGGCACAGGAATTCCCAACTCCTGGGTGAGGATAAAAGTTTTAATATTCGCGCTCTGAACGTCGTCCCAGCAAAAACGGACGTGGCCGAGCAGCAAGGACCTTGCACGGCTCACACCTCGTGTCCGCAGGAGCATCAGTGACCCCAGCCTTTTCCACTCGTTTTCCCTAAAAAGCTAGGAAATTCCTCGGATTTTCCCTTCGCCGCTGCAGTGCAGGGTAACACCTAAGGAGAGCTGTGTCGCGAACCAGCCGGAACATGACCACAGCCAGAGCTCCACAGATTTTTTTTTTATTTTTTATTTTTTTTTACCAAATACCCTTTTTTTTTTTTTGACCCGGTACCGGCTCGAGCCCCTTCCCCATTCGAATTCCTCTCCCTGCTGCTTTTCCCGGTGTTCAGGACACGGAGCAAGGCACAGAACTTCGCACGGGGGGAAAATCACTGCCTTCCACTCTGAGACATGCAGATCCAATAATCAAGAGCTTCCCGTTATAATCAAGACCCGATATCCCTTTAAGAGCTTCCCTGAGAGATTTAAGTAACTGAAGTACATTTATAAATATATTGTATTAATAAGTATAAGAATAAACCCACAAGTCATTACATTAATATTGTTTATATTGATATAGTAATAGTTATATTGATAATATTATAATATCAATACATGTTATGTATTATAATTATTAGTATTAACAAAATATCATCCCGACAATCTTTTTATTGTACCCGCACATGAGTACACACAGAGGAGCGTGCGGAAGATGCGGTCAGGGCAGCGCAGCATCGCAGGCTCTGAAAGCACTGTGGTACTAAAGTCGCAAAGAAACATTTTCTGTCTTGCAGTTCACGGAGTGGGTGGGAAAAGTTTCTTTCTGCTCCTTTTCTTAGTTTATTAATGGGTGCCAAAACGCAAAAAAAAACCTCCCAAAGCCAAGAAAAAAAAAAACCACCCCAAAACTCTAACGACAAAATACTGAGGAAACACTGGAAAGCAGGATAATAATTACAAAATCTGATATTTTTCTTTTCTTAAACAATTTTTTTTTTCACTTAGTCCCTGTGGTGCCCGAACTACCTCAATTCCCGAAGGCAGAGGAACTTTTCCTTTCCTCTCTCTGTGATACTCCATCGTTACCTTTTTTTTTTTTCAGCTGTCTTGGGAAAACGGACGATTTTTCCTCTCCTGTTTTGGTGCCCCGGACGCTGAGGCTCCTCCGGGCTCCCGGGAACCCTCGCTTGGCTTTAGGGGGGCACTCGCCCCACAGATCCTCCCCGGGAGGAAAGGGGTGCTGGGGGCGGAGGGGGGGTGCCCGCAGCAGGGACTGAGCTACCGGTACCTGCTGGGAACCGACCCCTCTCCTCCCCACGCGCTGGCACTGGGATCCAGTTCCCACCTGCGGTGGGCACCTGCTTTGTTTTACGTGAATTATTCGGATTACTAAAAATGAGCCCAACTGAAGGTGCCCCCAAGGTGCCCAAAAAGGTGCCAACGCAGCCGTTAATTTAAGGAGATTTTTTTTTTTTGTGAACGACTCGGCTGGGATCGCCTCCACGGGTAAACTGTGGTTTATTTTGTTTTCGTTTTCTTCCCTTCCTCTCGGCAAATTTCTCCTGCGGGGTTGAGACCTCGGGTGTGAACAGGGGACAGACCCTCGGGTCTGGTTGGGAAAACTCCAAACTTTCCCTGTTCAATCATTCGCATCCCCAGGAAACTTTACTGGAAATGGAATAATGCATCTTTCAGCAACTTTTCCGCGATTTGTACCTTTTCACTGCTGAATTTCCAGGCGATCTCTACGGCTTCTTGTCCTGCAGCAAGGAGAATAATTTTTCTTTCTTCATTATCAAACAAAACAGAATGTAAAAAATTAATCAATTTGTAGCACAATCATAAATTAAAAAAAAAAACCCACACATGTGCATTCTGTTAGGAAAGCTATATGCAAACCAGAATTTGTTTTTCCTGCTATTTATTTCTGTCTGCACCTTATTGTCCCTTGTTCCCACTGACTGACACAAATGTCTCACTTAGAAACAGTTTTCCATGTCTTTGTGCCAGATGTTTGGAGTGTCTTTGTGCTTGGAGTTGTCTACAAATCACGATTTCGACTCAAAAATTCCCCATTTTCAGAATTCAGACTTTTTTTTTTTTTTTATCTTGCATGGTATTCTTAAAAGTCTAGATATCAGAACACCCAGCGCCCAAAGCTCCAAAGGAGCTGTAGGTTTGATACGCCCAGCTGCAAGCACACAGCCGTACACCCAAGCCGCTCCCCACCTTCCCGCAGCGAGACCCCGCAGGTCCCTGGGGAACCAGTCTTGAACGTTTTGGTGGTCTCAGACTATGTTCTTCTTCTCGTTTTAGTCCAATCCTTGCTGCTGACCATTGCAGTCAGGGAATAACTCTGATTTCCAAAGCATAATGTAGGGAAAAAAGGATTCACAGTGCCAGAGTTACTCGCTGCCACACCAGAAAGTCCTTCAAAAAACATTTTCAGTCATTCCCCCTGATAAATGTCCTTCCAATATCGGCCACATCAGTTTCCTTATAGCAAAAGAGGCAGAGCACGTGCAGGCACTTGCACACGCACACAGCAGGAGACTCTGTCTGGCCAGTCATTCTCTTCCCATTTCCAAGATAATCCAGACTTTTTAATGCCAGTGCCCGCACCATTTTGCATTCACCGTAAGGAGAGGCAGATCTGGGTTCTCCCTCCTTGCGCGGTGTGCGCACCACACCAGAGCACTTCCAAAGCACCCGACTGACAGATGGCTCCCAATTAACGTCGCCTTTCCACTTTCATTATGTACAACTTCTCCCGCTGACTAGTCACGTACCGCAAGACATCAGGCAGCGCCGGATCATTTTTATGAACGCCAGGACCAATAAACGCTGCTTGCTGGTCCTTGTGAGCTGCGTTCCCACCCGTGTGACTCAATGTAATCACGCATTTCTGCACCCAGCCCCTACTGTTAAAAGCAGGGTGTGTGACATTGCCACCGGTGGCTTCATACTTTCCATTCATTACCGAGCACATGTCAGAAACACCATTGATTGTTGCTTAAGAAAAGAGATTAAGAAGTAAATATTGTTTCCTCATGGCTGCCTTACTGCAATCATCTCTTCGCTTGAGCTCCCCCTTTTTCACTGCTGGTAGAGAAGAGATTTTCCTCAGACCACAACGGCTCGTGTCCTTTCTAAAGGTAGAGGGGTTTTATCTTGGTTATTCTAAAAAAAAAAATCTGTATGGGCTCTCCCTGGTCCCTACACTTCTTGGGTATAATGACCCAGGGATTTCAGACAGAATTCCTCTCCGGTTCTGCTGTGGGGAGGGAAACCTAGAACAGTTTCTGCAGAAAGGAGTCAGAGCACTCCACAAGCTGCGCCCCTCCCTGTCTCGGCTGGAATATAAATCTTCAGATATATGTTGTAATGAAAGAAGCCAACCCATACGCACTGGAACTAATTAGATCCTAATCACATGTTCCCAACGGAGACCATGTGCCTTGGGAGCAGCACAGCTCCTCCATGCACACAAGTGGAGACTCGCACCTTCCTACACGGGCTGGTAGCTGGAATTACAGGCCCCTGAAAGAGGCTGAGCAGATGTTTTGGCTCCCGACCTGTGATAAGCCTCTGACAATCTGTTTTCACTCCTATTGTCGCTTGTACTAAAGCTGGGGTGGGTATGTCTTCTGCTGCTACACTCTTATTTCCACTCGTTAGGCAAGTGTATCCCCACAGCCCTGCCCTCGTCCCGCAGCAGGTTACCCACACCGCTCGCGCTGGACTGCAACAGCTTCTGGTGATGGTAGGACTGTATTAAAACTGAATTCACTGACGGCCATCTGTAGGATGGAGGAGGACTGGCTGTCAGCAGCTCAGCCCTGGCAGACCAGTTCTCTAAGAAGGGGCTTTCTGAACTCCACCCAAAAGGACCAAAACGCCCTTGATGCACTGTTCCTTCAGGAAAAATGGAAGACGAGGCTTTTTGTGCCCGTAGCTCTTGAAATGAAACTATCAGAGGATGAATATTATCTACAGCAGCTGAAAAGCAATGTAAATGGAAAATGATGCAATTTTCATGTGCAGATAAACCCTTTAATCTCATTTTGCATAATTGTATTGTTGCGAAGGGATTATGCACTATTGAAACTACAGATATCCTCTAGCCTAGATGATTTCTCAGAGCCTTTAGTTGACAGTATTGCTGTATATAATAATTATGGCTCATGATCACCTTACTTTGCCCAGCTGTTATTGATATAACTCATCAGCCAGACGCTGCTCTAAAAACACACTACTAATAAATGCCAGCGAAACCTGAGTGCATACGAAATACGATGGAGTGGAAAAATAATAAACCTGCTACAGCGAATGATCAGAACAAAGCAATAGTCACACACAGTGAGACCTGAACGCCTCCCAGGCAGAGACATTTACTGCAATTGCACCCGACATACACAATTCAAAGTGGGCAGAACAAAGGCGTTTGGCTTTATCGCAGCAAGGAGCCAATTTATGCCAGAGAAATCAAGGCGATGGTATTTGATATTTGCACACAATGGCACCTCTGAGCTGTGTTAGCCCTTCGCACCTCCTCGGCTCCTGAGCTCAGGCAGCACCAACGGCGGGGTGAGGGTGAGGATGGCTCTGTGCTTTATAACAGATGGAGCCGCCAGCCTAGTCTTGCGAGGACCTTCCCCACAGGAATACCCTTTTTCCTAGCTTTCCAGTAACTCCTCTTTGCTAGCTCCCATTTCATAGGAGTTAAAATGAAAAACTGACATCAGCTTCCTTCTGCCAATTTGACTTTCAAGGGGGAAGCGCCGAAAAGCCAGCGCTGCCCTGCTCCCCCCAGGATGAGCGGCAGGGAAGCAGCACATGTGGGGGCACAGAAATTGTAAAACATTCCTGCCTAGCCAAAGGAAGTGAAGACAACTGAACCTGTGCTTGCCCTTAGCTGAAGGGCAGTGTCAAAACTTAATTTTCTTTTTGATTAACCCTCAGATTAAGTAATTTAAAGGGAAGGAAAGTGATTCTGCTGAGTGACACTAATTTCAGTCTGATTCATTTTACAGTGTTGTAAAAACAATTACCTGCCTGGCACCCTCCAGAACATTGAACACTGTTCAATAACCATCAGATCTACTGAGATGAAACTGATACAGCTTGTTAGAGCATAAACTTATTGAAAATGTACTCTGCAGCCAGACCAAGCGAACAGCGGCTTTTTTTCTTTTGCAATGTGAGCTTGGCTGGTTTTCCTCAACTTAAAGAAAAAGGTGCAGTTGCTAAGGTCTGTTTTGATCAGATTTTTAAAGGAGTCTGACTCTCACTTGAGCATTTAGATGGATCAATTTGATTTTTCAGAAGAATTGACAATTTGTGGGATTATGTGTTAGAAGCTTTCAAAGAACTAAACTTTTGTAACAGCTTAGGGCAGATTTTTTTTTTGTATTTAACAATTATGTAGAAGTCAGAAATGGCCAGCTTCCATTTAAGCTGTTAAATAAACGTGCATTCCCAGAGAAGTTGCTCCCAAGGATATCTCATCCTCTCCTAACTTACTGGTCAGGGCCACACAGAGCACATTGAAGAACTTTCAGAAATTCAGTTGTCCTGCTTTGATTTGCTATTTCCCGACTACATTTACAAATCTGGCCATTTTAATACCTAAACGGACATCACTACTAAACCACAATAGGAAAGAATTAATTCTGAATCCTTTTTTTTTTCCATGGTGACACCAGACAACTAAGAACTGTAGCTCAGAAATTTCCTTTTTGCAGACATAGAACTTATTTTATTGAGATTCTGCTATTGAAATAGGTGACTTAGAAAATGAATAGCTCAATGAAATTCACTTTTCCAGAATTAAAAGCAAAGAGGTCACTGATGGCCCCGGTACACCTGACAGCACCAGGAAGCTTCACTACCACCTCTGAGACGGTCAGAACAAGGCTGTAGCAATGAAAGCCACGGGATCTCACACTTTGTCCAGGAGTCAGTAAGAACTAAAGCCCCTATGCGGTGTCTTTGCTCTCGGATCCGAGCCTGTGCCGTTAGCAGCCGGAGCAGGAACAAAAACCAGGTTGAAGCTATCAGAATTATCTTCTCTGCATTGGAGAGAATGAGATTCGGTTCTGTTCCTCACTCTGTGGGTCACAGAGAAAGTTCCAGAGAGCTGCAGTGACACAGATGATCGTCTCTGCCGACTAGCAACAGGCTGGTGCCTCAGTTCCCCTAATCACAACACTGTTGTCATAATAATATTTTCTCAGTCCCTTGGTGATGCTTTGTACAGACAATGTTTCTAATATGCCGCACTTCAGTTCTTCTTGCACGTTCGGTTCCAGAACTGAAGGATAAAAGGAAGAGGTGCTAATTGCCCTGACTGCTGCCCCTCAGCCTTTAGTTATCACGCTGAACGAGTGCTTCTTCCTTCCCCTATATACTCAAATATTTAGTATTTAGGCTCCTGAACAAACCTGAAATTTCCCCTTCCATCTGCGGGCAGATCTCATTTCACCTCAGAAATCCCTCTACCTTCCACCGCATGGGTACTCATATGGCAGTGTACCATCATGCTGGGAATCCCACCACCAGAAAAAGAGCGAGGAGGCAGTTCACAACCACTTTCTGGGCTCACGTCATCCTTCTCACAGTGACCTATTAACCACCTCTCACATGTGTGGTAGTTTCCAGCTACTTACATTGTACTGTACCGTTACATAGGAACAGTCTTGGAGGGGGTAGCTTAATTTCTACCCAAACTTCTATTAAAATATACGAAAATATTACTATTTTATTGATGTCTTGCATTGGAATTATCTTCCTTAACGCAGACACATCTGTCTCACGAGGCTAAATAGCTTGTATCAGAGCTGACTCAAAATCAGATTGATGGTTTGGACTAAACTCATTCTCGGTGCAACATTGCTGAGGTCGGTGTAATTGAGAGCATCAGCTCAGTCTATGTTTCAAAATTGGCTACTGTTAAAAAATGAGCTAAAAAAAAAGCAAGGATGAAACATTGGTTACCTTTTAATTTTGTTTCACGTTGCTATTCTGCTGGGGCAGAGGTTTTCACCCCTGGCTCAGCCAGCTGCTCATTCCCCACCTTCCTTCAGCGACTGCCCACTTTGAACTGAAACAATTGAACAGTGAACAATGGAAGAGAAAACAATTGGAGAGCATCTGTAGCGACCTCTGCAGCAGATCTGGAAAGTGCTTCTCTTAAAAATCACAACAAAACAACAGCATTTTTCTAACATAATTCCACAGGTGAAGTTCCAAGTAGGAGTGCTGAACACTGAAGTGGCATGAATCACAGCAGCGGGCTCCAGACACAAGGATGAAGATCAGGCAGAATGAGGCACTGGGTTATATTTGTTCTGTTGTTGGTAAAAGAAACATGAAAGAATAGCCTCAAATCCCCCTTTTTTTTTTTTTAATCAATGTGAGTGCTTTGGAGAGGGATAGTACCTCCTTATCTACAGTTTTGGTAATGTGTAGTAAATAAATGTACATTTTGCAAAATTGAGCTTGAAAAAATATCACCTTACCCAATGAAGCAATTTGTCAGACTCATGAGGTCTTTTTGCCTCTAATCAGATGAAAACTAGGCCAAGGAAGGGCATATCTGTGAGTAGCTGAGTGCTCTCTTAGCAGGGTTAAGTGCAAAATGAATGACTCTCTATGGAGCAATATAAACAACGAGCCCTGCCAAACCTCCAGACTTACAAGATCACAGTTGGTGTTCCTCATTTCGGCCTCTTCCACCCTCTACTCTTCACGAGCCTGAGAAGCGAGACTCTGCTACACCACATTAATGTATTTAGTTTTATGCTCTTTACAGTCTTATGAAGAGTCACAAAGGTACAGATTTGTTTTAAACATATCTCACCTTGTGAAGATAACATTTTCAAGATGTGGTGCCAGCATTCAGCTGAAGTTCAGGACAGAGAACGTTTTTCCTCACTAGCTATGTTCCACTAAGTAGATCAGACACTACACTGGCATCCTTAGTAAAGATTTTTTAGTTGAGAAAAACAAGAGCTGGCAGCAATCAGATACCATCATAACAAGTGTATATACATCAAGTTCCAGGACAACAGTTTCATGTCAGGACACCTACCAACTCCCAACACTTCTTTTTTAAAGGCAAAGAAAGTTCAGTGGTCATCTATTGATGGATGTCACGTGCTAGCAAAGCTGTAAAAATGGAAGCAATTGCCAAAGAATGTATTTTTAAACAGAAACAACAAAGTGGTTCTGTCAGTTCCTGATGAACAACATTGTCTATGGAGGAGAAGATCTCTCTGATTTGGGGAGATATTTTGGGAGCAGAGGTTTGCTCAAGCCCCATAAGGAAGGAAATACAGTAATCAGCAGGTTAATGGCATGTCCACACTGCAGGCTGAAGCTTTAAACAACTGAACATGGATTCTGGACGCGGTACAGCTAAGGCAGAACTGCACATGCATTGTCAGTTCTCAGTGAAGTAAATTAAGGATAGGTCAGATATTGCTTCACAAGGGGTTCCCAAATCAGCTTGCTCCTCCATGCTAAAACCTGCATGCAGTGAAGCGTTTCATTATTTTGGCGGTACTCACTCATCATTTTAAGCAACCTACTTGCCATTGCTTATAAAGGCATCACAGTTTGAGAGCAGCTGCTCTGTACTACCACTGTAAGACTGCAGAACGGACACACGCTTTGGAAGCAGACTGAAATCACAGAGTGAAGGAAAGCACACCCTTCCCCACCAGCTCGTGACACTCCTCCCACAGATTGTGTTAAACCTGCGCTGGGGACTGCCGAACAACGTGCAAAACCGATCCTGAACATCCCCTGCCTGGCAGTACATTTGTCCTGTATAGTCTCCAATAATGACATGACGGTCAAAGTGAAGGCAGAAGAAGCTAGCACCTTCCTTGTCAAGGTTTTTCCTTCTAAACATAACTTCTGTCAAGTCAATACATCATTTTGGAGACAGTTGTCACAGGCTGAGTATTGCTGATTCATCATCTAGCACGCAAAGCAAATCGGTTCCCCTCTTAGCAGTGTTCAATCTGTCATTCCCACATCACTTTAAAATTAAAATTAGGAATCTTTTGCTCTTTTGATGCTTTGCCTTAACATCAATAAATAGGATGCTGAGGATACAAAGCTGAGTCAGAGGAAGAAAAATCACCTGCTGAGTAACTCTCCTTCCTCCAGTGTGAAGTCAAACCTAGCAAGTGATGGGGCCCACTGAAATGCACCATTTTTCACTAAATGCAACTCACTCCTGGCTGGCTAGCACCCACTATTTGCAGAATACCTCTGGAAGGTGATAGCTCTTGGCCGGATAGATACTACCACCTAGTTTTTCCGTCTCCTCTCCTTTGTCCTCAAATTTATTTGTAGCTTCCACTGTTTGTGACTTAGGACATGCTATAATAATCCTTGCGTCAAATAGCTAGTATGCTGCTGCCACAAGCAATTTAGTATTTTTTAGACAACTGGAATTAGAAAACAGAAAACATACTGGGAATATAGTCCTCCGAGTGTTTTTTATTTGCTGATCTGATTCTAATCTGTTACAGGGTGATGACCGCATACGGCACAGTCTCTTAGGACTGGATTGGAGTTGTATCCATCCAGTGGCTCCAAATCTTACTTGATACTTGTTAAAAAATCGTACTCGCTCTGGAGCAACAGAGACAACACCATTCAGCATATCTGAGCTCACAGATGGGCTGAAGGACTGGGTCTATACCACATCCTAGGTGTAATCTCAGCCACTCAGCTTGCCTAGATCTGACCTGTATTTGTATTGTGTGGCTACAGGAAAAGCTAGAGAAAACGTGAGCCCGCTCTCTCCTTTTGCATGGAACTTTTTGCAAGAAGCAGACCCCACAAACTGGGCTCTGTATCTCGTCCCACTGCCTCTGTTACTAGGACTGATAAGAGACAACAACTGACGTGAAAGCCTTTCTGAAAAGATCCCTCACCTACCTGCCTCAAACTGCATATAAACTGAACTCCTATTCAATGTGATGGCTACTGAGAACACAGTGTGCACGGTGTACTAGGAAGTTAAACATATCTCACAGGTGACAGAGATGCAGCCAGGTCAGTGGATGTGCTATGCTTGATCCCAGCATCTAAGGTCATAGTTGACAGGAAATCTGGAGTTTTGCTGCTGGTTTGAACAAGGATTTGTCCATAAGTCACTTAAGCTGGAAAAATTGCTTTCTTACCCAGCGTGTTCTTGGTTGAATGATTCCAGCTGTTTTTTCTATACATTGCAAAGAGGGAAAAAAATAAGTAACAGTTTGAAATTATAGCCTCAGGCTGAATGCAGAGTTGATACCAATCCAGTGTGTGCTGGGAATAGAAGAGGAGGAACTGGCATTGACTTGCTGCGCTCTGAGAACCACAGCCTGTCCCTTTCATTACCAAGAAACTTCCACCGAAGATAACGGGTAACTCTGAAATACTTTTGTATGCAAAGAAGTGGAGTGAAGCTGGCCACAAAGGTGAGGAGTCCTGCAGGCTGGAACGCTCCGCATGTGGCCGGGAGCAAAATCACAATTTTTCCAGGGATTCGGTGTAGTCTGTCCCCCTCTGCCGGCCACCCACCACCCAGCCGGCTGCGGGAACTCCAGGAGACCTGCAAAGAGACCAAGCAATCCCAAACTGGTGGTGAAACAGAGGCTGATGACAGCAACCAACAGACTGGGAAAAAGAAAAAAACAACAACATCTTTTAATACAGGATCGTGTTGCAGCATCAAGGAGAGACTTTGATCAGGATTCTCAAGCAACTGGGGCTTGGATTTGTGATTCAAGAGAATATCAAACTCGTGTATTTCAAAGAGAGCACTACCCTGGTGTAACTGGGGGAGCTACCAGATAGTTACGTTTCACAGCAGCATGTGCTGTTATCCATGTTCGAATAATAACATCTGCTACATGCGGCCACATCTGGCTGGTATCACAGCCACATGCATGCAGTTGTTAAAAGTGGACAGTTTCCTAGGAAGGGCAGAGTGTTGGAAACTTTGATCACAAACACAAATGTAACTGAACCAGTGTATTTCCAGCCTAATATTGCAATAGCTCAACCTCTGCACTGCTTCTTGATATCGTTATAACTGTATTTTCTATTGCTCAAGCTATTCTGAGTCAGAGCAATCCCATTTCCTAGTATAGGAGAGGATTTAGGAAGGAAAATGTAAAGAAATGCATCCTCCTGGATCACTGTGTAAGAGGTATGCCTTGTGCAGTCACAGCACTGCAGTTGATTTATTTACAAAGACAGAAGGAACATTGCAAGAGAAATGCTTGCAACAGGAAAACATATTATGTCTAGGTAAACTAATATAAAACTGCCCATCACAGCTGACAAAGATAAATACAGTGAAGGTGTAGAATTGTTGTAGTATGATGATCTAAGATCGCAAGCAAAGTTTGGAAGGAGTGGTAACACCTTCTTAGAGAAACCAGTGCACCTAGGAAAAGCAGGGAAGTATTTAATCTCAAGACAAAAATTGAAAAAATCTAATGTATGCTGTTAACTCCCCTCGGTGGAATTTTCTTCCCAATTTTGGGGTCCAATTCTGTTACTCATCTGAGTTTCTTCACTTGCTTTATTCAACAGCAAAACATATGGTGCATTGGGGAAACACAAAGAGATGCTCTGGAAACGTATGTCAAGCATATGAAGATGTACAAGAAAAGGTAAACGCTACCCTCTCCGGGAGTAGCTTAGACATGTTCTCTCCTTTTTACCTCTTTCAACCACTGTCATCTTCTCTGGCAGAATTAACTCTGTTCTTGTTAATGGAATAATTTGTCAGATGCATGCATACATTATCCTGTAAATGAATGAACAAGATGCAGGGTTAGAAAGGTATTAGCCTCCTCCCTTCTTCTCTACATGATCCTGGTCACACTGCATAATGTAAAGCATCTTAATTAAGCACAGAAGATTTAATGGCACTAAATATGATCAGCCCTATACTGATCCCATTACTCTAAAGAACCCAATAAATGAAGCTCAACAGTTTCAATTTCACTTCACTGCAATCTCATCAGCATTCCAATTCCATCACTTCTGAGAAACCAGCAGTTTCAATGGAAGATAACCCTCTTTCTCACTCAGGCCCCATTCTACAACCACTTATTAGCAGAGCTAATTCTGTGCTGGAATGATCCAGAACCGCATACCAGAACCTTTTCCAGCCATCGGCTAAGCCACAACTTCTTTTCATATAGAAGGAAAACAAAATACCTGAGCATGTAGGACTTTTTTCCTTCCAAGATTTATATTTTTCACAATAATGCTGCATTAAAAAAAAAAAACCAAAACAGTGCCAGAATAGTACAGAAAGTTAATTAAGTATGTATTTATAGAAGTACTAACCGTGCCAAAATTTCTACGCAGCACTGATCTGGATAATATAACACATGCTGTATTCTACTACAGAATCTGCTCAAATATTTCATGCATAATTATATTTATGGCACTCAAATACTACAAAGATGAATTACTAGTATTTATGAAGTGCTTAGAGATTCTCAAGAGGAATACGCTTCGGACGGTCGAACCATTTTGATTTCTCTCTATCTCTGGTTGCTGTGTATTGAACTGTCATTAACTTCTGCTAATAGGCTTGTTTACTTACCAAGCTATTACGCAAAGGGTCAGAGGATGCTGAAGTAGCAAAATGTGTAAGGCCCTCATTATAGACAAATATCCTCAGAGGGTCAGAGGATGTCACCAGCACATAAATCCTCAGATCCAACTTAAAGCTACCAGTAATAAAAGGCTGGGAAGGGGAACATGAAGTCAATTTGCTTCTAAACTTGCTTGAAACACACAAACAACATTGGTAACTCATTAATTGGTATAGCAAAGGTGATCAGCCTACTGATGTCCCTGCTGAACTCCTTTCTAAGCCAGATGGGCTTCTACCATAGTCTAGTCTGGCGCTGAGCTGGGAAAGAGACTGTAAATGTCTCTTGCTGGGGTGTGTGTCCCTAACACCGCCCAAACTAGAGCTTGGGTCTGCACTACCGCAAGTTTTCAAGCTGTAGCTGGTAAAGAAAGCTCAGAAAGCGTCTGAAGCTCACTTCAAGCACAAATGTTTGAAGGAACGAAGCATTAACAACAACTGGGTCAGTCCACGCTACCTCCTGCTCAAGAGGATCTGATTTCTTTTTCTCCATGTTGGAGGCCCCATGTGTCCTCCCTTCCATCTCTTAGCATTTTTTTCTGGACATTCACAGACTTCCATTCTTTCCTTGGAACATTTCCTAAAAAATAACAGTGAGGTCAATGCAAAGTCAAATAAATTTAGTCCATAAAATAAAGTATGTCCAAAGTTCAACAATAAACCAAAGCAAAACAAGGTTTTGCTCCTCAAATTATTCAAAGTCCAAACAACTAGAAGCTTGCAGAAGTTTTTATATTGGACTTCATTAAGGACATGATTTAAAAGTGTCAATCAAAACCACTTTGGTGAGACACTTACTTGGAACAGGACGATAGGGCTTAACGGGACTCATGAAAAATGAGTGTCTTCCTAAGTGCTCACTCACTGATGAGGGATAAAGTTTTCCTTGCTCAATTCATCTGTCCCGAATACCCTGAATCCTTGTCAAGGTCATTCCGTCTCAAAATATTAGAAGTAATTTCTGAACAAGAATTTACAGAATAAGATGCAAAGTAGACATTTTTCTTTTGACAGCGATGAATTCTTGCGACAGTGACGAATCTGAAGGAAATGACCAGTGAATGCTATTTATGGCTGACTGACCACATCAAGGCAAGGCTAGACTGGATATTAAACCAGCAGCTCAGTGACAAAGCAGCAATCTTGAAGCACGGAATGAAGGGATTACCCTTGAGATGTGGAGCTGGCAGATCATCTCCTGTCCCGGTTTTACGTCCTTCTCAGATGTGCTGATGAAGATGCCTCTGCCCTGACAGCCAGAGTCCAGTTTGCAGATGTGTCTCGTGTTTCCTTGATCTGCTTTTGGGCCACAAACTGTCCTAAGAGGAGGGAAACAGAACAGAGGGACACTACAAAAGTTATCAAATAACGGCACTAAAGCTGCTTTCTAATGCAGATTTTCTAGGCCTAGGTTTTCAAACCACTGCAAGAAT
The DNA here is from genome assembly GCA_009806455.1 of Tetrax tetrax. Classification (NCBI taxonomy): domain Eukaryota; kingdom Metazoa; phylum Chordata; class Aves; order Otidiformes; family Otididae; genus Tetrax; species Tetrax tetrax. The sequence goes on along the minus strand of WHYT01015466.1, from coordinate 85,577 downwards.
TTTGCACAAGTGTAACTTTAACTGTAACAGCAAATAGGATTGTTAGAATATTGTAAGATTAAAGAATAAGGATTACTTTCCTTCAGTCCTCTGCACTTAAAAAGTTTTAATTTTCCAGCACTAATTTCAAGCTGGGAAAACTATTTGCTTTCCTCTAGCCCAGCACATTAATCTTTCTCTAGTGTTCAGGAGAGGCAATACGCGGGAAGTTAGCCCCTTCTGACATGCAAATAACAGAATTTCAAGCTGACAGCCAAAAAATAATCACACCAAGAGGAAAGTTAGGCTTTAAGAAGGGCTTACTCGGAGAAGAAAGACACTGAGAAATAAGCTGAATTATTTTGGGAAGAGATTTACCACCCTGCTCGTGTTCCTAGCAAGCAAATATTTCCTACAGATCTCACTCCTTCCAGGGAAGTGGCTAATTTTCTGCAGAAAGAAATCCAGGAGAAAAAAAAAAAGTCATAAACAAGTATTTTCATCTTCTTTGATTGCAGAAAACAGTAAAGGGACCATCATATATGCATATAACCTAACCAACTCACACTCATAAGCACTTGTTTTTCATTTCCATTAACCGATCCGTTGAGGCGGTGTCGTCTGTCCAGCACACCGTTCGCTCCTCGCCATCTCTTGCTCCCCAAAAGCCGTACCCGCCAGCAGCTGCACGCGCTGCGTCGCCCAGCAGAAGCAGTTGCAAGAGAATGAAGATTTGTCATTTCAAACTCCCTGTTTGGACTCGGAGGGAGATGTGGAATCACTGTCCAATTAAGACGTTGGCAATCAATCAAGGTGGATTGCTCTCGCTCACTGTGGATGTATTATTTACAAACTGCCTGCTTGAGATGATAATCTGGGCAATTGCTTATAAACGACTACCAAACAAACCAACAATTTCTTACTGTTTCAGAAGCTTCATACTCGCTAGTAATAACTGCTAAAACAAACAGCTCCATTGACATTTCTGACGAGTGGTGAAAAACAAAGATTCTTGGAATACAACTCTGAATAATGCTTTATTTGAATTGGGAACAAAGCCATTTACAGTGCTTCTTCATGTTCCTTCTCTCAAGGCACAAATCCAGAAAATACTGGCAAGAGCTCACAGGCACATTAAGTTTTGACTTCTTGCCTAACTTCAGTCATTATGAGAGAAATATGTACAATGATCACAAGCTAGTACTTTAGAAAGATTAAACATTAGGGATAGCACACACTCGCAATGAGCAAGTGTTAGAACAACGGGGGCATTCTGAGGCCAATAAAAAAATTCTCTGACGACTGGTAGCACATGGCTGAAGCCAACGGCATCAGCGAGGGAATTCTGAGACAGGCTGCCAAACGTTGTGCAGAATAAGATGCACGGACACTAAAGCTTTTGCCTTCTAATAACTCAAGTGATATGTAAATGCTGTGACCCCAGTGCTAATGTAAACTTACTAGTCCTTTAGGAACTGACTGCACTGCAGTTATTTTGGCCTCCCCATCCAAGAGACAACAGAAACGCTTTCCCAGCGCCCATCCTTGTGCCGGGCGCAGACTCCAGAACTCCACAGACTCCTCTGCGGCTACAACACAACTTCCGAGGCACTTTTTTTTTTTTTTTTTTTTTCCCCCAAGGCTTCACCCCTGTACTTGTCGCACAGGACTCGGCATCAATTCAACGCCAGCAGCAGCCTCCCTGGGCAGAAGCTGACTGCCAGGAGCGCCCTTATGGAGGCCGCCATCCCCCAGGGCCGCCCTCGGCAGGCCCGGGAGCACCGCTGAGCCTCGAGCAAGGGGAGCTCACAGCCGGTGGGACCGGGGCGCGGCCCCTCGACCCACAGGGAGGCAGCGGCAGGGCCGAGCCGGGAGGAGCGGCGACCCCCGGCCCACCCCGGGGAGCCGCCGAGACGAGGCCCACTGCGGCCGGACGCTGGAGGGAAGCGCACCCCTGCTCTTTCTCGCCTCCTGATTGGACAAAAAGATCCCCCTTCCGCCCCGCCCCTTCGTTAACATTGCCTCTCCATTGGGCCAAGCGGCCAGGCTGTCTCTGATTGGATAAAAACAGCAAGGGGAGGGGGGAGGTGTTGCTACGGCAACAAAGAGGACGCGCTGGCGTCACGGGCGTGCGCCGCAGTTGCACATGCGCATTCCAGCGCTCCCGGCCTCTTTTCCCGCCCTCCGCACCAACGGCCTGCTGACGGCCCCGCCTAGCCGAGGGGCGTGGCTTCGTTTAAACAGCCACAGCCAATCAGAGCCGTGAGGACGGAACTGATTTGAATATTCCCGAGGGGCGCCAGGGCCGCGCAGGGGGTTCTGGGAG